>JAXIVJ010000217.1:205923-320923 GCA_036785665.1 Chirona hameri | reverse complement strand
TGGCTCACCTGATCAATTTTTTGACTGAAAATAAAATAACTAACAATATTGATGCAGTAGCAGCATGGGTGAATAATTTTGTTTAAAAAAAAAACTTTTCATAATAATTTCACGTAATTACATTACACAATTAGTTTTGTTTACTTACAAAATATAAACTCGAAAATTTAAAAAGGTTATCCTAAGAAAATGACAGAAACGTATGTGATGTAATTTGTCGTCACGTGATGGGGTCTCAATCTTTCCCGAAACAAATCAAAAAACTTACGTAAACAGTTTGAGCTGTGACCGAGGTGGATGTAGTAAACAGTTGTGCATCAGATGGTGTGATTGTTTTTGGAGACTGGCCATTTTCCATGTGAACTAGGTGTTTTTAGTGAAATGTTGTCAATAATTGTGTCAATTTTTGTTATCCTTAACCCTATTCCCTGCGGGCGCCCAGAATTACGTTAACCTGCGGGGGGCAGATTCTGCCCCCCCCCCCCCGATATCTCGAGAACCGCTCGGTCGTTCTCGATGGGGAAAACGCCATTCGATTCGTTATGACATGATCTCTCTTTTTGGACCCCGAAAGTTTCGTTTTCTTCAAAAATGGGGGCCAGGGGGCAAAAAATCCGATTTTGTTGTTTTTTGAAAAGTCATTGCGGTCATGTGGCTCGACCGATTTTCATGCTCCAAACGTTTTTGAGCTTCAAATGTACTGGTCTTTAAAGGGAATAGTTCACCTTTAACATGGGGTTTTGGACTGAGATAGCAGATTTGTAGAGCAGATCTAAAAATGGTTTGTGGTGAAAGAATTACCTCTCTACGTTAAGTAATTTCGACACAGGACTAGTGGGCCCGATTTCAATCCCGCTGTTCCGGGCCACGATCGGGGAATGAACGCTCGCCGCCGCGCCACCGGAGGCAGGTACACTCGCAGGCACGTAGTTTCTGGTCACGACGCCTCGTTAATATCCGCTCAGCCGCCCGGGCGGCGCGGCGGCCCCTTGTCAGAGACTGTACTTGGCGTCAGGCGGAGCGGGGCGGAGCCAGAACGCCAGCTGCTATCGTACGATTTCTCGTGAAATAGAAAGAGAAACTTACTTCTTTCTCCACATATATCCATCAGTTGTCCAAACCAGTCATATTCATAGTTTTGAGCTCAAGATGCACCTAATGGTTGAACTTCAAGACAACTTTCAAGGTGACCTATTCCCTTTAATATATTAAAAGACAAAAAACAAAAGAAAATATAATAGGCGTATTCAGGGAATGTAAAATGGGGGGATTTTCTGGAGATAAAAAAAATATGTGCTGTTCGTGATTATTTGGGGCGACATGAACGTCACATGTGGGCATTATATGCTGTAATTTGTTAAATTTGATATATTGCGCATAGGCGGATCCAGGAAAAAACATGGGGGCACCATGCCCGTAACGCTTTTATCATCTTACTAATTTGAAGTTGGACCTAATTTGAGGGTGGGTATCGCCTCCCATTTTTTATCCTGAGTGCGCCTCTGCCAAATAAATATGTACAATCCCAGTATATATGATGCATATTGCATTGAAATTGTTTCTGACACATTTATTGCACTGCAAACCACGAAGGAAGTATGCGCCGCAAAAAAAGGCATTCGTAACACCCTCCCCAAAACAGGAGCCTGGAACCGCCTCTGCTGGACCGATTTTTTCAAAATTTTGACAACACGCGCCATTCAATTTTTGGAAAAGTCACAAAGTTTCAGGACGCTAGGCCAAAAGGTTTAGAAGCGACAAGTGAAAACCCACCGGAGGGGCAGAATCTGCCCCCGCAGGGAATAGGGAATAGGGTGCAGTGCCTATGACAAGCTGCGCCCACTTTGCTTAAAAAATTGACGCGTCAATTTGTTTTTTTGGACCTAGTGCCAGCAACTGAATGGCAATTGTGAAATCAAAATAAAACAAACTATAGGTAGGTACCTTATACCTAGGTTAGATAGCCCCCCCCCCCCCCCCAGCGGGGGAGGGGCGCTCAAACCTTATCAGAAGTATCTGCCCCCTCCCGGATTTGTCAATAACCTGAAAACTATGATAGATATCAACGTGAAACTTGCAGTACCTTATCCTGCATCAAGTATAAGTCTTCTCACCAACTCTCAATTAAATTGATGTAGTATTTTGGGAGATAATGACGTTTTAATGACGTCATGTCATGCCATTTTTGGTGGAAAAACGATAAATGTTGGAAAATCGTCAAAAATCGAGTTTTGAAGCACATTGCAAATGAAAACGTCAAAAGAAAGGAAATAACATTTTCTTCAAAATGGCTATCTCGGATTTTCGCAATTTTGGGGTTTTGAACCCCAAAAATGAACAAAACTGAATTTTTGTGAATTTGAAAAGTGAATTTCTTAAGCTCGAATACCAAAATAAGGTGACCGGCCCAAATCCCCAGAGAAAAAAAATGGGGGTACCTTTTGGCCACAAAAAGTTGCCCCCTCCCCCCCCAAAAAAAAAAGAAGCTGGATCCGTCAGTGGCCCTGGGTGAGGCAACGAGACTAATCCACCACCTGTTCGTTCAAGACCTCAGCACCGGTACGAAGGTTGGGTCAACGACCTCGACCACGTGACTCCACCTGCAGAGCTACGTGGGCCGGGCGGCGGAGACCAGTTTTCGGTCCCTGCCCCGCCCAGACTCCCACGTGACTCGTGCACGCTGTGCCAGTGGCGGCGGAAACATCGTGGAGATCGGGGCGAGTTTGATTTCGTGCGCAGGAATTGACGCTTTGTTCTGGATCGGGAACGTGTGTAGGACGGGCGAGGAAATCGATGTGAGGGACACAAGGTTCGCTTTCAAACAGTCGTTTTTGTTGTATGGACTAGTGATGAGCTTTTTGAAAATGTGAAGCGGTTTAGCGGTCATGGCCTCGGCCTCGGGTAGGTATTATATGTCAGCGTGATTTGGAATGCAAACTTGCAATAAGCGGACACCTCAAGAAAGACAACAAATATCTGGCAAATAAAGATATGACTGGGTAAATAAATATAACCGAACCTAACCAAACCTGACCCAACCGGGCGGGGGCGGGACACAAGCGGGAGGGGCCTTTTCTTGCCACAATATGCTGTTTTGTGGCAGGGAATGGGATGTAGTGTGGAGGACATGCCCCCCCCCGCCCCCTGTTCCTACGCCTATGTTTTGTGGTATCTGCTTATTGCAAGTCTACATGCTTCAAGCCTGCTTATTGTAAGTTGAAATACATGGTACTTTGCTAGGCTTTGGATTCGCTTGATTTTATTGCTTTGGATTGGCCAGTTATTTGTATCTACCATAGTTTACGTGGGAGCCTCAACTGATCGCAAATTTACATTCACAAACACACATGTCTAACTAAAAGGTATATGGAGACAGGACAGCACCCAACGTACTCTCCTCTCCCTCTCTAGCTACCGTCACTCTGAAATCCTTGAGACGCCACAGCGCCTACCTGTTGCGCTGGTACTGTTGTTCTGTAGTGCAGCGCTGTCAGGAGAAACACTGCGGCGGACGCGCCTGCTCAGCACCACCCCACACCGCACACACGGCACACTTCCGGCACTGAACTGCGACCGCCGCCGCCACCGCCGCCAACACCGACCCCGCCAGTCGGCGACTGCGCGGCGGTGGCGGCAGCGCAGGCACAACCCCGCCCCGCTGCGCCTGGGCAGCGCCGCGGCGTCCGGGCGGCCGCCCGTTCCGTTATTGAGATACGCTCCCAGTCGGTTCCGTTAGCCAGGCATGGTCCAGCTCGTCGCGGAAAGTGAAACATGAGAGCAGTGGCGCGTCCAGGCATCGATATGGGGGAGGTGAGTGAGTCAAAGGCAAAATCGTGTTTGGGCTGTGAGGTAGGCCCCAGCCAGCGCTCCCCGCGAGCCGCCACACAGCAGAACACTGTTGTAGCGGTCAGCACATGCTTTGCTCCTGAATATTATCGATAGATTCAGGACATTTCTCAGTCACTGCCGGATTCAGAGTAACTAGTAAGGCCCCTAGTTAGTAACTAGTTAAATCTGCCCCCCTCCACGATTTTCTAAATAACTTCAACACCATGATAGATATCGACGTTAAACTTTCAGTTCCTTATGCTACATCAATTTTACGTCTTCTCGCCAATTTCAGTAAAATTGATTTAGTACTTCGGGAGATAGACGTTTCAATGACGTCATGTCATGCCATTTTTGCTTGAAAAACGATACATGTTTGAAAAATCGTAGAAAATCGAGTTGATGCAAATTGCAAATAAAAAAGTCAAAAGAAAGGACATGACATTCTCTTCCAAATGCTATCTCGGATTGTCGAAATTGTGGGTTTTTGACTCCCCCATTCTTTTTTAGAAGAATTTCCACAAAATAATTTTTTTTGGAATATATAAAAAAACAGAAGATATATTAGAGAACTAAGTATGGACGATACCCAAACAAAATTTCAAAGCAATATCTGTATTGTTGACTGACTTATGGCTCCCTAAGTATAAGTAACTCATGACGTCATTTTTTTAAGTTACGTTTTCTGGCTTTTAGTGACCAGATACAGACAAATAAATGTCACTGCTGTATTTCTGAGACAAAGTTGGTCTATAAACGTGCCTTTGTTATTTATATTAATCAATTTCAATTGTTGTCCTTATTGTGACCTGACCTTGACCTGAGGGCCATAATATGGGGTCAGGTTGTGTATATGGCATATACTATTGAATTATACTTGGAAAATAACCCATACGACATGTGTCGCATGGCTTTCGTAGACATGTGACCTTTTGTGACCTGACCTTGACCTTGATCTTTGCTTACAGTTTCACTTTTGCTTATGCGGGAGATGTAGTATACCTTTGAGAGCACTGTGTGCGATAATAGTCGCAATATAATGCTTTGGATGGATAGTAGGGCCCAAAAACCAAAATACCTCAATTTTGAAATTTTACCTGACATGTGACCTTGTTTTGACAATTTATCGTATGCTTTAGATGTGTCTCATTGAGAGCTTTCGATTGCCGCCTTGCGCGTCTCGCTGCGGTTCTTGGTTCGGAAGATAACTAGGGGGCAGAATCAGTCCCCCCCAGCGCGCTGGGGGGGGGGGGGGGGACGCGCCCCGCTGCAGCGGGGCGCGTTCGGCTGGAGACCCCAGCTGGGCGCGGGTTAATCGGGTACGGTCTCCCAACCGACATGTGAATGGATCTAAAAAAAAAAAACGGAACCCATTCCCGCTTACGAAAAGTTCTCTGTACGGACCTCTAGGTAAAAAATGTAACAGCGGAGCCAAGATCTCACCGCATTGAGCAATAAATGGATGCTGGATTCCAGTCACTTCCAGTCACTCTCGATGAAATGGAGCCACAGATGTCGAATCCGACAGATTCGTGATTTAACTTCAAAGTGGATCTATGGTCGCAAGTGGATCTATGGTCGCGTCCGCCCCCTGTAGCTCAGCTGGGAGAGCGCCGGACTGCTGACCTCACCCGGTAGTGGCAGCCCGGGTTCGAGTCGCTTCAGCGCTCGCTATTTGCCCCTGACTGGGATGGCCTGTGGCCGGTGGCAGCGGTCGCACTCAAGGTCAGGTGACGTCAGAGGGCGGGACGGACCATGTCCAGGTATGTCTGGCACGTAAAACTTTCGCTTCTAAATTCTGCCGGACGCCAGGAATTGCTTGATCGGGTGGTCAGGTCAGGGCCTGCGTAACAAGCTATGCTTATCGCCGGGGCCTGACCTCGGAAATCCATCCATTCAAAAACATTCGGATTATATATATATATAAAAAAGTATTTAAAAAATGTATGGTCCAAATTCCAAAAGAATCTCAAGCTCACATTTGCCCACACGTTTAATATCTCACGCATTGGCGTCGCCAGGATTTCTAGGTTTGGGGGTAAATCTGTCTGGCAGACATTAACTACCTAAGAAAATATGATCTTTACCAGGAATAGGAAAGCTATATTTTACCAAATATGCATATTTGGCGTTGGGGCGAACCTGTGGACCAACTCCATCCATCAACCAACTCCATTTTTTCGGACCCTAAAATTATATCGGATCTGTATCGATACCAGGAGATCACCAGCCGGGGGTGGGGGGAGGGGGAGAGTTGCCCTGCTTGCCGCCCCCCCCCCCCCCCCCCGTGGCGACGCATATGATCTCACGACAGAATTAATGAACAGCAGGTGTAAGAACCGATCACGTCCATAGTAAATAAATAACGATATATGTATAATAATAAATAAAATGAATAGCGGCTACCTAACAGATCTGATCTCTGACCCATTAACCCGTTGATTCGCCAACCCCTTGAATCGGCAAGCCGATGATCCGTCAACTCGTTAACCCGTTGAGTCGTTGGCCCACTAACCCGTTTTTTCAGATGACTCGGGAGCTTGCGAATGCCTGGAAAATCCCAACCATGTAAAAATGAGGTGCCTTGTTAAGTTGTTCACAAGCATGATCAGTTTTCTTCGTTTAAGTAGGCATCAAACAAGGAATCTTGGGTACCTACAGGGGGGCGCGGGTTTGAGGCATCAAAAGAAAGTCGTGCCAGCTGATGTTTGGTGCTCCGATTCCGGAGGTACCGAATAGCAAAAAGTTAACAGGAATCTCAAAGTATAAGTGCATTGCCGCCTCATCCAATTACAACAGC
Source organism: Chirona hameri (assembly GCA_036785665.1). Taxonomy (NCBI): domain Eukaryota; kingdom Metazoa; phylum Arthropoda; class Thecostraca; order Balanomorpha; family Balanidae; genus Chirona; species Chirona hameri. Next base: position 314,295 of record JAXIVJ010000217.1, on the reverse strand, counting down.
GTCTGCTGCGGGTTTGATTAATTCTACTGACAAAAAGTTAACAGGAACCTCAATGTATAAGTGCATTGCCGCCTCATCTAATTGTAATGGCGTCAGCTGCGCCGGTGTGGTCGCATGTGGTTAACAGGAACCTTAATGTATAAGGGCATTGCCGCCTCATCTAATTACCGCAAACATGAATTTCTTATTAGATGCTTATGAAAATGTCCAATTGTTTGAAATGTTTTATGATTAAATTAATTACCAATGGTGTATAATGTTTATGCAAAATATGTCTGGTTTAGGATATATATTTTGTACTTAGATGTCAAACCATGCACCCATTGCCCCTGTGTTGAAGCGGCAAACCCGCGCTACCTAGTTATTAAGTTACCTTGGGGTACCGAAGACCAGCGCGGGTGATTGACCTCCAGGCTAATGCCGACCCCTTCAAATGAGGGGCCCGTTCGGCACCCCGAATCGGGTTCAGCACTTTTAAACTTGTGAACAGACATGCTGTCAAAGTCGCGTGGCAGTTCGTTCATGTAACGCGCAGCGAACATGAACTTCGAACTCCGGTGTTGGACAATGACAGAGCAGACATCACAAGCATACCTACTACGCCTACGCCTCCGCCTCCGCCTCCGCCTCCGCCTCCGCCTCCGCCTCCGCCTCTGCCGCCGCCGCCGCCGCCGCCGCTGGGATCCGGGGGGGGGGGGGGCAAAGGGTCCATAGCCCCTCCCCCAACCGCCTGAACTCGGCACAAAATTGACACATTTCCTGATATAGAAAACAATCTAAGCAACTTTTACTAAGGTAAATTTGTTTTAAATCAGCCCCCAAATTCAGACTGGTTATTGATTCGACTCTGATTGAATCGATAGTAATCGTTCAATCAAAATCCCTTGAATCAAAGAAGAATCGATTCACCACAGGATTTGTTGATTCATATCATGATTAAATCAAAACCCGCATAGGAAAAAGGTTGATTGAATCAAAAAGACTGTGCAATGCTATTTCAATGGTGAGTCAACCGTGATTTGATTCTTTGAATCGGAAAAAAAAATTCGGGGCAGGACAGGGAGGGACAAGGGCAGGACGGGTCAGAGGCGCGGGGAAGAGGCAAGACAGGGCAGGAGAGGGCAGGATATGGCGGAACAGGGCAGGGCAGGGCAGGGCAGGGCAGGGCAGGGCAGGGCAGGGCAGGGCAGGGCAGGGCAGGGCAGGGCAGGGCAGGGCAGGGCAGGGCAGGGCAGGGCAGGGCAGGGCAGGGCAGGGCAGTGCAGTGCAGGGCAGTGCAGGGCAGTGCAGGGCAGTGCAGGGCAGGGCAGGGCAGGGCAGGGCAGGGCAGGGCAGGGCAGGGCAGGGCAGGGCAGGGCAGGGCAGGGCAGGGCAGGGCAGGGCAGGGCAGGGCAGGGCAGGGCAAGGCAGGGCAAAGCAAGACAGAGGTGGGGCGGGGCAAGACAGATGGTGGAGCAGGTCAGGGCAGAGGGTCAGACGCGTAATATTTTAATTAAAGAAATGGAATATAATTCATGTTAACCCGTGTACAGCCGGGGTTCGCGCCAACCACAGACTGCCGGGAGGGAGCGGATAGCCGCCCCCCTAAGATATCAAAAACCACACGGTGTAGCGATAAGCGGAACACGACGTTAGATAACTCGAGACAAGCTCTATCGAATGTATACCGGCCATTTCTTAGGCCGGTTGAGGTAACCAGAGTTCATCAAAAGTCCAATTTCGACTATATATGGGTTGTCTTGGGGATAGGGGTGAGTTAGCGACATACGTCATGTGTCGCTACACACGTGCAGGGGTGTAGTTTCGCAAAATCAGTTGGGGGGAGGGGGGCTCAACTCAGGTTCAGGCACGTATCCATAATTTTTATCAGGGGGGGGGGAGGGGTCAGTAGTAGAATCAAATTTTGCTCCTCAGCCAGGGGGGGATCGGGTCGTCAACAGGTCGCATTTTATCTAGTATACATCTGTTTGCTCAGGGGGTGAGGAAGGGGGGGGGGGGGGCATGGCCCCGTGCCCCCCCCCCCTGGCTACGTCTCTGCTCAGGTTCAACCGGTGGTGGGGATCTAGGTTTCTAGTTTGGTTTCGTGTTTCGAATTTCGCTACAAATTTCGAAAAAGGGCGCCATACTCGCACATGAGAGCGCCGTCAGCGAAAGTTGTTGAGCGGGGGAGTGGTAAATAGTACGGGGTCTAAAGCACCCCCGTCAGGGGCCGATCCAGAAAATCTTCATGGGGGGGGGGGGGGGGTATCAATTGCAGTGGTGCTCCTACCTATAACCAAATCTGAAAACTCAACGGACAACGGAATATTTTGAGGGTGCTCCTATTTCATTTTTGTATTGATAATGTTGGCTATAGGTATTTGTAATATCAATCGTACACTTTCTATCATTTAAAGTGCCGCGGATGGTGCTAAAATATATTATTTGCACAGTCAAGAGCGGCCCCAGACGGCCGATGAAGAATTGACCAAGAGGGAATTCGAGTTTTGTGACCAGGGGGGGAGGGGTTGGAAACCGTTTTTACGAGCAGTAAATCTTATGCATGCGATACAAATTTGAGGTTTTGAGCGGGTTGGAGAACTAAGTTTTGCTATTGGAACCAGACTGGTTATTGATTCGACACTGATTGAATCGATTGGAATCGTTCAATCAAAATTCCTTGAATCAAAACATAATTGATTCACCACCAGATATTTTGATTCATGAAACGTGATTGAAATAATTGATTCACCACCAGATATTTTGATTCATGAATCGTGATGGATCGGCCCCTGACGGGGGTGCTTTAGACCCCGTTCTATTTACCACTCCGCATCAAATCAAGGCTGATTGAATCAAAAGATTTAACGATTCAAGTACACTGGTAAATTGTCCAAATACATGGAGTCCCAGTGGCTACATTAAATTATACTGAAATACTATTGCTGTACCAATGTTTTAATGATCATATATATGCATGTTTCCATTTTTATTGATTTGAAATAAATTCACCTCATATATTCAAATGTTGAATCAAACGTGAATCAATTAAAATATTTGTTTTGATTCTTTGAATCAGAATGAATCAATTCTAAAACTTGTAGCAATGAATCGAACGGTGATTGAATCATTCAGATTCCAAAATGAATCATGATTGAATCGTTCCCAAAAAAAGTTTAATCAATAACCAGTCTGATTGGAACCAGCATGCAGGGTCAAAACGAGGAAATATATGTCTGGAGCAAAAGGTGGTGTCAAAAGACAAGTCCCCCCATTTAAGGTCAAAGGTGGGGCCATGGCCCCCATCTCCTCCCCCTGCGGCCGCCAGTGTTAGTCTAACTTAGACCCTTTTGTACCTACTGTAAAAGAACACTGATTGGCGGCGCGGAATTTTTTGCTTTATTTTGTGTTTGTGTAGATAACTAGGCCCTACAAAATCGAAAGGTTCTATAATCATCTATATGTATCAGCCTAATTGGGGGCCCTCAGGGCCCCTCGAGTCCGATACGTTGTTGCCTCTGGTATAAAGGCACGTTGGAGACCCTTCATAGCCCAAGGGACGGGAGGCATGAAGGGATATTTTTGGCATAATTTAGCAATTTTAATTTAGCATCATTTCGCGATTTTTTTTTCCAGCGACCCATGCTCGTGATTTCATGGCGGCACCACCAGAGTGTTTTCCCTCAAACTGGATTCAAGGAGGCACAGTGCCCCGGTGTTTCGGAGTTTCCCCTCGCCCCACAGTGCCGCCTACCGTCACGATGGTGCCCCTGACACACCGGCGCGGTGGTGCCCTTGGTTCAACGGCGCGGTGGTGCCCTTGGTTCACCGGCGCGGTGGTGCCCCTGGTACACCGGCGCCGCGGTGGTGCGTGCCCATGGTGTCCCGGCGCGGTGGTGCCCCCAAGGTGCGGTGGTGCCCCCACGGCCCGGTGGCGCCCCCCCCCCCCACGGCGCGGTGGCGCCCCCACGGCGCGGTGGTGCCCCCACGGCGCGGTGGTGCCCCCATGGCCCAAGGGGGAGGGTCATGACCCCGTGACCCCCCCCCCCCCCCCTTGGATCCGCCACTGCCCCCCGTCGCGGCTCAGAGGGGCCCATCTCGGGTCTGAAAGGGGCCCATCGTGGAGTCAGAAAGGGCCCATTTCAGGCCTGATAAAACCCAATTTAGCCTCAGAAAGCGAGCATCTCAAGTCCATAATTTGTTTTAGGGGTCCCAACTCCCATCCGCCAATGCTAAGGGGCCCACTTCGGTTAGCCACCCCCGTCGCAAAATCCTGGCTGCGCCCCTGAATAAGCTGAGGCCAGGGATGTAAAAATACATATAATATATTTCCCAGCCCCCCACCAGTAACAGTTGGCAGCACTCGGGCGTTTGGGCATTACAAACCTACTACACCATAGGGTTCCCATGTTAAATCGATGATTTTCAGACGAGGCTGGCTCATAACCTATGGTATATATTTGAAATCCGACTTCGGAACCAGATAGCTACAAGCCTAGGCTACAACGTTTTTACTTACCATTTCTCTATATTCTGGGCGTAAAGGGGTTAAATAGGCGGGGGGAGGGTTAAAAAACGTCGGAACGACCGTTGACCACTTCGAAATACTACTACTGGTAATGGAATATACACTACTTCGACTACTTCGTAGGGTATTAATAATGACCGCTTCCAAATGCTACTACATTTACTGAAATATATACTACTTCGACTACTACTTCGTGTATTTGCTGGAGTTGAATTCAATGAATAAATATTTAATCTATGGAAATACAAGTTATTGATAGAAAATATATTTTACCTATAATTTATAATAGACAAAACAATTCCCAGACAAATTATATCTTGTCTATTTCATTTGGGCGTTACTTTCTTACTGTTCTACCCTTTGTTCTACTACCCTGATATTTCCCACAAGGCAAACAAATTAAGCGAAAACCAAACGGCATCCCTTTAGTAATAATAAAAGAGACAAATATGGCGCAGCTATGCCAAAATCTGCGCATGTAGCTTGCCTTGGTTGCAGGGGGTCCGCTCCGCCTATTTAACATGGGGAGAAGGGCGACAAATATTAGCAATGTCCGCAGCTTGGTATTGTTCACGCATCTGCTCATGAGCCAGGTTTTGCTGCCAACAGCTTTTTGGCCAATCAGCGTCTGACACTCTCCACGCTCATTGGTCGACGGCTGATGACGAGGATGAGGGTCAGAATAGCCGAACATCATTTGCTTACGTAACGTTAATTGCATGGCGCCGTGAGGAGAGCATGGGTATCTAGGAGCTTTTCGAGGATTTTTCCTAGTTTGAGAAAACGTTGAGTTATACAAATGTATATGTGAAAGGTCAATTAATTCTGATGCGATGTAACGCGACGTATTTACTATTTAGAGACCGCACGGGGTGGGAGAGCTCCTGCCACGTACAGCACCCTGGCGCGTGCGTTGCCAGGCAACTAGAGTTGCAAAATTCTGGTCCCAGCGTCCCAGCGCTTGGACCAGACCTGGTCACGGCCGTGACTGGAGCTGTGACTGGCAAGGCCAGCGCCATAGGGTTAGCATTGCAGCGCCGTGACTAAAGCTGTGACTTGCCAGCTCATGCCGTGGCCGTGACTGGGCTGTGACCAAAGATCTCGGATTTTCTGCACTGGTCTCCACAGGCAAAAACACATTGCGTCTCGCCGCGGCACCCACTAGCGGATCCAGGGGGGGGGGGAGAAGGGTATGGTGGCCATGCCCCTCCCCCGACAAACTTCTAGACAAACCTGAAATCGGCGCAAAATTGACACATTTCCTGATATAGAACAAAATCCAAGCAACTTTTGCTAAGGAAAGTTTGTTTTAAATCAGCTATCAATGCATAAGCAAGCGAAATCCGATGAGTTTTCAGAATTGTGTGAGACTTTTTGGAATCCCCCCCCAAAAAAACGTTCCCCTCCCCCCACCACCACCGTTCTGGATCCGCCAATGGCGGCGCCTGGTGGGCCGGCGCCGGCTGGAGACACGGCGAGCGGGCGGGATGGTGTGGTGCGGAGACGCGGGCGGGAAGTGTAATTTTAAACAGTTACTTTGAATTGCTTGAATGCATTTGACAATCGACTTATCTAATCAGATTTTTATGAAACTCGTCAAAAAAGATGAGAATATCTATGTGTGGGCATGCTTTGGCCTTTGCCAAGAACTGTCAGACGTTATCATCCACAAGAATTTTGTTCTTGTGGATGATGCTTTGGCCTTTGCCAAGAACTGTCAGACGTTATCATCACAAATTGTCAACTGTTATATCAGCAACTTTGTTTTATTTATCAGGTAAGCCTAGTGCAATTTTTCCTTAGCCATAATATGGGCCGCATGATTTAAATTCAGACTATTTGAGTGTTATCACTGCTTGAGTATTGTATGTGGTGGCTGTCCGGTCTGCCATCGTGAGCCAAAGGACGGTTAACTTTGCCGGCCCAAAATGTAAATAGTTTGAGTCCGATGACAATTTTCTCAACGGCATAAGATACATCGTTCAATTTGTGACAGATTGTAATCTTAATTGTAACAATAGGTCGGCAAATGAAGAAATCAGGCGACACACACCGGAGGAACGTGCGCGTTGGCGTTTTACGTACGGCGGTCCGGCCGGAATCGCCGGTCAGTGGAATTTGCCGGCCCATAACTTAACAAAAAAAATGGGTTGCATTGCGATTTTCCCAAAGTCATCCAATACATCGCATAATTTGTGGTATATAGACATCTTAAGTGTAACAATCGGCCGGTAAACGAAGGAACCAAGCGGGAAAAAAACGGGGGGAGTACGCGGCCGGCCGGAATCACCGGGCAGCAAACTGTTCCGGCCCATAACTTAAAAAGTTTGGGTCAGATTACAATTTTCGCAACGGCACCCAATACAACGCTTAATTTGTGGTAGATAGACATCTTAAGTTTAAAAATCAGCCGGCAAACAAAGGAACCAAGCGACAAAAAAGCGGGAGGGGTCTGCGCGTTAACCCTACGTAGGCGACCGGCCGGCCGGCCGCGAGACCCTCCTCCGCGTCACAGCAGCTGCGGGGTCGTTGCAACTAAATTACGAGTTGTCGCCACTTTTTCGGCCGGAGCGGTCTACCTGGTTTACATCAGCCCCCACCAGTAACAGTTGGCAGCACTCGGGCCGTAAACGAAGGGCGTTAAAAATCTACTACATAGGGTTCCCATGTTAAATCGATGATTTTCAGACTAGGCTGGCTCGTAACCTATTGAACATATTTTAAATCGGACTTCTGGAAAAGATAGCTACGAGCCTTGGCTACAACGTTTTTATTTACCATTTTTCGATTTTCTAAGCGAAAAGTGGTCAAATGGGCTTGGGGGTTAACCAATGTCGTAACGTCCATTGCCGACCGTGGGTTCAAATCCCAGAGGCACCAAGTATTTTTGCGTTGGACCCAATGCATAGATAGTCATGATTCATACATTTTTTTTTCCTATGCCGCCACCCAATAACAGGTGACCAGGAGTGCCCCCTCCCTCTATCCCAACGACACACAGAACCTTACGTTAACGCCAGAAAACAGAATATAACAAGTCGCGGCACTCCCAGCTAAGAGATGGAAAGAAACGTAAATAAGCCAAAACAGAGGGAAAAAGCGTGCAGTTAGTTTGTACAGAGTATTATAAGAGATGGCAAAGTAGCCATAACTGAATTCAGTTAATGACTGCCCCCTACTTCCCAGGACCAGTTATTCATTCACACTTCCATACAAGGTGTTAGTATTAGGAAAGGGATCAGTCATACAAAGGGTTTGCAATCCTAGCTGGTAAAAAAATTTTGCTTGGTCATGGACTGAGCTCCAAACAGGCTGCCCAACTAAGCAAAGCTTGTTGTTGGGCAGCCCAAAGAAGCCAGTCCCAGGAGGGTGGTTGGACATAGAAAACATATATTTTTGTATTAACCAATAGACACTAGGTATCTAAATGCATTTCATACTATATAGTATATGCAATTTATTTTTTAATAGTGAAAGGTTATATGATGAGACATATACATTTGTCTAGCTTACTGTTACTTTACTAATTATATTGCAATCCTCAAATCATGCAGTCAAATGCATGTCATCACTGTATAATACAAATATGAATAATGATACCAGTTTTCTTAGTACTGACTAAGAAAGTAATCCTTGGATACCTTTTTAATTGTGTATTTTGAAGAAGGAACTGCCTGTACCATTGGGAACATAGGTCCCATAACTCTGTTCCACAGTCTCGGTCCAGCCCAAGAAGTAGTCTGTGTTTTATATACTTTATAAGTAAATGTTCCCTCAAAATGTTTTATAGTTCGAGTAATTCTACTAGGTTGTGCTACAACAAAGAGTTGGTCAATTAAATTTGGTAAGTTAGCTTTAAGTTTTCTGTGCAATAGCAACAACATTTGCTGGTTGCCAATGTCTTTAAGTCGAAGAATCTTGAGTTTTTTTAAAAAATTGGGGCAGTGTGCGCTAGTCTAGGTTGTCCATCTACTATTCTCACAACACGTTTCTGCAATTTTTCTATTCCGTTTATATAAGAGGAGTATGTATTACTATACAGAAAACAACAATAATTAATATGAGACAGAAAGAGGGAGTTGTATAGTAACATCAAATGCTTGGAATTGATAAAATGCTTCACTCTATTAATTATGCCTACATTTCTACACAGGACTGTGTAAAGTTTAGCAATGTGTGTTTTCCATTTCATATCCTCATCAATAAATACCCCCAGATATTTAACAGTTTTTGCACGCTTAATAACTGTACCCATTAAATTAAGTGATACTTCAACTTGTGCTTCTTTGTTTGTATATAACTGATAAAATGTTTAATCAGTATTTAAAGATAACTGGTTTGCAATAAACCATTCAGCTACTTTTGGCATAAGTGTGTTCAAAGTATTTTGCAGTTTATGTTCATTTCTACCTTCGATGAAGATAGCAGTGTCATCAGCATATAAATATGTAGTTATCTGTTCACACACATGTGGAAAATCATTTATATAAAGTATAAATAGGAGTGGACCCAAGATTGAGCCCTGAGGGACTCCCATTTCAATTGGAAGGAAAGAAGATTTAATATGATCTACTTGGACACATTGAGTGCATACAGTTAGATATGATTTCTTCATATTATATGCATTATGATTTATACCATAGTATTGTAATTTACTAAGTAATATATCTATGTTGACTGTATCAAACGCTTTTCGCAAATCTAAGTATATTCCACATACTATACTATCTGTCTCAAGGGCATTGGTAATCTTCTCTTGGAGAAGAAGTATGGGCATATATGTACTCATGCCTGATCTAAAACCAAATTGATTTTTTGATAGGATATCATTGGATGCTAAATGGTGATTTAAACGGATGTAAATAAGTTTTTCTAGAAGTTTAGAAATGACAGGGAGCAAGGAGATAGGTATGTAGTTATTAAAGAGTTGTTTATCACCTGCTTTATAAATCGGCTTTATAACAGCTTTTTTCAGTTCACTTGGAAATGTATTCTGTTGTAGACAAAGATTCATAAAATAAACAATCTCAACTATTATTGCTGTGAACGTAGATTTAAATATTCGGGTATTTATCTGATCGTGACCACCTCCCACCAGCCGCATGTCATTTACAATTTTGGTAACTTCCTCTTCGTTTGTATTTTTTAATGAATCAAGGGGATTTCCTACGAAGTTAGGAATGTAATGCAATGGGTTATTATTTGTTTGCTTTATTTTACTTTTTAACTCTTTACCAATGCCCGTAAAGAATGTATTAAAGCCTTCAACGATCTCTTCTGTTTCTTTAATTAAACCATTGCTAGTTTGAAATGCGTCTGGCATTTTGTCACTTTGGGGAGTACCTGTTGAGAGTTCCTTCAAGATACTCCATGTTTTCTTTGGGGTTGCCATTTTTAGTTCATTGTGTATATATATATATATTTAGATTCCCTAATAATGCCAACAAGAATATTGCGGTAACGGCGATAATTAAGAATATTGACACTGGTCGGAGAGTTATTTTTTAACATGAATAACGTATTTTTCCTATTAATAGATGTAAGTATGCCAGGGGTAATCCATGGTTTAATCGGTGTATTTTTTCGTGAGGGCTCGAAGGTAAAGCTATACCTACTAATCCCTGAAGAATAGGCCTCTGTTATCCTTTCACATGCAGTGTTTGGGTCTGTTACATGATACAAATCATGTAGCTCATTTTTCAAATGGTTTCGCAAATCATCCACTCTTTTGTAGTTAAAACATGTGATTGATTGTTTTTGTCTAACCACCTTAGACTTATCTACCTTAAATGTCAGGTACACTGGAAAATGGTCAGACAGATCATCATAAATAATTCCAGAAGTGTCTGCACAGGTTATATTGTTACAATATATATTATCTATCAGAGAAAGTCTATGGTCACTCAGTCTAGTGGGTAAAGGTATTGAGGGAAGAAAGCCATATGACGAAAACATATTGAAAAATGAAGCCACATTGACGTCACTGTCAATGTTGAACAAATCAAAATTAAAGTCACCAGCAATGATGATAGAAGAAGATGATTCGGTAATAGAGTCTAGGATATTCGACATTTCTTAAATAAACAAAGTTGGACACGAATTTGGGGGTCTATAAATCTGCCCGATGATTACCTTTGAACAAGGTAGATGACATTGTAAAAATATAGACTCGGTACCTATGGGGCTATCCAAAGATAAACGTGTACAAGATGATACACAATTGTTGCGTATGTATATGGCTACCCCACCACCTGTCCGACCTGCACGATTTAAAAAAAATGCAGCGTAGCCTTCAATATTACGAAATTTGTAAATATCATCATTCAACCATGTCTCAGAAATACATACAATGTCCCATTGTATGCCAGTCAAGTGCAGGAAGGTAATAAGTGCTTCAAATTTTTCATTATTTAGTATGGATCGAACATTAAGGTGCAAAATAAACAATTTGCCTGCATCCTGGTTACAAGTGGGAGTTCCTCCGGTTGTAACTGTGACATATTTACACTCTGTTCTGAGACTTTCAAATTTATGATGCACATGTGGATCAAAGTTTGTTTCTACATAAAAAAATGGATGAAATATTTTATCATATAGACATTGAAGTTCATCATGTCTAAGTAAGTTCAATGGCATACAAGAATGAATTAGTCACAAAAAGAAAAAAAAAAGAAGAATGAAGATGAAGAATAGGAGTGTAACTCACTACTGAGTTGGGTGTTGGAATGAGTGTACAATGCACACCGTGGCATACACATTTACGCCAAATGATATATAGTGTAGGTAAACCATGTGATGCTATACAGCATGTATACTTTGTAGAATGTTGTATAAGCAAATATGCAATATATTTTGTGATATTGTATTTATTTCTCAAATATATGCAGCTACATAATGTTAAACTATGTGCATATACACCACAGTAGCACAGTGCATTAACTGAAGTGCCGGCCTTTTCATACATCATTCGTTATGCCGGCCTTTTCTCATCTCACACCTCCTTGATTGACCTCTAATTGGTGACCTGTGATGTCACAGAAGCCAAGCTAGGTAAATAGGTCATGTAGCTCCAATTATATATAGTGTGCTGTGTGCGCCGCCACGGCAAAGTAGTTTTATCGCTTTTGGCGGCCGATTCCTCTGATTTTGGCACATTTCATGATAATTATTGACCTTCCATATCCTTCAGTGACCTTATAAATATGTGTGATCACATTGGGTCAAAGCCTATATCTCATTAGCCATTATTAGGTCAAACCATTTTTTTTTTGCAGTGTTTCCACAATATTGTAATATGATATGTTGGTACCTTTAATTTTAATATTCGATAATGAATGTAACTTTATGTTCAAGATGTACTAACATATTATTGATCTATTTAATCTCCAAAGCATAATATTAATAAATGATGTATGAATTAATAAACAATAACATTCACTGATGGGAGATGAGCTCTAAGTAGCACACTGAATCCCGGAGCAAAGCTGTAAGACTGTCTTCAATATGTTACAAACATCAAAACAGGAACTCAAGGTGCCTTATTTCTAAGGGGTTGGGACAAAACGCTTCTGTATTGAGCTATGATGGGTTAACAGGGTAAATATTTGTGGGTCGACAGACCAGTAACAACAGGTTAACGGGTCAAGCTGTCTACCGAAAACAAATGTATGTGTCAACGGGTTAACAGGTGAACAGGTTAACCATCCACTATCATTATTTCAAATTGATTACAATTTCACCAAAAAGGCTGCATTAAGCAACAGCCAGGTGCAATTAAAACCGAAGTGGCCCACCCCCAGACATAAGGAAATTTAAATGTAAAACTTAGCCACTTCAGTCTATCAATGACCTGGAACTTCGATAGGATGGCACGGTCAGAGCCTGAGCCTGCACCAGAAGCATTGCTAGCATTGGGCCTGGCCTAAGAAAGCCATTCAATCAAAACATTCAGCAGTATTTAACAATATCAAAGCTATGATCTCGTTATTATGTGTTGCACAAGAAATAGTCACAACATCCCCACAAACTACTTTATTTAGGATTTAGGTAGGTGACCACCTACCAACGTGCCTACAGCAGGATCATAGATGGCTCATCATGTATTTTTATATCTCAAAGCAAAAACACAACGAATGTATTTCGCGCGTTATAGTTTAGTTTTCGTGACCGCTACCAAATCCATTACAGTTGCACTACAGGTACTGAAATATTCACTACTTCGACTACTACGTCGTGTATTTGGTGGAATTAAATTAACTAAATGAAGATATAATCTACGGAAATACAAGTTATTGATAACAAACAATACTGTCAATTTATAATAGACAAAACAATTACCAGAAAAATTATATCTTGTCTCATTAATTTGGGCGTTAAATTCCTTACTGTTATACCCGTTGTTCTATTACTCTGAGGCCTGTTCACGGGGTCTGCGGCCGCCGCGGCTCCCGCGGCCAAGAGGGCGGGGCTTAATCGTCAGCCAATCACGAAAGAGTAGATCCGGGAGGAGAGACTCTCCGTTCTGCGGCTCCTGCGGTTGCCCGGGAGCAGCCGCAATAGAACTTCGACATAAATGGCGCGCGTCTGACAAAGGTTGCGCATTGTTTTGTTGTTATCACGGCTTACTGGCGGTTGTTTGACCAAAAATGACAACTCGTAGTGACTCGTAGATATTCATGTAGTTGAGTGGTTTTGAAAAGCATTGATGGTTTTCATGAAATTGCCTATTCGTTGCGAACGCTACACGTGTCATTTATGGGACGCCATCAGCGGCCGCAAAAGTGTTCAAAGTTGTTCAAATTAAGCTCCGCCTCCTGGCCGCGGGAGCCGCGGCGGCCGCAGACCCCGTGAACAGGCCTTTTACATAGCCTTGCTTGGTTGTCGCATAGGCATTTGTTTGGATCTCCTGTTTTCCAATATTTGCAAGGCCGTATAAGAGTATTTATAGAAGAAAGAATATTTGTGCTTTGTTTAATGTTTTTGCAAGTTTTGGGTTCTTTGGTATTGGAAATTGGATCTATATTTGTTTTTATAAAATGACCTTAACTGATATGTCTCTCCACTTTGTATCACCCTGGCCTTAATTTATGAGCAAATTGAAGGTTCTGATTCCTATCACTCTTACTTGTACTTGTTAGGCCTACCTATGACAGGATACTAGGGTTGCTTTGGAGCTGGGGCGAGTAGTGCAAAAATGCTGGCTAAAAATAAGCATAAGGAGTGGAAAATTGAACCAAAAGAAACATAATTGTACTAAGCTTTATCAATATACAATTACCCACTCACCAGTCACCAGCATGTTATTACTTATACCAATTCTTGCCCGTCTTTCCCTCCATAGGCTGTCTTAATCATTACATCCATAAATCAGTATCAGTGCTCCAATTATCCAATACATTTTAAGATAAGGAGTGGAAAACTCATGGTAAAACTGTGAAAAAGTGAAAAATTGTATAAATAGGGTGTTGTTTTCCACCCTAATTTCTCAAAGCTAGGACACTGACCCATGATCATTCATGTTTTTGCTCCAGCCTATGATGATCTGTGTAATGCGAGATGGTCAAATAATATTTGTTTTATTTTGCATAGTGTCATAAGTCATTTGCATAACCATAATTGTACTCAAAATTTGCACACCTTTGGCTAATGTGAAGATGGATTATGATTATGATGCTTGTTTGTTAAACAGGACCAAGGCCAAATTGGGATGTCTTGCTTTGCCCATTTTACCATGTACATATTTCATAAATTGCCATATTTGAATGTGGGTGTACATGGTTGTTTACTGTTTAGGCTACCTGGTTGTCAATAAATAGTGTTGATCTTTAGTTTATATAATAAGTAATATGTTAAATCTGTTTTATTTTCACTTTCTTTTCTTTCATACTGTTTTGTTTGTCTAATATTTATTCTGTAAAGTTGGGGGGGCTGACTGACAAGTTGGGGGGCTGAGCCACAAGTTGGGGGGGGGGCTGAAGCCCCCCCAAACTGAATAGGAACCTACGCCCCTGCACACATGTGTATAATTTCGTCTAATCATACGGTGCCGAGGAATTCTGTAAGGCGAAACGCGTCCACCGGGTGGTGTGTTTGCTGTTCTTATGTCTTTATATGTCATAATTGTCTTGACATTAATAAACTTGCATGTTTATACCAATTACGAAATAATAATAACGAAATAATTATACTTGATTCGGTACTTTACCTCTACCCACCGCAACATTGAAACATTGGCTTACATATATGTGTTGCGGGGCAGCGGGTTCCTGTTTCTGCCTCTCAGGTTGCGTCGCCGTCTCTCATACCACTCCAGTTTTATAACGAACCTCCACTGGCGGATCCAGGGGGCATCAGGGGCCAATGCCCCCCCCCCCCCCCGCAGGAATCTGGGGGCATTCAATACAAGTATGCCCCCCTCCCCCGCGCGTTCCCAATTTATCGTAAAATCGTAAAAATTGTCTTTGCAGCAGTCAAAATCCAGCTATCCACAGTAAAAAAACAGAAAATTTCGCGCAGCTTCGCGGCATGACACAACTTTCGCAATTGCTTATACAAATTTGGAAAATGGGAAAATGAATTCTATAAGTGTCTGGCAGAGGCTCTCCTTGACGGTAATTGCTGGCACTGGCGGATCCAGGGGGCATCAGGGGCAAATACCCCGCCCCACAGGAATTTGGAAGGGGCATTCAATACAAGTATGTCCCTCCCCTCCCCCCGAGCGTTCCCTGCACTGAACGTGAAAAACAATGATCTTTGGAGAAAACTGCATGAAAACAGAATTTGTTTTCTCGAGTGCTTGAATTGGAAATTTGTATATATCCCTTTCTTTCAATGATAGACAAAACAGCGCATGCCTGATGCAATTCAAGCAGCCTGGGTGACACCCGCGCCCCGCTGGGGGAGGGGCAGAATCTGCGCCCACTTCTAAAATTGCCTCAATAACTTGAAAACTATGATAGATATGAACGTCAAACTTTGAGTACCTTATGCTGCATCAATTCTACGTCTTGTCACCAAATTCCAATGAAGTTGATTCTGTATTTTGGGAGATAAAAACGTTTTAATGACGCCATGTCATTCCATTTTTTTGGTGGAAAAACGATAAATGTTTGAACAATCATAGCAAATAGAGTTTTAAAGCAAATTGCAAATAAAAACGTCAAAAGAAAAGAAATGACATTCTTTTCAAAATGGCCATCTTGAGTTTTCGAATTTTTGTTTTGTTTTGGACCCCCAAAAATGGAGGATAAACTTTTTTTGGGAAAAAATCCACAAAATATTTTTGTTTGTATTTTTTTAAGCTCGAATACGAAAATAAGGTGACCGGCCCAAATCCGAGGAGAAACAAATGGGGGTACTTTTTTGCCACAAAAAGATTTCCCCCACGGAGAGAGGCTGGATCCGTCAGTGCGAACCTCTTTATTGTTCCACATGCTTACACATGACTCTACTCATCATGGTTACACAATACACATGACTATGCTGCCACAATCTCCTCACCGATCCAATCCCGGCGCACCACCTGCAATCCCATCACGACAAAGGCGACGCCGGTTCCGCGCGCGGCTGGCGGTTTCCCTAGGGAACAGCGCCACTGAAATATTGTACAACCGTTACATATGTTATATGTAAGAAACGAGTATACTCGTTTCTTCTCCTAATTCCTGTCTAACATATTGAGTTCCAAGATTATACTTACAGAAGCTATTATTTGCTAATTATAAATTGTCTACCATCTGAAAAACGCGATGCACAGTTAATTCATCGTGGGGTGCTAGTAATATTTTATGGGTCCGGTATCAAAATAAAATGTGCTAAAATATTTGGAGAACTTGCAAAAATAGATACCTATCAGCTAATTAATAACACAAAAATAGGTCGAAATGAGTTGGGTTTTAATCTTGTTTGTCGCGAGGTTGATAAGCATTTTCATTACTTCCGTGACACTTTTTCCCAGTAAAGCATTCATGCGTACCTGCTCAGTCAATTTTGCCACCCCTGGCAAAAATATGTGGCTCCGCCCCTGCCTTCAGCCGCGGGCGGTGTCCTGCCCTGCGGCACAGTCTAACTCCCGGGCGCTTGACCGAGCCGCTCCAGAGCGGCGCTCGGCCGGCGCGTGGCAACAGGACCAGTCAAGGTCACTACACATTTATCTGGAGTTGGTGGTAAAGTCAGATTCTAGCTGACGTTAATGACAAGCCATCACGCTGCACAGAATAGATTTACAAAATGTACCTGAATAACCTTTTGAAATACAGCTCTAGGCATATACAAACTGCAAATCCATCTCACTTGCAGACCCTCAAAGCTAAGTCCCAGAGAAACAAGGATAACAAAAACAATACAATTTAAATTGATGTCATGCATGGCCTGTAAGTTACCAGTGAGCCACAGCTCAGCTATGCCAACATTAATTTGTGTCATCTCACCTGGTTGAAGCCAACCACATATTAAAATAACGAAATATGTCATCCCCAAAATAGTCAGCATGTCAGCCAACTTATTATACGGCCCTGAGCCAACTTGAACTCCGAGAATCGGTGGCACAAAATCTGGCTCGCACTAAAAGCTGGAGTTTTCGCAGCAGTTTGCCGCCAGGGACCGCTAGCGAGCCAGGGTGTTATGACGTCGCAAGCAAATGGTACCAGTTAAAGAGAATAGTACACCTTGGGAAAAGTATGTGGAATGATGGAAAAGAGTGTCCTGATTACGGCTCTGGCATTCGTTTTTGCGAGAGAAAAAAGTACCAATTTGTCATAATTTGAAAAATATTTATATTAATACAAATGACGTCCCAATAATCTCGCGTCACCAAAACGAGTTGTGACGTCATACCGGCAAAAGTCTATCATTGAATCACAACATGTAAGCAACACTAACAACCTCGTTCGCTGGGTCGCGACTCGCGAGTATATTGGTCGCGATTGAAAATGTGTGAATGTGTACACCTGTATGAGTAGAGTTGGAGGTTCGTTGCGTGAACACATACCCATAATGTTCATTTGCATACATAAATGTGATATACCTACCCACAAATGTGTTTAAATGTGTGTTCATCGGTGTGTGGTGGATGTAAATAAATGTGTGGATGTGCAGTTAATATTGCAGCTACCGATACGAGCCACCCATCAAAAGGTGTGCCTTTTCAGACGAGTGGCGACGTTGTCTTCAATTCAGTCTTGACCCAGCGCTGCGCGCACGCGGCAGCGCGGGCGGCTCTCCTCGCCATACCGCCCCGTACCTTGTGTGAGTGACAGGAGTGTACGAACGAACGACTGAGAGTGACGGTCAGTGTGTGCGTGGGAACTGAGTGCACTTACCGACAACCGTGCCGACCGTACCGACGACGCCAGTCGGCCAAACGTCAGCATCGTCGACCAACATCGTCGGCCAACATCGTCAGCCAACATCAACCAACCTACCTGCAGTTAAGCTTGACCGGACGTCGACCTGGATCCTCCTACAGCTTACCTAGATTCACCGTGGTCGACAAGTCCGCTAGCAGTTTCAGGACTTACCGAGTAGCTGGAGGCATGAAGCACGAAATCCTCAGGTCACTTGTGTACCTCCAGCTGCTGGCAGCCGTCGTGCGGTTGGCCCAGCCAGCGGCCTCCCCGTGGCGGCTGCCGCGTTCACCTGCACCCGGCGGCAGTGGCGGTCCTCTGCCCCGCCCTGCTAGCCCGGTGCCTGTGCGCCGCGCGCCGCTGCCGGGCCGACCGACGCCTCCGCCTGGAGCCGCTGCTGACCCGACCGGTCGTGTGAGAGGGGCGCGCCCAGGTGTACGGCGCCACCGCCGGTCGAACTACCGGGAACGCAGGGGCGGCACCAGGTGGCGACGTGAACAACCAGGCGACATTTTTATCGGCCAGCTGAACTGTCAGTCGTACAAGCACAAGCTACCTGAACTGAGACACGACCTGCCGGAAGTGTACGACTTCGACATACTTGCGCTGAGTGAACTTTGGCTTCAGCCTAGTGTGCCAAACCGACTTGTCAATGTCGACGGTTATAATATTTACCGAGCGGACCGACCCGCAGCCAGCCGACTGGCCAAAGGTCACGGCGGAGTGGCGATATTAGCGAAGGCCACCTACTCGGTTACAGTGTTAAGGACACCTGCTACGGGCGTAGAGTTATCCAACCTTGAGATAATCTGGGCTAAAGTCGCCATAAAGCAGCAGAGGCAGTTACTGTTTGCATCAGTGTACCGGCACCCGACGAATACACAGCGTCAAGTCGAAGCAGACATCGACGACTTTGAAATGCAGCTACAACACCTTACAGCTCAACACCCCGGAGCGACTGTTGTGATCGCAGGCGACTTCAACCTCTGCCTTCTGAAAAACGAGCCTAACCGCGGCGCTCACCTGTCCCGGCTTCTGTCAGCATACAACTTGCATCTAGCCAACACCACCCGCGCCACCTACCGACCTGCTGGCACACTGCTGGACATTCTGGCCACCAACCGACCGAATGCAGTGGTCCGCAGAGGTGTCACGCGGTGTCATTACGGGACTCCGCATGACTTCACGAGAATCGCTCTTCGCCAGGTGGGGACCATTGGCCGCCGTGGAGCTACCGTGGAATGCCGGGCCATGTCACGAATCAACGACGCAGAATTCAACCGGTCGCTGTCCATGAGTGACTGGTCCGTGGTGTACCGGGCTGACTGTCCGGATATCAAGTGGGCCGCTTTTCTGGCGGTGTTTGCACCACTACTGAACAGTGTGGCACCCAGCCGGCGTGTGAGGCTCCCGCCGCCTGGTGCACCGCGCATCACCGACGCCACGCGGGAATTGCTGTCGCGGCGCCGCGCGCTGCTCAGCCCCGCGGCCTGCAGCCGCGCCGAGTATAAAGTGGTGAACCGGCAGTGTCGAGCGGCCATCAGACGCGATCACGCCGCTTACTTTGCTGATCAGCTGCGCGAAGCAGGGCCATCGAAGATGTGGGCAGTGCTGCGGCCGGTTGTCGGGGCGGGGAAAAGTGTCACCGCAGTCACGCCGGCTTGTACGCCGGACGCTCTAAACGCGTACTATGCAGGTGTGGGCCCCGCAACGGCGGCTAGTGTCCCGACTCCGCGGACAGCTCTGCCCGTCAGGATACCCCGCATCCTAACATGTGCCTTCCGACTGCAGACCGTAACTTTTGACGCGCTGCACTCTCTCATTTATTGCATGAAAAGGTCAGCATTTGCCGGAATGGACGGAGTCAGTGTGGAAATGTTCAGACGATTCTTCTATGGCATAGGCCATGTTTTGTTGGACATTGTTAACTGCTCGCTGGAGACCGGATTGGTGCCAACCACGTGGAAGCATGCTTTGGTGACTGCTATCCCCAAAGGTGCAGACAGTTCGCAGCCGTGTGACACCAGACCGATTTCCATACTTCCTGGTGTTATGAAAATTGTCGAGCGCGTGGTGCAGTGTCAGGTCACCGAATACTTTGGCGAGCACCAGTTGTTCGCGGACGCGCAGCACGGCTACCGGCGCAGCCGATCCACCGAGACGGCGTTGGCAGTGATTACCGACAGTGTATATGGGGCGATGGACAGCGGAGAAGTATCGATTCTTGTACTCCTCGATCTTTCGAAATGTTTTGATGTTATAAATCACGAAAAGATGCTAGGAAAGCTATGCTTGTACAATGTTGACACCACTTGGTTCCGACATTACCTTCAGGGCCACTCACAACAAGTAAAAGTACGTAACACCGACGGATCTGTCATTTTTTCGAAGTCTCTGCCAATCTCATCCGGGGTTTTTCAAGGTGGATCGCTCAGCTGTTTATTGTTTTCCATATTCGCGAACGATATGTGTCTGCATGTGCCGGATGTAACGATCGTGCAGTTTGCCGATGATACCCAGCTGTTGGTGTCCGGCAAAAAAGCTGACCTGGCCAGCCTGATCTCGAGAATGGAGAGAGCTCTATCAAAGCTGTTAGCATGGTTTTGTTCCAACGATATGAAAGTGAACGCATCAAAAACCCAGATGATTGTGCTCGGTACGCGCCAGATGCTTAAGGGACTGCCATCCGTTAGCATCAGATTTGCCGGTGCCACTATCCATGAGTCCGCAACTGTTAGAAACCTGGGCCTCATCATGGATAAGAACCTGTCGTACCATGACCATGTCAACCATGTTGTGTCGAAGTGCACAGGGGCGCTGCTGGCGCTTAACCACGCGAAGCATGTGCTACCGCCCTTCACACTGAAACCGATCGTGACCTCGCTTGTCGTGTCTACGCTACGATACTGCATAACTATTTATGGTACATGTGGTACCACTGAACTACGCCGGGTGCAGAAAGTGCTCAATTTCTGTGCGCGTGTAATAAGCGGCCGTCGAAAGCAAAGCCATGTGACCGATGTCCTTAGAGACTTGAAGTGGCTGAGCGCGGCAAACCTAGTCCTGTACCATAGAATATGTAACGTGCGAACTATTAGACAGACAGGCCAACCATCCAGTATAGCATGTACACTAGAGAACGCGACAGATCATGGCCACGACACCCGGAATGCCCAACGACTGCGGCTACCCCGAATACGCACCGAGGCGGGAAGAAGGCAGCTGGTGTACAGCGGTGTTGACGCCTATAACGAGTTTTGCACAACCTATGATGAACAGTCGTCCTTCAAAGGAGCACTCAGGCTGCATTTACTGCAGAACCAGACATGAACACGGTCGTTTAGACGATTCATTGTGACGACGAATGCGTGACGTGTTGATTGTGATGTGTGCTAGCTTTTAACCTTTTGTATCTTTTGACATTGCGTTAATGAAAAGCCGCAAATGAGCGGATTTAACGTGAATAAATGAACTGAACTGAACTGGAAATCCAATGAAGATTGACAAAGTTATAGCCAATAATATTTTGAGCTAAGCGTCAATTCATCGTAAAGGAAAAACAAACTTTGTAAAAATGTGATCGATATATTGCATGAACGCCGACCAGCCACCAATCAACAAATGTGTCTTATCACGAAGCATCTATTGGTAATTTTCAATTGGAAATCGGTTCACAATTGACAGAGGAAATTACTTAAAACTGTAACCACACACATCATTTATCACGAAAGTATCGCAGTTACAGGTGCATGTACTTCTAGCTCTATTGCAGATAATATTGCAGCTACCGGTACGAGCCACCCATCAAAAGGTGTGCCTTTTCAAGACGAGTGTCGGTATTATTTTCAATTGGAAATCTAATCAAAATTGACAAAGTTATGGCCAATAATATTTATAGCTCATCAAACTTACCGCAAGACAGCGTAATGCAAGAACAAACATTTACACAATTTAATCGCTATATTGCAGGTACCGCAACCAGCTACCCATATAAACATGCGTATTTTCACGAAGCATCTTTTGGTAATTTTCAATTGCAAATCGGTTCGAAATTAACAAAGTTATTTACTCAAAACCTGAAGTCACGTATATAATAGGGGCATAAATTATGGATGTGCTTCTACTGCAGCGAACATTGTAGTTACAGGTACGCACCACCCATCAAAATATGTGCATTTTCAATAGGAGTGGCGGCATTATTTTCAATTGGAAATCCAATGGAAATAAACAAAGTTATGGCCAATAATATTTATAGCTTATGAACACATGATGCGTTTCGGTGACGGTCGGTTCAAATATCGAAAACAAAGTGCGGTAGGAATACTAATGACGTATGCTAATCTCAATCCGACAAAATGTAAGTCATTCACTATGACTTTGAAACGATCTCCCATTTCAGTGATTTACAAAATCAATGAAACACCCTTGGAACACGTATCTTCAATCCGTGACCTTGGAGTATGGCTAGACGCTAAGATCACATTTAGAGACCACATCAACTTCATGGTTACCAAGGTAAACAGAGCACTGGGTGTGATGATGAGATCCCTTCAAACCATGGTTGTGCTCGCGGCGCCTTGAAACGGGAGCCAATATTGGCAGCATATTTCGGTAACGTGCGCTCCATACTCGAGTACGGATGTGTGATATGGGGAGGTGCAGCAGCAACACAGCTCGTTCGGTTGGACCGTGTCCAACACGTTTCTTATCTGGGTCGAGTCACATGTACATACCCCTCACAATTCACACTCACCCTCATATTCATATTCAAACAGATATTGTACTGTCTTTTAAAGGAAATAGTTCACCTTCGGAATTTTTTCAGAACACGATTTTATTATATTTAATAGTTTCTTTTTTTCTTTTTAAAAATGGTCCTACATCGCGCCAACTCAGGACAAAAGGTTGTAAATTATGGATTGTATGGTGTGCGTTATTGGTCTGCGCATGCTCCATGGCAGTGCTGGCACTTTCAGACGGTACGGTACATCATATATGTGCCGTATTCCTTCGCCAAAAAGTCAAATATCTTCGGCTGGAGTCTTTTCAGCCAAGAAAAGTTCCAGATAAGGATTTCTCAACACGGGCTACAAAACTGCTATTTCAGTTCAAAACCCATGTTGTAGGTGAACTATTTCCTTTAATAGCGCCTCGCTTGCTCAGAGAAGAGTGCAGTATATGACATACGATTTGTACATAGAACCTTCTCAGGACGGATCGAGTCTTCCTTGCTTCTTCAAAGTTTTTCCTTGCAAATATCAACACGGCATACTCGCGCAGCATCGCACACAATTCTGCACGTCCCATTCGCTAGTGTGGAAACTGTTAAAGGGATCATACGGGTTTTTCCCCGAATAATTGAGTTACTTAGTAAAACGTACTTATAAAGGTGGTAGAAGTCCCACGGTAGCCACATTTTTCTGGAAATGACCTCTTCTGCACGTAAGGACATTCCAAAGTGCGCGGTGATGCCACCGCGTATTTTCTGCGGGACCGGCTGAGGCAGAGCCAGTCATCTCTTTTATGCTAATAAAAACACCTCACTTATGGCATATTTCCGGTAAAATAAGCAATATTTGAAAGAAAATAAACTTGTTTTGTTCCAACGACAGCATCAGTTGCCTAGTTTTCCCATAACATTCTATATTTTTCATGAATTTTCATGCCAAAAAATAATACGCCACCACCAAATTCTCAACGCTAAATATAAAAAAAACCACAAAAGCACAAAATCTCAACGAACAGTTTGTAGTAATACAAAGTCCCGTCAGTTTTGAATTGCATAATAATTGTGTGATCCAGTGTAGGACTTGTAGACAATTCAAAACTCTAAAATTGAGCCGTCTTTGCGCGGGCGCCTCGCAACACCAACCTATTCCTGTTTGCCTGTCCTGCATCAGACCTTTTCAATGATACCTTAGGAGCTTTTAGAATGCAGGTGAAATCATATGTCAAGAGTATGGCGGTATAGGCTGCACAACACTGGTTGCGATTAGTTCGTATTGTGTGTTGGCTTGTGTGAGGTGAGCATGCGAGTTTTATTACTCTTATTTTACTGCTGGAGTTTTCTCATTTACCGATATTATGTCTTCTTTTACAAACGTTTTCTTATGTCTGCGTAGCCTCAAAGCCAGGGGCGTAGGAACTATGTTCAAGTTGGGGGGCGGGGGGCGGGCAGGAGGCATTCTGAAGTCGATTCTTTACATGAAACGCCCATATGCGTAATGCTAAAATCCAAAATGTGGGGGGGGGGGGGGGGCGGTGCCCCCCCCTGTTCCTACGCCTATGCTCAAAGCATGCCAGTGAACTATTGTTCACCTATGTTTATTTTTAAGTATTCATATTTACTGTTTCATGAAATTTTGTTCTGTTTTAGTATCATATTTTCGTTATCATATTTGCCTCGTCTGTTATCAACTGCATGCGTGTGTGTGTGTTGCTGTCGTGTCGTCGCGTGTTTTACAGGCTAGTTAGCATATTTGTTCACCTTCTTGAAGCAAAAAAGTCACAATAGGCATTAGTTATAGGTTAACCTAAGGGACCAAATTTGACATGCCTGGGGTAGATTTGGGAAAATTTGTAAACCTAAATGACCAAATATACCCCCCCCCCCCAATACCTTGTTCAAAGACCTGCAATTCCTTGCGTATACATGCTACCTGACTTTCGTCTCTGGGCATGTTATTAAGAAAAGATGTATCCTTCATTTAAGACCAAGAGATCAAGTCTAACGTAGCTATAAAGTTTAAAAAAATGTCATCAAAGTGGAGGGAAAACAGACTTTTGGGGTAGATTTGGTCCCTTTGGTTAACAGGTTTTAGTTAATCAAAAGGACCAAATATACCCTAATTGATGTAATCGTTATTTATAGCGGAACTATATAAACTATCTTGAATATAACTAGCACATGTATGTTACTTCGGGTTAGGGGTTCTTGTTGTCCAAAACTAACCTAGCTTTGATCTATATTTTAATAATTATAAAAAAAGTTATTTGTTGATAAAACATGAAAAAAACAGCAGCATTACCTACCTTACCGAGTGTACGACTTACCATCTTAAATTAACCTAGATTATATTTGAATAAAGGACACAAAACGTGTTTAAGTTTGGGTTACTATAATGTCATACAATAACGTCATACAATGTTTTAAACTGCCTATTTGCAATTCAAAGCATGAGTACACATCGCTCTCAAAAATTAAGATAGGTTTGACAAATATGAACGACCCTAGAGGTGTCCTATATATTAAGGCATTCAAAAAATTAATTATGATAATATAAGTTATTTTCAAAAATATGTATTTCTTTGTCTAAAAGTCCTGCATCTCATTAATCTAAAACTGGTAACCGTTTGGCTCTATACCACCTTTCTGGATCCGCCAATGTTTAAAATCATGTGCAATGCCTTTATAATGAGATCAATCACATATATTATATATCCCCCAGGCCCGAAACCACCGTTCTGGATCTGCCAATGTTTAAAATCATGTGTAATGCCTTTATAATTAGATCAATCACATATATTTTATTTAACACATGTTTCACACCAAGGAAAATACACAACAGAATGTGAAAACAAACTGCATGACATCAACGCTTGTGCCGGGGAAGCCTCAGATGGCTGACTACAGGAGCCCTCTTCTGCTACTGCTCATCCTAAGATACATACCAAGTTAATCTCTTGTCAAGCACCCCAGGGACTGTATATGTATTGTCAATATATACATATATGGATGAAATTCAAGCATCCTTATGACTAGATCAGGATAAATACTACAGCAGAGCACATACAAATGTGATATTTAAAATCACTAGCGGATCCAGGGGAAGGGGGCATTATGTATATATATATTATATATATATATATATATATATATATATATATATATATATATATATATATATATATATATATATATATATATTATATATATATATATATATATATATATATATATATATATATATATATATATATATATATATATATATATATAAAATATATAGTGCAAATCAAGAATACTGATGTCTTGATCGGATATTTTGCCACAGTATGTTCCCTAAAAAAATTATATTCCTAATCACGTACGATACCTATATTTAATATGATTACATTACTAATGGTCTTCTCACATGATAATAACTAAATAATAAATGCATTAATTAATATATAATACATTATTATTTAGTTGATATCATGAGATAATTAGCAAAATATAATATTTCAAAAAGGCCACAGTTAGTGACTATTCACGTCGTTTCCTCATTCTGTCGAATTGAAAAATTGTTGTCTGCAGCGGGATTCGAACCCGCGCTTGGCCAACGCTCGATCTGCATGGGTTCACGAGATGCTTAATAGCTCGAAAACGAACCTCACGGCGTACACTTTTGAACCCGGAAATCGAAAGAAAATGTTCACGCTTCATTTCTAGCTACTTTTTATTGTCGTATCGGTTGCAGGTAAAAAAAAACGTGGGCCCGTAAAATGGCTTTTTAACATGGAACCCTATGGCCTAGTAGGAAAATGTACGCCGTGCTGCCATATGGACTTTGGACCCCCCCCCCCGATTAAAAACCAGTAAGGCGCCGTAGTTGGCGATGAACGAGCGAGCGCGAAGGAAATGTATGGGGAATTTCAACTCAATCGGGCAAGTAGTTTCTGAGATACAAAAAAGGGCGCGCACGTGCGCACGTGCAGAAGCACCCACTTTTGATTTGTGGGAAAGTGGGGGCTGAGAGGTCCCTAACCACACACAAAATTTGAACACAATCGGCTCAGCCGCTCCAGAGATATAGAATAGGGATGTGCACGTGCGCACGTGCAAAGCCACCCCACCCCCGACTTGTGGAAAGGCGGCGGCTGAGAGGTCCCTAACCACACACCAAATTTGAACACAATCGGCTCAGCCGTTCCTGAGATACAGAATAGGGGTGTGCACGTGCGCACGTGCAGTCACCCCACCCCTGACTTGTGGGAAAGTGGCGGCTGAGGGGTCCCTAACCACACACCAAATTTGAACACAATCGGCTCAACCGTTCCTGAGATATATAATAGGAGTGTGCACGTGCGCACGTGCAGAGGCACCCCGCCAATAACTTGTGGGAAAGTGGCGGCTGAGGGGTGCCTAACCACACACCAAATTTGAACACAATCGGCTCAGCCGTTACGGAGTTATTGCGAGGAAACACCTTCCAACCAGTGTTCGTCACGGGCCCACCAACTCCCAGCCCGGCCCGGCCCAGGCCCATGCACACCAAGCCCAGGCCCGGTCAAATTAATAATATTGCGGTCCAGGCCCGGCCCGGCCCGTTCAGATTAAGCATATACTAATTTTCACAAAATTTGCAATCATTATCCTAGCATATTTACTTGTATACTATAAATGTGAAACAATGAACCAACTATGCTAACCAAAAAAAACAAAAGGCCACAGCCACAGCAACAGTGTGTTGCTGTGTAAGTGAACTGCTGGTTAAACTATTTTTGAGCTCCAACCTGAGCTTGTGCGATGCGCGCATTACTTCAAAATTATCAAGCCCAGGCCCATCCGGAGCCCAGTGATTTCCTTAAAATTGAGGCCCGGCCCAGGCCCAGTCCAGGCCCAGCCCATGGCCCATAGGGCCAACCCAGCCCATGACGAACTCTGCTTCCAACAGCCCTCACGCGGCACGCGCCACGCGCAGTGGTAGTCACGCACAGAGTCGACACTGGTCTCAAACAGGGTAGGTTGGATGGGGCTGCTCAGCAAAGAAGCCCGCTTGTCAATCGGACGTGCGGTTGCAGAGATATTAGCTTGTCAAAAGGGTCGCTACGGTCCGGGTCGGGTCGGGCCGCTCATACTCATTTTTTTCCCATATACCACGGAAAGACGGAGCGAGCGCTTCGCGCTCGCTCGTAAACATATACAAAAAAACGGCCAAGTGACCCCGTTCTCCCCTGCTTCTCCATGAATGTGCAATAAGTTCGGCTGCCGCAACTGTACGGCACTGCGCAACCAGCACCGCAAGTCTGGAAAGTCAGACGAGAAGTCGGCCGGCACTGTCTACAGCAACGCCAGTAAGCAGTTGTTGATCTACAGTCCGCCGCCGGTGCTGACCATCCAACTGAAGCGGTTCGAGGTCGGCAGCTCCAACCTGTACAAGATCAACCGTCACGTCATGTTCAGCGAGCTGCTTGACCTGGCACCATTTTGTTCCTCCATCTGCCAGGACCTGCCGCAGATGGACCGCCGGCAGCGGCGTGTTCTCTACTCCCTGTTCGGCCTGGTGGAGCACAGCGGCCTGCTCACCAGCGGGCACTACTCGGCCTACGTGCGCGTGCGAGGGCGCTGTGATCGGCTCAACGTTAACCCTGCCTGGCTGACGCGGTACATCGACGACGCCTACCGATTAGCTTGCGCGCAGGCGGCGCAGACGGACCCCGGGGACGAGGAGGCGGAAACGGCAGTCGCTGAGCCTGAGCCGGGCCGCTGGTTTTTACGTGAGCGACACTCGCGTGACCGAGGTCACCCTGGACAAGGTCCTAAAGGCTCAGGCATACATACTCTTCTACGAGCGGATTAGTGTAGCGCGTGACTGTATAGGTTAGATATAATTATTTGTCAGCCGCTGTGCCCCCAAACAATAATTTGATCTGTGTTATACATTGTCATTTGAAGAAAACAAACTTCTCCATGTGAGTGGAACCGCTTAAAATATTCGCACGCTTTTAGACATATATTTTTCAAGCGCAAAAAGTGCAGCAAATATGGCAAATATGCACCAAAAGCTAGTCGCCTTCGCGGTATCCATGACCCTGGTTTCGCCATTTATGTCATTCTTTAAACGAATATACCTTTTGTCCTGATACATATATGTATAGATGCAAAGTATATGCTGAACATCATTTGCAACTGTTGAATTACAAGGTTAAATTCGCGTTATGTTTTGAGCAATCAGATTAACTCCCCGAAAGGCATACAGAACACACCGAAGCTGAAATAAGAGTGCAACGGGTCACTCGAAATAACCGACATCGACAAAACAAAATGTGAGAAATCATTATTCTTCATTTGCCTCTAATATTGGTCGCAGATTATGCTCACTTATAGGTTACTTTCCTATTATTGGCGACGTAATGTGACCAGAACAAGGTGTGGATTTACAGGACAAGAAGAAACAACATGAGTTTCGTATTTTGCTCTTGGAAATCTCAGATGATTTACCTGCATTACATATGCCTGTATGCAGCGATTAACGGCTTGCTGGCTGATATTACGCATAAAGATACAAATGCCATGGACTATCAATATATTTGTGACATGGACCGAATGGAAGTAGTAAATGACTCTTACGTAGCAAATGATATTCCAGACATGGATCAAATAAAACAGTGCAAAGACCTCATAAACCCAGAACTTAACAGCATGACAGCCCCGATGCCTTGTGCAATGCATGTCAAAATAACCTTGACCTTGATAGACTTGGTGGACATCGATGGAATTAAGGGTTCCATTCAAATGATCCTAAAATATAAGGAAGAGTGGAAAGACCGGAGACTTGTGTTACCAGCACAAATGAATCCAGACTGCGTCGACAATTCTTCTTTGAAGAGTTTTATGCATCTTACCCCTTCGGCGACTTACCGGAGCGCTATTTGGACACCCGATTTTTATATGAAGGGAATGATGGGGATTCATATCGCAAGAGTTGGGCTGACTGCAGAAGACTTGATTCTTCGAAGTAACCACGTTGTTGAAAGCGAATTGACTCTCACACTTAGCTTGATGTGTCCAATGCATTTCTCCAAATTCCCATTCGACACCCATCACTGCAACATAACAATAGAGAGCTTTGGCATGTTCGCCTATAACTTGGCCATTGTTTGGAGTGAGCACAGCGTTCACATGTCCAAGTCATTCTCTATGGGAGGCTACAAAATATCAATGTTGACAAGCGACGCAGCGGTTGTCATGTACAGCAAATTCCCGTTCCCCCGGCTAGTGATGACGCTGATTATCAGCAGAAGGCGACTGCGCTACACGCTCCTCGTCTTCGTGCCCTGCACACTGCACTTCCTGATCGCGTGGCTGGCGTTCTTCCTGCCCAAGGAGGTGTCGCAAGGCCGCTGCATCATCAACTGCACCACCAACCTGTCGCTGATCAGCATGCTGTCCGTCTACATGCGCTACAGCCCTCAGGGGGGACACCTGAAGGCGTTGGACGTCTGGGTGGTGTTCTCGATAGTCTTCCAGTTCCTCTGCACCATCGACAGCATCATCGACATTCGGCTGCTGTACATGGCCTCCAACCTGCGCCGCCAGCCCGAACAGCGGGACACGGCCGCAGTGCGCCAGCTGGTCACCAACACCGACAACTGGCTTGGCATCGAGATGCGACACGTCGGGCAGGAGATAGCCGGGACTGTGGTACGCACGGCAGTGCACGAGATGCGCCGGCTTAGTGCCTCTCTCTCGTCCACCAAGACGCTCGCAGCCGCATCGCAGGGACACGGCTCGCAAATGCCCGGCCAGCAGTACATAGACGCACCGACGCGAGTGCCATCTGTTGCCGACGAAATGAGCGTCTACAGCAGCGAAACGTACCAGAAGTTTCTCGGTGTGCTGGTGCGGCACCAAGAGTGGTCTCAGTGGATATATCTCGCAGCTTACCTGTTCTTCGCATGGCTGTACTGGCACATCTACGTGCCGAAGGACGTGGAT
Organism: Chirona hameri; assembly: GCA_036785665.1. Lineage (NCBI taxonomy): Eukaryota > Metazoa > Arthropoda > Thecostraca > Balanomorpha > Balanidae > Chirona > Chirona hameri. Next base: position 283,742 of record JAXIVJ010000217.1, on the reverse strand, counting down.
GAGTAGACCGCCACGAAACTAGTGATTTGTGATGTGTGTAATGTTCATCGTGTTGCCCGTTAATGAACACAGGCGATTTTGGCAGTGGTTTTGATGAAACTAACGATGAAAGGCGAACATCGTCTCTTTTGTGTGTGGGCCAAAAATACACGCAACGCAACAAATAAAAAAGCATCTTTCAGAATCTGAGCACTTGACATACGCTCCTTACGAAGAATGTGCCATTGCGCTCTATGTATGTGTCACTCAGCTCGGCACACAGATAAACATGCGTATTCAAATCGCCTTCGTATTGCACATGCAGTTTCGCGGACACCTCAGCACGAATGCGTACTTTGTCCTAGGCCCGACATCCTGAACACAACTATCAAAACCCCTACCGGCGCCGGAACAACATCGTCACACCGCGGACACAGCGCCCGAGTATATCGACACACCCGAGCGAGCCCCGACCGGGCCCGATCGGCCCGAGTGGGTCCCCGACTGGCCAGCCGCCGCCTTGTATAGCACCACTAGTCGCTACCACCGGTGGCCGCGCGGCCCGGCAGGGCGGACCAGCCCCCGACCCACCCATTGGTAGGCACAGAGATTCACTCATCGGCGATGAACGCGTTGTACTGCTCCTCGGTCATCAGGGCGTCCAGCTCCTCTGGCTTGGAGAGCTCGATCTTGAACAGCCAACCTGCAGACAGACGGAAGCGGACCGGCGGCCATCAACAGCGAGCACAACACGCGCACCGGGACACACCATCAGAATATACAGTCTATCAGTCTGGCTCCTGCATATCTGTCTGTCTGTCTGGCCTGTCTGGCCTGTCTGGCCTGTCTGGCCTGTCTGGCCTGTCTGGCCTGTCTGGCCTGTCTGGCCTGTCTGGCCTGTCTGTCTGTCTGTCTGTCTGTCTGTCTGTCTGTCTGTCTGTCTGTCTGTCTGTCTGTCTGTCTGTCTGTCTGTCTGTCTGTCTGAATTTGCGTCAACATTGGCTGACCAGCCGGCGTCTACGAACAGCGCCACAAGCGAACTTTCAGTTGGCAATACAGCCAACAGATTTCATTCGCAGATTCGCGAATAGATTTCATCGCAACAGCCGCGCATTCGCAGATTTATCGTTAGACATCTTCGATTAACAGGCATATCCCATCATTTTCGACCGTCCACTTCTGAGTACTTCTACCCTAGAAATACGCCCATCAATAACCCATCACTATCTCAAGTCCATTTTAGAAACCAGGCGCACCGCGCGTGCCTCCTCGCTGCGGCTCAGTCGCTCACCGCCGCCTGGATGCAGGCCGCCCCCGTGCCCAACCTCGGCCTCAACCTGGACGCCGAGACCGTCCGCGTGGCGGTGGCGCTGCGCCTCGGGGTGGCCGTGTGCGACCCGCACGCGTGCCGCCTCTGCCAGCGTCCGGTAGACCGGCTCGGGCACCACGGATTGTCCTGCCTGAAGAGCGCCGGCCGCCACCCACGTTACATCTACCTGAATGACGTGGTGAAACGAGGCCTCTCCAGCGCGGGCATCCCCGCCATCCTCGAGCCGGTCGGACTGGACCGCGGCGACGGCAGGCGCCCAGACGGCCCCACGCTGTTCCCGTACAGCAGTGGCAAGTGCCTCGTCTGGGACGCCACGTGTGTCGACACGGCAACATCCTCAACCAGTCTGCACTGAAGGCCGGAGCCGCGGCTCGCGCTGCCGAGGACATGAAGCGCGCCAGGAACGCTGAGCTCAGTCAGCGGTACCTGTTCGTTCCCCTGGCGGTGGAGACGAGCGGAGTCCTCGGGCAGGCGGCTGACAGCTTTCTGCTGGAGCTCGGGCGTCTGGTGACGGCCCGCACTGGCGAGCGACGCGAGGCTGAGTGGCTGCGGCAGCGGATCTCCATCGCCGTGGCCCGCGGTAGCGCGGTATCTGTCCTCGCCACTGCCCGACCTCCCGATAGCCAGACAGATCTCCATCCGTCCCTCCAGCGATGTCGCCCAGAGATCGTGTGGTGATATGGAAGTTGTTTGTTGTTGTTTGAAGTTGTTTGTTATTGCTGCGATTTCGCCATCTGTCATGCAAATTGTATACGAATGCACTCTCTTCCTAATGCCATACAGTTCGTTATTGCACATTTTAGAGAATGACAGAAGCACGCTGTTGTCGGTGAGTCAGGTCAGGTGAATTGGTCAGGTACATGAAAAGGAAGGCAAACAAAGAGTGTGTCACGATAACAAGTCACGATGGAGAGACAGCTCTCGTTCGTCTACTGGATAATTTTCTGTGGAATATATAAACAGTTGATGACATATAGTGAAAACAGATATGTATGGATTCCAGAAACGGATAGCATATCCAATATCTTCATACAAAATCGAACAACGGACCTAGTATACCACGAGATTTCGCGCCAAAACGCAGCAGTGGATCCGTGATCCCAGGAGATATCTTGGTGGAATTTAGAGACATCTCGGATTTGACAGACCCCGGCATAAATACAAATATGGATGGATGAACTCCAGGGATCTTGGATCAGTGAGATCATATATCCGGTCAACTACAACATATCACAGACATAAGATCCAATTAGGTTAATCGACAATTAAAGGGAGTGTCTACTGTTTTGGAATGCCAAAAAACTTACGGTAAGAAGCTATTTATATTGGTTTGATTGTTGGATACGTAAAATTCACATCTGGAGCCCCTTTAGTTGAATTTTCACTTAAATTCATTTTGCTTATTTTTTGTTTCGATATCGAAAACGATCGCCACTAGAATCAAAGGGAAGAATATGTTATGAAAAACGGCGCACCTAAGTAAGACAGTAAACAATCCTTACGAACAATGTTAACAAACCGGCGAAAAGCAAAATGGCCGTCGATGCTCTGTTCCGCAGCTGCATCAGCGCTCACGAGCTGTTTTGTCGAAATGCTATTGGCCGGCGCTAACGATATGCTAGCGAATTTGTATCGATATTTCAATATTATCAATGCTTCTAGTAGTGGTAAGCCCTCTGGGGTCTACCCGGTAACTTTTTGCTACCAGTCAGCTCCTGGGGTCTTTGGAATATCTCAGCAACTAGTGTGAATCTGGAAAAATGAAAGGCATGGTTCGATTCAGATAATCATGTTGTATAAACCAGTGTCAATAACCACCAAATAAGCGATGTGAGCAGACACACTCTTTAAGTATACACACATTGAGCCGACAGATTGCGTCAAGTAAACATTCATTGGATTGGATTATTGGATTGGGTATTGGATGCGACGGATCTGTTGCAAAATTTCGGAAGCAGACCAGGGATCCCAATAGATATCTTACGGCTTTCTCTGGTCAGCCTAAAACTCAACATTTACAGTGAGGAAATGGCTGGCTACCCAGCTTATTCCTAGTTCAAAAACAAACATAAGCTCAAAGTCGAACACGCTGCCAACCAGCTGAAGCGACGACCCAGCTCAGGATGAATAACATCCTACCAGCTACCAGTTACCACCACCTAAAACGGGACAGGACGGCCGACGGGCGTCATGACCTGCACGGTGAAAAGTATCCTCCTCCTCTGCACCGCTGCTTCTCTTCAAACAAACAACCCCCGGCGCTGCAGCACACCCTCCCACGCAGATGACGTCACTGCCCCCACCAGTGACGTCACCAGCTGGTGTGTGACGTCACACGGTGCCGTGCCACTGACCGTGCTCGCCGTACGGGTCCTCGTTGACCAGCCCAGGCGAGTCGGAGAGCTCCGGGTTGCGTTCGGTGATTTTGCCGGAGACGGGTGCGTAGATGTCGCTGACTGCCTTGACGCTCTCCACCGAGCCGCATTCGTCTGTGGAAGTGGAGGGGGGGGGGGGGGAGGGGTCAGAAGGGTATTCATGTGAAGGGCAGGTCAAAACGAGGTGAGGCGGGACAATCCAGTGCCGAAAGTCCTGACAAAAGAATGCTAAGTACAAAGGTAAACGAACGATACTTTAAATACAGCGTTTTGAAGCTTGCCATGAGCACATCACATGGGCATTTGTCACAGACAATACCCGAATTAAGACACAACAGCAAATATTAAGACCGTTTTCATATTGTTGCCCAAAGGAGAGACACCGATTATCAAGCAGGCCCCAAATTACCAAACATGGATCACCAGGGAACACACAAAAATACAGCATGCAGCGGATTTTTCGGCAGGATTGTGACGGAAATATTCTCCAGAGAAAACGATACACCGATCACATGATATTTCATATTTGGGTATATGGACGTGCTGACTGCTTGGCCTGTTGACCCAATGGCGTATTGGGCCAATAAGAGTCCAATACCCCAATTACGGAGTGGCTGTCATTTAATATACCATTCGTAAACGCCTCAGAGACAGTTCAGAGTAATCCAATCTTCTCCACATTCGAATATTTCATCTCCCACTCAACATGAGGTGGAGACGGGCGCCATAACACGAATCTGTTGTTGGCATTTCACGGCTGCATGTGCTTACCGCCCTGGTCAACCTCCAGTCCCGGCTCGGCGATCTCCACATACACCAGATCGCCCATGGACTCCTGTGTGAAGGTGGGACATAGCACGGTTAGGGCCAGTATCCAAGCATAGTCTCACAAGATTAACATCTCGTAAGATATCATAACACACGATTGCACACCGTGATCAAGAAATGACCACAACGCTAAGGTATGTGACTCATGATCCGAGATAAAACTTCCCAGAACCACAATTATTCGAATAAACATCACAACAAACTCGTACCGAAGAAATCATTCGACACCAGCGAGCACCAGGAAATAACTTGCCAACAAAAAGCTCGCGCCCTTTGAAAATGACGTCCGTGACGGGGCCGGGGGCACCCTAGTTCAGAAAACCGTTACTTGTGCCAACCTCAGACACGTGACACGTGAACCTGACACCTCCCTGGAACTGTTCCACCCCAGCGTGGTGTAGGCCTAGGCACATTTGAAGAAGACAAAAAACAAAGACGGGGGCGGTGTGACACTTGCCAGACGCACCAGCCGCCCCGTCACCGAACAACGGTTATAGATACTGTAAGCAAACGCGTCCGGAGTGGCCGGCTCCGGCATCCCGGAGCGGTCGGGAGCGGTCGGGAGCGGTCGGGAGCGGTCGGGAGCGGTCGGGAGCGGTCCCAATCGGTCGGGAGCGGTCGGGAGAGCAGCGGCGGCCACCTGACACCGATTAGGCTGATGAGCAACACTCGAGAAAGCATGACCATTTGCATACTTTATTTTCCATATTCCATGTTAAATTTTGGTTTTGCTTTGTTCACATTCCAGAAAAAAGTAATTAGACCACGTCTACTGAAGTATGAATTGCCAAACACAAGTTGTTATGTGAAGCTTTCCCAGTGTCGCTTCAACTGACAATTTCCACGTCAAAATTAGGTAATAACGGATCAAAATTGGCTTTTTGGTGCAATTCCCCGTCAGGCCAGCCTGTTTTGAGCTCCCCAGACTTCCCAGACTCATAAAGATATCTATATCTCACTAATCAGCCCCTATCCAGTGCGGTCCGTAACCCGTACACAGGCCGGCCGGACGGGGGCGATCGCCCAATACCAGCCATCATTACACCTGGGCGATCGCCCAATACCGGCCATCATTACACACCTGGGCGATCGCCCAATACCGGCCATCATTACACACCTGGGCGATCGCCCAATACCGGCCATCATTTCACACCTGGGCAATCGCCCAATAGCGGTCATCATTACACACCTGGGCGATCGCCCAATACCGGCCATCATTACACACCTGGGCGATCGCCCAATACCGGCCATCATTTCACACCTGGGCGATCGCCCAATACCGGCCATCATTACACACCTGGGCGATCGCCCAATACCGGCCATCATTTCACACCTGGGCGATCGCCCAATACCGGCCATCATTTCACACCTGGGCGATCGCCCAATACCGGCCATCATTTCACACCTGGGCGATCGCCCAATACCGGCCATCATTCCACACCTGGGCGATCGCCCAATACCGGCCATCATTTACCTGGGCGATCGCCCAATACCGGCCATCATTTCACACCTGGGCGATCGCCCAATACCGGCCATCATTTCACACCTGGGCGATCGCCCAATACCGGCCATCATTTCACACCTGGGCGATCGCCCAATACCGGCCATCATTTCACACCTGGGCGATCGCCCAATACCGGCCATCATTACACACCTGGGCGATCGCCCAATACCGGCCATCATTTCACACCTGGGCGATCGCCCAATACCGGCCATCATTACACACATGGGCGATCGCCCAATACCGGTCATCATTACACACCTGGGCGATCGCCCAATAGCGGTCATCATTACACACCTGGGCGATCGCCCAATACCGGCCATCATTTCACACCTGGGCGATCGCCCAATAGCGGTCATCATTACACACCTGGGCGATCGCCCAATACCGGTCATCATTACACACCTGGGCGATCGCCCAATACCGGTCATCATTACACACCTGGGCGATCGCCCAATACCGGCCATCATTACACACCTGGGCGATCGCCCAATACCGGCCATCATTACACACCTGGGCGATCTCCCAATACCGGCCATCATTACACACCTGGGCGATCGCCCAATAGCGGCCATCATTACACACCTGGGCGATCGTCCAATACCGGCCATCATTACACACCTGGGCGATCGCCCAATACCGGCCATCATTACACACCTGGGCGATCGCCCAATACCGGCCATCATTTCACACCTGGGCGATCGCCCAATACCGGCCATCATTTACCTGGGCGATCGCCCAATAGCGGCCATCATTACACACCTGGGCGATCGCCCAATACCGGTCATCATTACACACCTGGGCGATCGCCCAATACCGGCCATCATTAATGCATCACCGACGACTCGATCGATGGACGGCCAGTTAGTTGTTTGTCTCGTGTGCTGCCCGGCAGTGGGACTACTTCGTACCGGACAGAGCCGACCAGCCAGGCCGGCCGGTCCACGTTAGGACAATGGTAACAACTAACAACACCGTCTTACGATGCGAAGCCCGAACGGACTCCGTTTTTACGACCAATGACACTTTTCGAAGACAACTGTTCGATAAATCAATTTTTCGGCCTGTAAGTACTCGATACTAACGTATGGACTGAATCGCCCTAGAAGCTAACGTTGTGAACTAGTGACGAGAACATAGCCAGGCGCATTGATATCATTTCGGTGAAGATCCTCCACCCCATCGCACGCGCACCGCAGCAGAGGCTCACCCGAGCCCCAACGCTCGTATGCCGGCCCGCTACCCCCGGCAACCCTCCCCTACTAAACCAAGTCGCCGGACAGACGACCTCAGTCACTTCTCATCGGTCACTCCTCTAAACGTCAGTTCACTTCTCAGCGTGCTCACTCACCGCCGCCTTGGCCGTGATGCCAACCGCGCCCACCGAGCCGTCCAAACGCACCCATTCGTGCTGCTCTGAGTACTTGAGATCTGCCGGAGGAGACGTAATGTTACTATCGTGTAGTAGTTGCAAGTCACGGCCGCCGACCCCGGCAGGGGGGGGGGGGGGGGGGTGAATACGGCGGCGTGACGGGATATGTGATGGCTAAACACTGGCGACCGAAAAGGTCGGGGGTAAATGCTGAAAGTTATAAAGATGTAACTGAATTTCGGTACAAATTCATGGCGTGAGAGACATCACATGCCTATAGTTTGCGTTTGGTCATATTCTGCCAGCACTGCATGGTCAAGCACAATATAAAATACAAATACTACATTTGTCGTTTTGAATGATTGAATTCAAACGGCAACACATGTTTAAAGAGACACTCCCACCTTAACATTAGTTTTGAGTTGAGATAGCCATGTTGTTGGATTTGCATTGCAATTAAGTAGGGTAGCAGTTAAAACAACCACATATGTCTAATCAAAAAAAAAATTGAGCTTGGTCTTGACAATTGTAACGAATAAACCCCATGTGTATTTGAATAGGGGTCTAAAGCCGATGACGTCACCTCTCTTTACCAAATGGAGATGATAGTCGACTTGTTTTAAGGTTAGACTTGGAGATATTTGCGTGTTTCAAATGGTTTGGTAATTGTTTTTTATATTCAAAGCGCCATAATTGTCTCGAAATCATTGTGCCATACTTTGGCAGCGTAAAGGATTCCTGTAAAGCTCTTTACAGCTCAATATGACGTCATCAACCCAATATTAAAACTGAAGTTTTTTTTTATGAAATTGAGCACTCTTTGCGAGAAACGAATGTCATAATCGTGTTCGGCAGCAATTACTTCATATTTTGCACCACAAGTGGCGTACATTTGACAACTTTTGGGAAGGTGAGTGTCCCTTTAAGCAACTTGTCATCCTCTTTCCACCTCCGGCCATCGTGGCAGCCATGTCACGGTGTGTCAACTCCGCACAGACCGCTGGGTACAGTCAGGTCACGTGGCTGGGTAGCTGCTGACACAGCGCTGCCGGTGACTCGGGCGTCTGACAGGCCACATCTAAGCTGGCACAGACACCTCTACCACAGTCCGCATGTCACTAACAGGAAGACACATGCGGCCGAAGACGAGGACAGGTCAATAGCTGCAGCCGCTGTGCCGCAATACGGCCCGCGGTCACTCCGGGCGCGAAACACTATACGTGAGAGACACTATACGTGAGACACTATACGTGAGAGACACTATACGTGAGACACTGTACTTGATACACTATACTTGATACACTATACGTGAGAGACACTATACGTGAGACACTATACGTGAGAGACACTATACGTGAGAGACACTATACGTGAGAGACACTATACGTGAGAGACACTATGCGTGAGACACTATACGTGAGACACTATACGTGAGACACTATACGTGAGACACTATAAGTGAGAGACACTATACGTGAGACACTATACGTGAGAGACACTATACGCGAGACACTATACGCGAGACACACTATACGTGAGACACTATACGTGAGACACTATACGTGACACTATACGTGACACTATACGTGAGACACTACGTGAGACACTATACGTGAGACACTATACGTGAGACACTATACGTGAGAGACACTATACGTGAGACACTATACGTGAGACACTATACGTAAGACACTATACGTAAGACACTATACGTGAGACACTATACGTGAGACACTATACGTGAGAGACACTATACGTGAGACACTATACGTGAGAGACACTATACGTGAGACACTATACGTGAGAGACACTATACGTGAGAGACACTATACGTGAGACACTATACGTGAGAGACACTATACGTGAGACACTATGCGTGAGAGACACTATACGTGAGACACTATACGTGAGACACTATACGTGAGACACTATACGTGAGACACTATACGTGAGACACTATACGTGAGACACTATACGTGAGAGACACTATACGTGAGAGACACTATACGTGAGAGACACTATACGTGAGACACTATACGTGAGAGACACTATGCGTGAGAGACACTATGCGTGAGAGACACTATACGTGAGAGACTATACGTGAGAGACACTATACGTGAGACACTATACAGACACTATACGTGAGACACTGTACTTGATACACTATACTTGATACACTATACGTGAGAGACACTATACGTGAGACACTATACGTGAGAGACACTATGCGTGAGAGACACTATACGTGAGAGACACTATACGTGAGACACTATACGTGAGAGACACTATACGTGAGACACTATACGTGAGACACTATACGTGATACACTATACTTGATACACTATACGTGAGAGACACTATACGTGAGAGACACTATACGTGAGAGACACTATACGTGAGAGACACTATGCGTGAGACACTATGCGTGAGAGACACTATACGTGAGAGACACTATACGTGAGAGACACTATGCGTGAGACACTATACGTGAGAGACACTATACGTGAGAGACACTATACGTGAGACACTATACAGACACTATACGTGAGACACTGTACTTGATACACTATACGTGAGAGACACTATACGTGAGACACTATACGTGAGACACTATACTTGATACACTATACGTGAGAGACACTATACGTGAGACACTATACGTGAGAGACACTATGCGTGAGAGACACTATACGTGAGAGACACTATACGTGAGACACTATACGTGAGAGACACTATACGTGAGACACTATACGTGAGACACTGTACTTGATACACTATACTTGATACACTATACGTGAGAGACACTATACGTGAGACACTATACGTGAGAGACACTATACGTGAGACACTATACGTGAGACACTATAAGTGAGAGACACTATACGTGAGAGACACTATACGTGAGAGACACTATACGTGAGACACTATACGTGAGACACTATACGTGAGACACTATACGTGAGAGACACTATACGTGAGACACTATGCGTGAGAGACACTATACGTGAGAGACACTATACGTGAGACACTATACGTGAGAGACACTATACGTGAGACACTACGTGAGAGACACTATACGTGAGACACTATACGTGAGACACTATACGTGAGAGACACTATACGTGAGAGACACTATACGTGACACTATACGTGACACTATACGTGAGACACTATACGTGAGACACTATACGTGAGACACTACGTGAGACACTACGTGAGACACTACGTGAGACACTACGTGATACACTATACGTGATACACTATACGTGATACACTATACGTGAGACACTATACGTGAGACACTATATGTGAGACACTATACGTGAGACACTATACGTGAGACACTATACGTGAGACACTATACGTGAGCCACTATACGTGAGACACTATACGTGAGACACTATACGTGAGACACTATACGTGAGACACTATACGTGAGACACTATACGTGACACTATATGAGACACTATATGAGACACTATACGTGAGACACTATACGTGACACTATATGTGAGACACTATATGTGAGACACTATACGTGAGACAGACCGTTCGAGGTAGCCTATTAATAACACACATGTTCCAAGTGACGGACCGGACACGCCCCCAAGTGACGGACCGGACACGCCCCAAACTGTGCAGGACTCCGGAGCGGAGGAGCTGCAGCACCGTCACGCGAACGTAAACAGGCGGCCGGCCAGCGCACGGTTGCCATGGAGATGGAGAGGGTCGCAGGAGGCCACTCGGCAGATGGGGTCTCATCGTTATACGCTGGTCGGCGGTTGGTTCGTTTTCAAAGGATAGCCACAGTAGTGCGGCTAAATAACGCAGTTTTTTCTTCTTCTTCTGAGCTTTATTCATCCACATGTAGGTACACATACGATAGCTGTCGAGCCATACACATATACAATACCATACCATACTATACACATACACATCCTCCGGTACATTCAGCACATCGCTCAAGTTACCTTATTTTATGCATTGCTACTCACTAACAAACCAGTAAGGCGCCGTAGTTGGCGATGAACGAGCGAGCGCGAAGGAAATGTATGTGGAATTGCAACTCGATCGGGCAAGTAGTTTCTGAAATATATAAAAAGGTGCGCACGTGCAGAGGCACCCACCTTTAACTTGTGTGGAAAGTGGCGGCTGAGAGGTCCCTCACCACACACCAAATTTGAACACAATCGGCTCAGCCATTCCTGAGATATAGAATAGGGGTGTGCACGTGCGCACGTGCAGTCCCCCCACCCCTGAGTTGTGTGAAGTGGCGGCTGAGGGGTCCCTAACCACGCACGAAATTTGCACATAATCTGCCCAGCCGTTGCGGAGTTATTGCGAGAAAATACTTTTAAACACCACTCACGCGGCACGCGCCACGCGCAGTGGTAGTCACCCACATGAGTCGGCACTGGTCTCAAACAGGGTAGGTTAGATGGGGCTGCCCGGAAAAGAAGTCCGCTTGTCAATCAGACGTGCGGTTGCAGAGATATGAGCTTCTCAAAAGCGTCGCCACGGGCCGGGTCGGGTTGGGCCGCTCATAATCAGAATTTTCCCATACACCACGGAAGGACGAGCGAGCGCTAAGCGCTCGTAATCAAATATAGTTGAGGAATACCCTCCACTTACGTCTAAACGCTGCGGTGCGCTCTGCATTTCCGGCTGCTGCTTGCCCTTCGATTCTTTGCACTTCAGCTACATATGTCAAGTATGCAATAAACGATAAGGGTCTCTGCTGGCTGGCACAGGTATAAATGAAGTGTTTTCCTAAAATGATACGTAGATTGACTACTGGGGGACATTCAATATTCCAAAGAGAATCGCATACACACCAGACTGCCAATTTTTGCCATAATATCTATTAATATAAATAAAGAAGTCATCCCAAAACCTGCACACTCGGACAACCAAAAAACCGATGCGTCATTGTATCAGCATCAGTGCATTAGAGACATCTCGGACTATCGATAACGTGTCTTACACAAATAAATGTTCTAGTGGGTATATATCGGTTAATGACCTGATACTGAAATGACTGCAACTTTGTGGATTTGGTACAGGCATAGGGGATACGGAAGAAATTTGACCACACACTCGGGGCGAAACCCTCTCTCTCCCACTTGACCCTCGCCCTACGGGAGCTTTCTTCACCTTCGCCCTACGGGGGGGGGGGGGGGCTGACGGCCCCCTGTTAACTTTCAAACCAAGCAACTTAGAGCAATGCGGTAATAACCAGCATGTTGCCTGTCATGAGAGGGATCTAACAGTATGCGATTTTTAGGTTTCAGGTCAACGGGTGACCTTCCAGGTCAAGTGAATAACCTCGGATTTACCACGTCCAGAACAGCGATTTTGCTCTTCAGAAAACCTAAAAATTAGAAATTGATAAATGTAAATTAAAAGGCATGTTCCTAGACCAGTTTTGGCTCAGAAATACAGAAAAAGGTAATCATTTGCTCGTATCTTGTCAAAAAAAAGTTATTAAAAAAATGACATCAGTGTCTTACAATCAGGTAGCCGTCACTCATTACAAAATGAAGATATTGCTTTGAAATTTGGTATGGGTATTGTCCATACTCAGTTCTCGCACATACATTCCGGTTTTTCTAACATCATTGACAATTTTGATTTTGTGGGGATTTTTCACACAAAAAAAAATTAGGGGTCAAAAACCCAAAATTTTGCAAATCCGAGATTGCCATTTTAAAGAGAATGCCATTTTGTATCTTTGGTGAATTGCGTTTGCAATTTCCTTTAAAACTCTGTTTTCTACCATTTTTCAAATATTTATCTTTTTCCACCAACATGACGTCATCAAAACATGATTATCTCCCTACCTACTTAACCAATTTCAATTAAATGTTTACAGCATACGTATAATTGTTGTAAACTCAGCTACCACAAATTTCAGCAAGATGCGCCGTACGTGTGTTTAAACAGCTATTCAAGAAAAAACTCAGAGGGGGCCTGTCAGGCCCCCCCCCCCCCCCACGTAGGGCGAGGGTTAAAGGGAAATAATGACCTTTTTCCACAAAAATGGAGTTAGCACTTGAAATCGCCAGACGAGACCAAAATATATTGTAAATTCATCACATTTTGCATGAAAACTTTCCTACCGAAAGATATTTCAAGTTAAAGTTGATAGGCGTTCCACACTTTTGACGACCGGTACTTGCAAGTACTTTTGGTCCTCATCAAACTGCGGGCTTTTCCCGTATTGTTTTTTTTTTACGCAATGGAGTGGAAAATATATTGTGCGTTCTACTCGTTGTGATTATATGCCCGGCGATCTTCTAAAACTAACAGCGATTGTAAAAAGTGGCAATAAAATCGGAAGCTCATCGATGCACATCAACGGCGGCATAGTTAGTGGTTGCGACCCTCAATTTTTGCAAATCGATTAATTTGTTTTCAACATTAGGAGTATTTTATAATTTGTCTGTGGCTGTATATAACACTATGCTTTATATTATCATGAAAAATAATAATTTTCCCCAAAAAAACTAACAAACAATAACACAAAACTGGCAATTAAATCGGAAGCTCATCGATGCACATCGACGGCGACCTATTTAGCGTCGGCGATTTGTTTACAAAGTCATTGTCATGCTTCTCGGCGCACTTAACCATTGTGGCGAGTTGTAGCGAGTAGCGCTTTCGTTCTCCATGGCAACCAGGCGTGAGCCAATGAAAAGCCAGAACGTATTCCCTTTCTGGCTTTTGATTGGCTAACGCCTGGTTGCCATGGAGAACGAAAGCGCTACCAGCGCTACTAGCGTGTGTCTGAGCAGCGCTCAGTTTGATCGGAAACGTCACAGAGCCTCCAAAAATGCTGCGCACTCGATGTAAACAATGGTAGGGAAGGACGAATTTGTCAATGACCTTCATGAAGTACACAAGGTACTTGTTTTGTATTTTTCCCAAACTTACAACTTTCAATATGGGAATAATTGTATTTAATTCTTAAATTTAAATACAATAATTGTAAAATCATAGCGGTAGCCTAAGAAATTGTTGCTAACAAAATCAAAAGGTCATTATTTCCCTTTAAAGGAAATAGTTCACCTAGGAAATTGTTTCCCAAACACGATTTGATTATATTTTTTAATACAATTTATTTTTATATTGTCAAAAATGGCCTTATATCGCGCCGATTCAGGACAGAAGACCGTAAATTATTATTGTTCATCAAAACTATATGCATACTCTCTGAGTCAGAGTCCTGAGTCACGCGAATTAAAAAAAAAATGGTTCAGCCAATCAGATTCGAAAGTAGTCGCGTAAGGATAGACTCGCATTAGAGATGTGCCAACCGGCTGACAGCGGTTCGCTTGCTAGCACCAGCTGCATGTTGATTGGCTGGTGGTATAGCCTCTGCCCGCGACCATATTATATCTATCATTCATTCTATCAGCACCAGGTTCTTTCGCCAGCACCGCATTCCTTCGCCAAAAAATCAAATATATTCGGCTGGAGTCTTTTCAGTCAAGAAAACTTGCAGATTAAGGTTTCCCAACACGGGCTACAAAACTGCTATCTCAGTTTAAAACTAATGATGAAGGTGAACTATTTCCTTTAACCCGCGCACTGCAGGGAGGGGGGGTTGATTTCCGCCCCCACCCCACTCAGGTTTTTCACAGATAGCGAAAAAACAGCGGCGCTGCGCGCCGCCGGGTTTTGGCACACCTGTTAGGACATCAATTGCGCACACTTTGAAGAAAAAAATAACCTCTGGTCATCGCAGGTCAGGTCACCAGACCAGGTCAAGTGACCCCACCTACAAAAATGTTTTTTTCAGTTGTGCCAAAGCCCGAGGTTCTCACCGATCAGTTTGAAACTTACATTGCGTCATGAGGGCATAAGTACTTACAATTCGGCATATCTTGGAATTTTGATATCGGTGACCTAAGGTCAGGTCAATTTCGTGACCTCTCCATAATAAGTCAATGGGGAAATATTCAAAATTCAAATGCTTCCTATTTCAAGGATGTGCATGATATTAGTCCAATTACTGCTGGATCATGTTATTATAGGATATTCTTGATGATCCAAGTGTAAGTTTTGTTTAGTGACCCCTATGGGGTCATTTGAGGTCATCCGAGGTCACCATCACCTTGTTGTCAATAACTCCCGACATAATGAAGATATCGAAGTAAAACGGACAGCAATGTGTTTATCTCGTCGAGACACGTCTCCTTATATGCAACATGACCTACTTGGGCCTTGACCTCAGGTCAAGGTCACGTGACCGCAGGTAAAATTTTGAAGTTGATCTAACAAGGTCACCATGTATATCATTCGAAGCGCCTTGACGAGATAAGCACAATGGCGTACACAGTTTTCCGTTATCTTTATTAAGTAAAAAGTTAATAGCGACAAACTATTTTGCAAAAAAACAGCATTTTTTCATTTTTACCACTGGAGCCTCAAATATTGACCTGAGGTCAAATTTGATGACACCTTGTCGATTGCCAATTTCACTGGCTGGCGATCGTTTTTTTCCGTTTGTTTCTAACTAGCATAGTTTCCGAGATATATGGTTTTTTTTTGGAGCGAAGTCCTAAAACAGGAAAACACTGGAAAATTTGACCTTTGATGACCTCTGGTGACCTCAATTTTGACCTGACCTAAAAATACTGGGATACTTTCGATAGAGCTTGTATCAAGCTATCAAATGTCGTTTTCCGCTTGTTGCTACGTAGCGTAGTTTTCTATATTTCACGGGGGGGGGGGGGCGGAAATCACCGCCCCCCCCCCCACCTGCAGTTCGTGTTTGGTGCAAACCCCCTGCAGTGCGCGGGTTAATTACGGCCGTTGGCTTAACGCTATCGATTTCCAGTCTGTAGAAATATCTGGTGCACATTTTCTTTAAATTTATTAGTCTACCAGTCAGGGCAAAATTTGGCAACGAATTCCTTTCTTCGTCATTGACTGCCTCTGTAGCCACATCCTTGAGCTTGGCTTTCCAAACAGCGAGTATTGCACTTACAATCCCCAAACACCTTAGGAAGTCGATTCTCAGATCGGCGAATGTTCTTTTGAACTCCACAAAGTTCATAAATGGCCCTGTGTTGGTAAATAATGCAGGTTTGATCTCAGAGAGACAAAGGATGATATTGAACTAACCAGACATTGTGTTTGGGGCCAATGACCATCCATATATTATGTAACACATTTTCCATGATTCTTAACCCCCTCCCCAATGTACCGCTCCATAACATTTAAGATATCAGGGCAGGGCACAGGGGAGGGCACAGAGCAGCCTTGGAATTTTGGAAATTTTCTAGACTTTTTGGGTCCAAAGAATTTTGCTCTCTTCATTTTTTTTCTGGAAATTTGCTCTCTTTTCACCTGATCTTTCTGACATTGTAGTTAAAATCAAATGTAATTTTCCTCACAAGGATTTAATATCTATTACAAATCACAATCAGGAATTTTTACTTTCCAAGTAAAATAATTTTTCAAAAATTAAATATAGTTTATTTTCCTAACAATACAATTTTACTCTCCATCTAAGGATTTTTACTTCCAGGACCAGGTCATGACACGAAAAATCCAACACTGGCACAGTGTAGGGGATGTGGCACATGGCAGGATAGGGTAGGGCAGCACACAGGACAGGGCAGGGTACAGGACACAGGTCACAGGGCAGGGTACTCAACACCTCCAGGAAAGCCCTTGTCAGAACAGAGTGGGTGCTAGACCAGTATGAGAAGGTCCAAGACCATCAGGGCACCAGAAAGTCAAGGTCATAAGGGTACTCAAGAGGCAAGACCATTTGAAACCTGAGAAGCAAGCCAATCAGGGCATCTAAAAGGCGTCTGTAGGGCTCCAGAGAGGTATAGAGACAAGACATCACCACTTCACTTTTTCAACATCTGGTCAGTGTTGTTTGGCTGCAAAGGGCACATTTCACCTCTGGGACACAGTGGATCAAAAGGGGATGGGGCTAGGGTAGTACCCGATGACACAATTGACTCAAGTTGTCACCATTTTGTACTTGGCCCCTCACAGTTTGGGCAGGGTGCCAGCTGAGTGTCGAGCGCTGCAGGCAGGAGGTGCTAGATTTCTGTAGAAGGAGTAATTTATCATCAAACATTGCCTGCTACTAATCTTTCACCTCTACTGATCCGATCCCGACCCCTGGCATTCCTTCCTTATCAGTTGTGAGCAGCCTTGAGCAGCAGTTGTGAGCAGTGAGCATTTTGGGCCATTTTATGAACTTTTTGGGTCCAAAGAATTTGTTCTCTCTTCATATTTGTTCAGGAAACTTTTTCTCTTTTCGCCTGATGTTACTGACATTGTATTTAAAATATAATTCAATTTTCCTCACAAGGATTTAATATCTATTACAAATCAGGATTTTTTATTTTCCAAGTAAAATAATTATAAAACAAAAATGAAAATCTAACTTGCCTGACAATACAATTTTACTCTCCACCTATGGATTTTTACTCTCCGGGACCAGGTCATGAAATGAAAAATCCAACACTGGTTGTGAGGGACTGCCCACAAGACGGGAGTAACTTGGGTCAATTGTGCAATCGAGCACAACCCTGGATGGGGCTGCATCACAACTAATACACGCTGCATCCCAAAATGAGAGGCAGTCAAAGAGTACAAATAAACCCTGCTATGACTAAATGGCACCCCATGCCAGGACAGTGTCACAGTGCCCTACAGACAGTTGACTATAGCCCTGTCCTGGAGACCAGTCTTGTGGTACTGCCACTGGGGATCCTGGTACTGTGCAACAACAAGCAGTGATGGTGGTCAGTCACCAGTGCATTTTGCAGCAGAACTGGCTAGACTGAAAGAGCAAGTCCAGCATGGTATCGGTGGTCATGAGGCATGTTAACTGGGGATGGAAAGGCTGAGTGCAGGTGACAGGATAGGATATTGTGTCAGCCAATAACACAACCTATCAAGAATATGAACCTAGCACTGCACTTAGCTCAGATGAGAACAAATATTTGTCATACTTAGCAGTGAACAAGGTTAGCAAAACCAGCAGGTTTTGGCGAACAATCATTGCTTACTGTCCTCCTGTCCCATGCTCCCAGAACTAGGCATATGGTCTGAGCAGCAGTAACTTGTGAATTGAATGTGTTATAAATTAAGCCCTGAATATAAATTATATGTATCATTTTTGAGTGTACTATCTCCTTTGATTATATAAGCTCAAAAAACTTGTTTATGGAAAAGGAACAATGCATTTGCTTCCATGTTTCACATTTGTTGTTACCTTAAGTATCAATAGGAACAATACACCATTGAAAATGTGTGTTAAATTTTAAATTAATCAGTCAGGGGGGCAGCCCCCCCCCCCCCCGGTAGGTTCTGCAGTGCAGCAAGCGAATGTGAGATGAGCGTTCTAAACGTGGGTACCTGCAACCGTAATTGCTGTAAAGGTTAGATCAGGTTTGATTATATATCGATTTTGGTGACATCATAGCTTTGGTATTACTGGTACACTTTTCTGTCTGTCGTAATAATACTATCTTCTATTAGGAACCTCAAGAACACCATAAACTGGGGAGGTGAATTAGGTACTGAGCTATTCCTAAAATATGTTGCTCAAAAAGAAAAGTGTACATTATTATTGGTGATGAAAAATGTCTGGTTATCAACAAAAACACATTTCAATTTAGGTACCTACACTATAAAATATGAATTTTTCAGACCTCGGCAGAGCTAAGCGCGCTTGCTACATTCATGGCGCAATCCCAGACCACTTACCTTGACCTGCGAGAAGGTGGTGAGAAACAGATAAGTTCCTTTGAATGGTGCAATGGAAATTGCGAGTTAATCCATTTTGGAACCTACTGAAACATGTTGGCGTAAAAGTACGGAGAGCGCATGCGGCACGCACGCCAATCGAGGCCATCTTCGAGATAGTAAACAAACTAACGTTCGGTTAAAAAGTTTAGAACACTTGTGGAACAAGCCGTCCAGGCCAAACTATACTACCAATGACGTCAGTCCTTTGGAATGATCCGATTCGTCAAATAACACCGTCGTTTTATTGCTTCGCTAAAGCAATGCAACTTCAGATGGGGATTCATGCTAAGGCAAAATAAAACTGGTCTCATTTTTCATAAAACAAATGCGTTCTGGGGAAGGACATGGCTTGATAAGATGGTCATGGTTTCGTTAACACTTTTTAACAGCACGCATGATCTACATTCTACACGCGTATATTGCAATGTAAACTTACGATAAGCGGAAATTGCCACCGGCTAGTACTTTGGGAGACATCAGTCAGTCAAAAATGTAGTTATTGCTTTGAAATTTTGTTTGGGCATCGTCAATACTTGGTTCTCCAATATATTTTCCGTTGTTTGAAGATATTTTGAAATTTTGATTTTGTGATGAAAAAAGTGTTTTTTATATGTCCACAAAATAAAATAAAATATATATTCAAAAACCGGGAGAAATATTGGAGAACCAAGTATCGACGATGCCCAAACAAAATTTCTAAGCAATATCTATATTTTTGACTGACTTATATTTGCCGGTGGCAATTTCCGCTTATCGTAAGTTTACATTGCAATATACGCGATCTACACAGCAATATTTACGCAATACCAATGTATCATCATGTCATGTTATTTTTGTTTTGGTAAGTTTACCCGTGCAATAATTATTTGAAGCACAAAGAAATAAAATGTCAAATGATATTATCGAGCGCAAGAATCCGTTGGACCAAAACACAAAGATCGTATAGCGGGCAGACTTTAGTGTGACGTGTGACGACATGGGCACAACAAAGTCTTCTCCGAATAAAGAAGGCCTGGGCTGTGGTAAAAAGTCAATACGAGGCAGCCCATGTGAAATTATTTTGGTAGCTATGACGGCATAGTTGAAGTTGCTTAGTAAAGTTTTTTCCCTTTAGCATTTGCTCGGATTTATATTAAAGGGAGATAATGACCTTTTGATTTTGTTAGCAACACTTTCTTTGGCTACCGTTATGGTATTAAAATGATGTGATATAAATTTAAGAATTAAATACAATTATTCCCTAATTCAAAGTTGGAAGTTTGGGAAAATTTATGATCGGTATTTTCCCTACACTATTGGAAAGCGCAACATCTGGCACTTTTGTGTCAATCTGTTCAACGTTGTTGAAGGGGCACTTATAAACAAATCGCTGACACTAAATAGGTTGCCATCGGGGGCCTACCTAAACTGCCGATTTCAATGCACTTTTTAAAATGATTGTTAAAGACATAGACATAAAAGAAAAGTGCAACAAAGAGCCTCTTGGGCCCATCCGAGGTTGCACCCCACCCCCCCCCCCCCCCTCCACCAGTCTCGCCCCTTCAAATCACCTTACTCTACCTGCATAAAAGAAGGCTAATCCCACGAGTATTTATGAACTAGTCCCTTCTCTGTAAAGTATTTATCTAATCTAATTTTGAAGGAAGCAAGTGTCACTGCATCAGCGACATCCCCTGGTAGCATATTCCAATGTCCTACAACCCTTCTACTGAAAAATGACTGTCGTAGCCTAGTCCTACTTTGTTTCATAATGAGTTTATGCTGATGACCTCTACCTCGATTTTCCCTATTGAACTCAAACATACCCTTTAAATATCCAGAATGCTGACTATTTACAAATTTGAAGACTTCAATTAGATCTCCTCTTAGCCTTCTATATCTAAGTGAAAACATACCCAATTTCTTTAATCTATCTTCATAAGGTAAACTACCAAGACAATTAACCATTTTTGTTGCCCTTTTTTGAACTCTTTCTAACAACCAGCAATCTTTCTCATATGTTGGAGACCAGGCTTGTACACAATACTCCAAATGTGGTCTAACGTATGCACAATACAGTTTTGTTATTACCTTTTCACTCTTGTAGGAAACATTTCTGTTAATGGCCCCTAGCATTCTAAGTGCCTTTTTCCTAGCTTCTACAACCTGGTCTGACGCTGATAGTCTATTGTTTACCATGACACCTAAATCTCTTTCCTTTTCAATCTGCTCCATTTTCTGCCCACCCATTTCATACCTATGTTTACTGCTAACCCGTCCAGCGTGCATAATCTTACATTTACTCAAATTGAATTTCATCTGCCATGCTTCAGACCACTCAACTAGCTTGTCCAGATCTGATTGAAAAACATCCTGATCATGTTTTCCTCTAATAATCCTGACAACTTTTAGATCGTCTGCAAATTTCAAGACTTTGCTGTCTATACTGTTCTCAATTGCATTCACAAATATTATAAAAAGCAATGGGCCCAGGACTGAGCCCTGTGGAACCCCACTGAGAACCTCCTTCCATTGTGATTGGTACCCATTCAATATAACCCTTTGCTGGCGTCCTGAAAGCCACGTTTCTATCCAATCCAGAATCTTGCCCCTGATCCCATGCATTTTAAGTTGCAACCCCAGTCTTGTATGGGGGACTTTGTCAAATGCTTTACTGAAATCAAGAAAAGCTACATCTAGCTGTTAACCCTGATCAAAGCTATCTGTTGCAACATCCAAAAACTCCAGAAGATTAGTTAAACAAGAACGGCCCTTCCTAAAGCCATGCTGTGTATCCTTGATGAGTTCATTTTGCTCCAAGAATTCAACAATATTATCTTTGATGATTGATTCAAGCACCTTGCAGACTAATGAGGTCAGACTAACCGGTCTATAGTTTTCCTCTTTACTTCTATCTCCCTTTTTATGAATAGGAACAACATTTGCTCTTTTCCAATCAAGTGGAATTTTACTATCTGCGAGTGATTTAGAAAATATTATGGCTAATGGAACCGACAACTCCCTTTCAGATTCTCTTAAAAGTCTAGCATGGATTTCATCAGGTCCTTCTGCCTTGTTAGGCCTTACTTTCTTTAGATATTCTAGAACAAGTTCACTACTTATGCCACCTAGCTCTCCTATAGTCTCCTCTGTCTCTAGCTCAGGCTGAAGTGCTGCAATACTACTCTGGTCCTCGATAGTAAAGACAGATTGAAACTGATCATTAAGCACTTCAACCATTTCACTGTCCTTGCTAACTAACACATCTACCTTAAATGGACCTATATTTTTGGAAACTGTACCGAACTTATAAAAACTGAAGAACTTCTTACTATCTGCATTACAATGTCTAGCTAAATCAAGTTCCTTTGCCCTTTTAGCTGCTGACCTTTTTCTTAACTGAATTTCTTGCATTCTGGTAGGCCTTCTGATTTATATCTAGTGAAGATCCCTTCAAAATGCCAAATGCACTTCTTTTAGCTTGTATAGCACTCCTTACTTCTGGGGTAAGCCAAACTGGTTTGCCCTTGGTTCTGTTACGTTTGTGCCTGAGGGGTATATGCCGATTCTGAATTTGGCTTAATCTAGCTTTGAAAACATTCCAGGCCTCACATGCATCTAAACCTGCCAACTCAACGTTCCATTTTATCTGTGCGAGGTCATTTCTAATACCATCAAAATCAGCCCGGCTGAAGTTTGGAACCATAATAAGGTTATCTTTGGGCCTCATTTCTGATGAGATATTGAATTTAACCATATTGTGATCACTGGTTCCTAGACCTGCACAAATACTTATGTCACTAACTAGATCACTGTTGTCTGAGAATACAAGGTCTAGAATGGAGCAATGTCTGGTTGGCTCTGTTACAAACTGATGCATGAAAAGCTCCTCTTCAAAGATTTGCCTATACAACCTACACTCATTTGTTTCCTCTGCTATACTTTCGTATCCTCTTAAGTTAAAATCTCCCATAATAAGACACTGAGCCCGAAAGTTCCTACGTATTTCCTCACAAATATCTTGGTCTGTTTCAGCTTGGGAGTTCCTTGGAAGATTCCCTGGTCTGTAAAATGCACCTATCCTCAACCTTCCTCTGTTTCCTGTACCAATTTTAATGTCAAGCCAGATTGATTCTACTTCTTTTACTTTATTAGAATCATCAACTCTAGTAGTGCAGTACAAGCTATTTACATATACAAACACTCAGCCCCCCTGCCGTGATTCTCTGCAGTATGAGAACATGTTATACCCTTGTAACTCGAAATCCTGTAGCCTATCCCTATTATACCCCTCACTAACCCATGTCTCGGTTACACAAATGATATCAGGCTTTTCAAGGGCAACATAACACTCAAACTCATCAAATTTAGACCTAATACTTTGGGCATTCAGCAACACACATGTGATCTTATACTTTGAGCTGACTCTACTAATTCTGAGGGAATTATGATCTACTGTCCTATTCTGACATGAACTTCTACCAATGCTTACTTCCTGATGCCCTAGTACTAGCATCCCTGAACCCCCCCCCCCCCCCTCCTACCTAGTTTCCCTGAATGACACTTCTGTAGGCATCTCCCAAAGCCCTTGCCCCCTCATCCGATAAGTGAAGCCCATCCTTCATATAGTACCTACGCCACTCATAGAACTGATCCCATAAGTCTACATAACTAAGCCCCATAGCTGAACATAAGTTCTGAACTGAGCTGTTCACAGACAGAGCTCTCGAGTACCACTCCTCACTGGCTCCACAGCGAGGGAGGATGCCAGTCACAATGACTGGTTTCCTGGACTCCTTCAACCTCTGCAGCAGGCTCCGGTACTCTGCTACTATTCTTACACTCTGCCAAGGTCCTATGTCGTTCACCCCCACCTGTAGTATAACTGTCTCCGGGCTACTCCTACCAAGTTCTGCCTCAATGACAGGGCCCATATCAACTACTCTTGCCCCTGGTTTGACTATACATCTGTCCCTCTTCCCACAGAATGTTCGCCTTAAGGGCCTTACCCTTGAGTCCCCAACCACTAAATGCTGAATCTCTTCCCTGTCACTTTCAGCTGCATTTGAACAATGTTGATTGTTCATAAAAGTTTGGCACATATTCGCAAAAGATAGAATGCAGAAAACATATTGCATACCTTCATGATAAATAACAATGCGTAGGGAGGCTAATTTACTGAATACGTTACCGATTGCTTGCTGATTATAAGCGTGGAGCGCTTATCAACTATGAATTGAAATATCTCGCGGTAGGAATTGTTATATGCAAAATGTGATGAATTTACAATATATTTTGGTCTCGTCTATCGATTTCAGGTGCTAACTCCATTTTTGTGGAAAAAGGTAATTATCTCCCTTTAACGCGTATATACATCGGACAACTGATTTACGACATAGGGTATTTCGTGGGAAATTTAGCCCTGCAAAATACCCCATGCCCATGGTGGAAACGGCCATATTTCAACCAAGCATTGCTACTACCACTGCGAACTTTACGCCTACGATCCTCCGTTCCGGAGATCTATCAGCTGATCAGCTGATCTAT
Organism: Chirona hameri; assembly: GCA_036785665.1. Lineage (NCBI taxonomy): Eukaryota > Metazoa > Arthropoda > Thecostraca > Balanomorpha > Balanidae > Chirona > Chirona hameri. Next base: position 259,047 of record JAXIVJ010000217.1, on the reverse strand, counting down.
TAGATCAAATCGGCTGACGCGTCAACCAGAACTATTGAACGTCCGTGAAGTTAGTTATTTAGAAGTTAGTTGAAGTTATTCAGCGACAGATTCAGCGACGGATTCAGATTTGGCTCAAACCTCGGCACAATGTCAATTCTGGCACGCTGATCACGAATATGACCTTCATTTTGACCATCAAATTAAATGTCAAAGGACGGAGTACCGCATAACGTCCCGAATTTATGAAGACATCTTTTCCAAAATGGTCCCAGATGATAGACAGGGTCCATATCTAACGTCCGTCACCGTGACCTGACCCGTGATCTTTGACCTTGGAGATCAAATTTGAGGTCAAAGGACGGGGTACCGCATAACGTCCCGAATTTAGTGCCGGAACGTTTCTAAAGTGGTCCCAGATGATAGACTGGGTCCATATCTAACGTCCGTCACCGTAACCTGACCTGTGACCTTTGACCTTGGAGGTAAAATTCGAGGTCAAAGGACAGGGCAACGCATAACGTCCCGAATTTATGGCGGGATCCCTTCCAAAGTGGTCCCAGATGATAGACAGACATATAACATCCGTCGCCGTAACCTAACCACGTCCTTTCACCTATAATTTGACCTCCAGTTGGAGGTCAAATCCTCTAATTGGAGGTCAAATCCTCTAATTGGAGGTCAATTTCGAGGTGAAAGGACAGGGTCAGGTCACGGTGACAGACGCTAGATTTGGACCCTGTCTATCATCTGGGACCACTTTTGGAAGGATCCGGCAATAAATTCGGGACGTTATTGAGTACCCCGTCCTTTGAGCTTTAATTTGACCTTGAAGATGACCTTGAACAGCAAAATGAAGGCCATATTCGTGATCAGCGTGCCAGAATTGAGATTGGGTCGAGGTTGGGCCAAATCTGAATCCGTCGCTGAATAAGTCGTTGAATAAGTCGCTGACTTCACGGACGTTCAACAATCAACAGTTCTGGTTTACGCGTCAGCCGATTTGCCGATAGTCCGCCCCTGTAGCTCAGTTGAGAGAGCGCCGGGTTTCTGACCAGTGTTCGTCACGGGCCCACCAACCCCCAGCCCGGCCCGGCCCAGGCCCATGAACACCAAGCCCAGGCCCGGACCAGGCCCGGCCAAATTCATAATATTGAGGCCCAGGCCCGGTCCGGCCCGTTCAGATTAAGCATATACATATTTTCAAAAAATTTGCAATCACTATCCTAGCATATTTACTTGTATACTATAAATGTGAAACAATGAACTAACTATGCTAACCAAAAACAAACAAAAAGTCACAGCCACATCAACAGTGTGTTGCTGTGGAAGTGAACTGCTGGTTGCAATATTTGTCAACTCAACATTCTCATCCCAGGCCCGTCCAGAGCCCGGTGATTTCCTTAAAGTTGAGGCCCAGCCCAGGCCCGGCCCAGGCCCGGCCCATGGCTCATAGGGCCAGCCCAGCATGCGACGAATTCTGCTTCTGACCCCACCCGGAAGTGGCAGCCCGGGTTCGAGTCGCTTCGGCGCTCGCTATTTGCCCCTGACTGGGATGGCCTGTGGTCGGTGGCAGCGGTCGCACTCAAGGTCAGGTGACGTCAGAGGGCGGGCGGACCGTGTCCAGGTATGTCGGGCACGTCAAACTTTCGCTTCTAAATTCTGCCGGACGCCAGGAATTGTTTGATCGGGTGGTGGGGTCAGGGCCTGCGCAACAAGCTATGCTTAGCGCGGGGCATATTTCCCCGTACAAATCCTACATAATAGCCCTCTCCTCAAGAAAATGCACAGTGCATTGGTAATTGACTCTTGTACTGTATTCCAGTTCATTTTCAATACGCTTTCACTGGCGGATCCAGCCTCTCTCCGTGGGGAGGGCATCTTTTTGTGGCAAAAAGTACCCCATTTTTCCGCTGATTTGGGCCGGTCACCTTATTGTGGTATTCGAGCCTGAGAAATTCACTTTTCAAAATAACAAAAATTGATTTGTGGAAATTTTCCGAAAAAGTCATTTATTTTTATTTTTGGGGATCAACAACCCCAAAATTGCAAAAATCCGAGATAACCATTTAGAAGAGAATGTCCTTTCATTTTTTGACATTTTTTATTTGCAATTTGCTTCAAAACTCTATTTTCTACGATTTAAAAAAAAATGTCGTTTTTCCACCAAAAATGGCATGACATGACGTCATTAAAACATGATTATCTCCGACAATACGGCATCAATTTCATTGAAATTTGGCGAGAAGACGTAGAATTGATGTATAATCAGGTACGGAAAGTTTCACATTTATATCTATCATAATTTTCAAGTTATTGAGCAAATCCGGGAGGGGCAGATTCTGCCCCCCCCCCCCCCCCCCCAGCGGGGCGCGGGTTAAGTGTCGCCGGGGCTGCTTGAATTGCACCAGGTGCGCTGTTCAGGTGCCATAGGCGTACCCAAGGGGAGGGGGGAAGGCAAACGGGACAATTGCCCCCCCCCCCCTGAAGGTCCGTACAAGAATCTAAAATGAGTCTAAAAAATTAATGATTTTTGTTTATTTTTGGAGCAAAAAATGTTGAAAATATGCCCCTCTAACAATATAGTCGTCCAAATCCGGGGATTTTTTTTTGTGGGGTACCTTATGCCCCCCCCCCCATCAAAAATTGGCACCTCCTGAAGTGAATTCTGGGTTACTCTACTGTCAGGAGCACTTCAAATTAAATCACTCGAGAGAAGAAAAAACTTACGTTTTCATGAAGTTTTCTCCTAAGATCATTGTTTTTCACGTTCAGTGCAGGGAACGCGCGGGAGCATACTTGTATTGAATGCCCACCCCCAGATTCCTGTGGGGGAGTAGATTTGTCCCTAATGCCCCCCCCCCCCCCCCCTGGATCCACCAGTGTAAGCTTTTACCTGAATAAATCGGGCAATGGCCAGGAGACTCCAACTAGGTGTTAGCTACTTCAAATAAGTGTTAAACTGTGCCGAAGAACAAATTGTTGCGGTACAGTCTACATACATATTTTCCCATACAATAGCACACTAGTTATTGATTCAACTTCTTTGGAACGATTCAATCATGATTCATTTTGGAATCTGAATGATTCAATCACCGTTCGATTCACGGATAAAGTTTTTGGAATTGATTCTTTCCGATTCAAAGAATCAAAACAAATATTTTAATCGATTTGCGTTTCATTCAACATTTAAATATATGCGATGAATTTATGTCAAATCAATACAAATGGAAACATACATACATACATTTACAAACATAAACATATGATCACTAAAACATTGTTACAGCAATACTATTTCAGTATAAATGAATGTAGCCACTGCGACCGCATATATTTGCACAATTTACCAGTCTACTTGAACCACTGCCATTGGCACAACCACTGCCATTGGTTTAACACAAGAAACAAAACAAAATCCGAAATCGCCAAAAACGTCCAAACGCAGCATCGACCCCGGACCGATAACTCGAGAACTGAGGGTCGTTTTTTTATTAGCAGGCACATTTGTCGATTACAAACAAACATGCTTTTTTCTTCATTTCATAACTCATCGGCTTCGGCAGCCCCCGCCCACGCCGCCTCGCGTTTTTCAGCGGCTCCCGTTCGCGAAGCGGCGCCCCCTCGCCACCGGCCGGGCGTGCGAACTGTCGACCAGCAGGGCCGGCGCCCCGCACGCCCGGCCGGCCGACCGGCCCTGCAGCATATGCTGCGGGCCGGTCTCGGGTTAGCCCGGGTGGGGAAAGGGCGGGGGCCTACAGCACGGCCCAGCCACCCCGCCGGCCGGCCACACCCACACCCACAGACACAGGCGAGTATTGAAACAATCACAATCACACTGCACGGCGTCCGTACACCGAAACAGCCGACATCAGCACAGAACATCGGGCCGCCGACGCAGGGCTTCGACCCCTTCACAACCGAGAGCACACGCGCGGCAAGTATATATGGCTCTAGGGAGCAATACGCTTCTAAAAGTTTGTATTTATTTATTTACAAATGAAATACATCACCCTCAATAATGAATGATGCCCATCGTAGTCTGAATTTCTCTATTGCTTCGTTTTTAATCGCAATAACTTTTTCCATATTTAACATTTTCAACAATGCTGCGCGAAATACCGACAATCCTTTACATCCGTTGGCATAGTTTCGATTGACTATGAATTGTTTCGCGACCAAGACAATTAGGTTAACAATATTAGGAAACCTGTCAGATCCAAATAAGTCATAGCGTGTAAATCGCAATGCAATGCCCTTTGCGTTTATTTTCTCAGCTAATTCTAACCAAAATGCATGTACCTCCGCACATTCAAAGAAATAATGTTCCAACGTATCGACCTGTCCACAATTATCACAAAAAGGGTCGTTAATAACATGCCGGGTATATAGAAACCTCCTGGTGGGAAAGTATCTGTGAATTATTATAAATTGCAGGCTCTGAAGCTTGGTCGACGCGGTCGTTTTGAAGGCTCTTTCATAAACCGGTTGCCAGTTATCAAAATCAACGCCCTCTGCAGTCCACCGTGTTTGTACCGTGGGAATGATATTAGGCATTTGTAGTGAATAGAAATATCCGGATTTAACTAAAGTAAGCGCTATCTCCTTGCCTTGTTTCGTAATCATAGGCTTTTCGCTGCGTTCTCCCGCTGATAACGTCGCACTGCCTACCATCGCACGCTTCCAGCGTCTGGGAACAGTTTGACACCAACCCATATACGACACAGCGGGTTAACACGGACTCTGGGATGCCGTTCTGAAAAATCGGTGTGCGCTAATATATACCCCTCGCTGTCCACTAAGTCCTCAATCAAGATCACCTCTGCCTCAATCTGTGAACTGCTGACAAGGGTTCTACCTTGTACGCTCACAGACTTGTTGTGCCAAAGGCATTGCTGCCTAATTGCCTTTGGGGTGCTTGGTTCCTTTTCCAGATGCAATTCTTTATACCACAATAGCATTTCTTTGTAGAATTCTGGAATCTGCCTATTTATTAGCCACTGCTCGTCAAAATCTACGTTAATTACAAGGTCCAGGCCAACTCGTAATCGTTTCTGCAATATCTGAGCAAATACAGCGTCTGGCTGTCGTAACATCCGTCCTATCCAAGCAATTCTATTCGCTCTATTCATGAGTGACAAGTCAGGTACCTTGAGGCCACCCTTTTCTATCTCCATGATGAGGGTGGCCTTGGCCACCTTCGGTGGTCGACCACGCCACAGGAATTTCATAATGTGACTCTGAATAGTAGCCAATGCTTTATTTTCGATTCGTGAAGCTGTCATGATATACTCGAGCTGCGACAGAATCAGGGATTTGGCTACGGTTACCTTTCCCTTAATTGATAAATCTCGCTGTGACCACTGCTCCAAAGTGTTCTTAATTTTCGACTCAACTGCATTAAAATTAATACTGCTGCAATTTTGCGTGGCGCTAAACCAGACTCCCAAAATGTTGGTGTTTTCAACAGGTGGACATCCACAAATCAATTGCCCGCAACCTTGTTGCCTGCCAAGCCACATGAATTCACATTTGTCCATGTTCAACTCGAGGCCTGATACGGCTCCGAAGTCGCCCACTAATTCGATTACCTTATCTGCATCGCGACCATCTTGGACAAACAAGGTCGTGTCGTCGCAATAGTGGGTCATTTTTAATGACCTACCTGACACGCTAATCCCCCGTATTCCTTCATCCCTTCTGATTTTAAGGGCGAGAATTTCTACCACTATTGCAAATAGCGGCGCCGACGCCGGGCAGCCTTGTTGTAAGCCACGGGATGACCGAAACCAGTTCGAAGTAAAGCCGTTATTAATAACCGTCAACTCGGCATTATTATGCAGTAACCTAATCCAACTAATGAAACTCTCGCCAAAGTTAAATTCCCTAAGAGCAGCATACAAAAATGCGTGCTCCACTGTGTTAAATGCGTTTTTGAAATCTAAAGCCATCAGTATACCGCCTAACCTATCCGCACCACAATAGAATATTACATCGGCTATTGTCCGCAGGCTCGAGCCAATATACCTTCCCCGCACAGAGCCTGTCTGATCTGGCGTCACAATTTTGTGTAATACGGCCATCATTCTATTTGCTAAAACCTTTGCCGCTATTTTATAGACTATATCAAGCAAACATATTGGCCGTTTGTTTCTAATCAACTTCTGATCGCCCTTTTTCGGTAAGAGCGTAAGTACTCCCCTACGCTGTGTCACAAAGAATTCCCCCTCCTGCCTGGCCTGATTTATATAGCTGACAACCATATTCCCTAATTCCGACCAAAAGAAAAGAATAAATTCCTTTGAAAAACCAGACACCGAGGGTGACTTGTTATTCAGCATTCCTTTCAATGCCGCCTCACATTCCTGATAAGAAATATCTCCCTCGCATGATCTCCTATCTGCATCACTCAGTCGTGTGCAAGCCACTGGTTGCAAATAATCTGCGATCCGTACACCGTCTTCGCCTTGGCCCTGTGAGCTGTAGATTCCCTCAAAATGCTCTCGGCAATAATTCAAAATATCCTTCCTGCCTGTAATATATGTACCATCAGCCGACTGTAATACATGAATCTGCTTCTCTTTATTCCTACGTGCATTCAATTTCAGGAAATACTTGGTCGGCTTCTCTCCTTGTTCAAGCCACCGCGCCCCGGACCGAATCATGGCTAATCTGCCTTTTTCTTCCTCAATCTGATCTAGCCGCTCTGAGGGTCGTAGTGACATGCGATAAACACAATCCGATAGACAAGACAATGATCTGGCGTGTCACATGTTGTTCAGAGCGAAGCTTATTTCAAGTCGAAAGTTATGACCACTTACATAAAAAATCACCATTTTAGAGGACTTTTCAGTATTGACATCGGTGCTCAGAAACTGTTGGACATAGGACGCTGAAACTTCACCACTTTCCAGGCGAAGATACTCTCTTCAAATTATATTCGTAACACAAAGCTGTTTGAGTAATATTTAGGCATGTTGCCAGGCGTTGAAATTTAAATGCAATATTTGTTTGACCATGCTATTCTTCCCAACACCGTAAAGGATAAAACAAAGACGAATTTCCACACATAAATATACAGCCGGATAGCACTGTCTGTACTGACCAATATCCACCCAAAATATTTCGCTTCTAGCCAATAGGTGAATGATGAAGACAAACGGGAATTTTTCCTGACGCTAATACTGCGGCCTCGACCCTCGGCAGTCTGCAGGGGGTGTCATGGCTATCTCCGTAACGTGTCCACCCTGTCCCATGGCGTCACTTTCCAGCTCGATTTCCACCAATGGGGTGCCCGAATCGGGAGAAGGGTATTTCCTTTCGTAGACCGTCTCGTGGCACTTCTCGGTCTACCAAAAGAATTACGCCTTCGACCGGCGCGGCCGCCATGTTTATTTATGGTGGCGCATTCGTCACTCAACGTTCTTCAACATAATTGTAGGTGAAACAAGTGTAATCCAGATGTAAAAATACTTTCACCTGATATATACTACTACAAAGTACCCTCAAGCCACCTTACTTCATCAACAACCAGGTGAAATAATACAAAATTCGCACTTCAACCAAAAACAGCATCCAGCGACAGTTCCCCGTGGCCAAAATCCAAACATTGCCTTATATGGGCATGGGCCTCGCTCGGTTGCATGCCTCGCTTTGACATCGTCTAGCGGCTCATCCTTGCAATTTAGGAGAAAATGTCCCAAAAGCGAGCTGTAGAGGACGTTTCAATCTATCATTTAGTGCTCAATTGATCCCTCTGGCACCTAAGGTATGCAAATGGTAGGACGCGAAAGTAGGCCGATTTAACACTATTTGAATAGGGAGCGTGTGACGTCACGTGCCCGTGACATCACGCATTTCGCTGCCTACCCCGGACGGGTCTACCTAGTCTCTATTGCCTTGGGCAGTCTGCGGCGGCGGCCAGTGCATGGTCGGCCCGTAGTTTACCACGCAGCCGACAGGGGCGCTGGCTGAGACTTCAACAATGGACGCATGGCTGGGCGTGACGTGACACCTCAATCTGGGCGATTTTGTTGAAGCCGGATGACATATTCACGGCAATTAAACGGCTGAACTGTGCGAGACTGTGAACGACATGGGACTTGGGAGAACAAAAACAAAAAACAAAACGGAACGAGGAACAGAATGATAATGGTTTTGCTTAGTACGTATGCAGCAGGGGCGTAGGGAGGATTTCGCCCGGGGGGAGCAAATGGGATCAGAGGGGTCCTCGTAGCCAAGGGGGACCCACAGCATTAAAACAGTACAGTACGTTGTATGTTGTAAAACAACGATAAATAAGTTTCCGACAACGAAAAACAAGTTTATTTTTTCATATTTCGAAAATTCGAGAATAATCGAAACGAAAATTCGAAACGAGAATTTTAATATTTTGTTATTTCCTTTTTTCAACATTTGTATTTTCATTTTTCGTCAAAACTCGAATTTCTATGATCTTTCAAGCATGTATTGTTTTTCCACCAAAAATTACATGACATGACGTGATTAAAACGTCATTATCTCCCAAAGCAATCCATCATTCTCATTGAAATGCTGTGAAAAGACGTATAATTAATGTAGCATAAGGTACTGAAGGATTGACGTCGATATCTATCATTGTTTTCAAGTTATTGAGAAAATCCGGGAGGGGGAGGGGGCAGATTCTGCCACCTCCAGCGGGGCGCGGGTTAATTAAAATATTATCCTGAATTTTCTTCAATTCGGATTCAGGAAACAACACAGTACGTACATGCCGATTGTGCAAATGTACGATAAAGTTTACAAAATCTCTACAAAATAACGAAATAACATGCTCCACCTTGATTTACAGAAAGCTTTGGATACAGTTTGCTTTGCAATTCTCTTGAAAAATACACCGCATTGTGATACGAGGGGTTTCTACAACACGATAGTCATATAGTAATAAGAGGCATACAATGTCAATAATAGATGAGGTTGCATCTAAGAAACAAATGATGAAAATTGGCGTCCCACAGGGTTCAATTTTAGGTCCTCTTTTATTTATTATCTATATTAATGACATCAGCAATACAACAGACATAGCTTTTACTTACCTTACGTATCTTTTACTTATTTGCTGATGATATACGACAATTTATATTCAACCTAGAAATGTTGAAGAGCTGCAAATAAAGATCAATTGATTCATTCCAAAAATTACGAGTTATTCCATGTAAATATATTATCACTAAATGCATAAAAGACAAATTCCAAATATATTCAAGATCAGTGGCGTGACAAGATCTTGACATAGTGTTAAATGATACACCAATCACGAGAAACCCATGCATTAAATACTTAGGAGTTCTTGTAGATGAAAATCATAAATGGAATAGTCATATATATAGTGTAATATGTGTGATAAGCCGTAATATATAGGAGTTATCGGAATATCCAAGCTTTATTTATCCTCACAGCAACTTCTATTGCAGTACAATGATTAATTCCGCCCATCTAAATTATTGTGCAGTGATCTGGATTCTGGGGTAGGAATTATGACAATACCATTAAAAATCCTTCGATAGTGCGGAAACAAGCGATTTGTTTGCCCCTGTAGCTCAGTGGAAGAGCGCTGGGCTTCTGACCTTTCCTGGTAGTGGCAGCCCGAGTTCGAGTCAAAGTCAAAGCCTACATTACCAAAGCCTTGTACTCCTGTCAGACGTTACTAGCATACACTGAAAACAATGAGAACTTGCACTGGTCTTCCTTCCAGAGCCTCATCGGCGCTCGACCGGCAGACCACCTCTACAACCACAGGACCCTCTAAAGGCCAGCAGAGAGCCCTCTACATATCCGCGGGGGCTTTAAAGGTCGGTAGATGGCCCTCTACAGATCGGGAGGGCCCTCTAAACGCCGGCGAAGGCCCTCTACACTCACTCTACAGATTGGATTGGCTGGGACACTCTACAAATCGACAGGGCCCCTAAAGACTGGAAGAGGGCCGTGTACAGGTCGGCAGGGTCGTGTAAATGCCGGTAGAGGCACTCTGCAGATTGGCAAGGCGATCTAAATATCAGCAGGGCCCTCTAAAGGCCGGCAGTGCCCTATAAAGGCCGGCAAAGGGCCCTCTATAGATTGGCTCGGGCACTCTGTGCAGATAGACAGGGCCCCTAAAGGCTATAAGAGGGCCCTCTAAAGGTCGGCAGGGCCCTCTAAATGCCGGAAGAGGCCCTATACAGCTTGGCAGGGCGATTTACAGATCGACAGGGCCCTCTAAAGACCGGCAGAGGGCCCTCTCTAGATCGGTGGAGACCCTCTACAGATTGGCAGGGCCCTATAAAGGCCGGCAGAGGCCCTCTGTAGATCGGCAGGCCCTCTCCATGCTGGAATGGCCCTCTAAAGGCAGGCAGAGGGCCCTCTACAGATTGGCAGAGCCCTCTAAAGGCCACCAGAGGGCCCTCTACAGATTGTCTGGGACACTCTGCAGATCGACAGGGCCCCTAAGGCCTGGAAAAGGGCCCTCTACAGGCCAGCAGGGCTCTCTAAATGCCGACAGAGGTCCTCTACAGATTGGCAGGGCGATCTACGATCGGCAGGGCCCTCTAAAGACCGGCAGAGGGCCTTCTCCGGATCGGCAGGGCCCTATAAAGGCCGGCAGAGGGTCCTCTACAACCGAAAGGGGCCCTCTAAATGCCGACAGGGGGCCCTTTGCAGATCGGTAGGGCCCTTTAAAAAACTGGTAGAGGGCCCTATTCACACTGGCTGGGACCCCTTTCTACGTATTTACATATACATGCCTTTAACAGACAGGCAAGTGCTGTTATTTATTCGTGTTACAATTTGTTTTCGGTTCGTGGGCGTTCTTTTATGCGACGCGACGTAAGGTGTTTTGCGGGCGCCTGACGACACCATCAAAAACACTGGGGCCTTCGGCCCCAGGGGGCCCTCGCTCGGTCGCCAGAGGGACCCGCCTCGCCTCCAGGGGGGGGGGGGGGGGGGGGAGGGAGGGCATGGCCCCTTGCCCCCTTGCCTACGCCCTTGTTATGCAGTAATGTGCCCGTCGTTTAATGTATATGTCTTAAGTTTGTCTTGCAGTTCTGTCCAAATCGCTTACCGGTTAACCCGCGACTTACTGGGGGGGGGGGGGGGGGCTATTCCCCCTCCCGTTATTTTGTAATAACTCCTAAACGAACACCGGTATCGCCACCAGACTTGCAGTACCTCCTCTCACATCAATTCTACACATGTTTGCAAAAGCAAAAATATGAGGTCATGATAGGTCAACCGGGAATGACGTCAGAGTGACGTCTTGTTCTTCGTTTTTTTGTTGTTGCAAAATAATGGTTTGCGGAAAACGCTGTCAAAGATACGATATTTGAGATAAACTCAATTGTCTTAAATAAAATTACTAACAATAAGCCAGGCTATCAAACTTCCATCTCGGATTTTGAGTTTTTTTATTCAAAATTTTGAGAAATCCAAATAAGTTTGCTTTTGTTTTTACAAAATTTTCAAGAAAAAAAGCAGAATTATCCAAAACCGGAATATATGTGATTGAGACGTGTGCGGTGAATATGTGTACCAAATTTGAAGTCGATATCCTTAAAAATGACTGACTTATGACCTTTAAATGACAAAAATCGCCCACCTCTCAGAGCATTACTATGTTTTCGTAAAAAACACATTTCCGTTTTTCCTTTTTACTTCTATTTATATGGAACAAACAATGTTCTAAGGTCATTTTTCGCGTTCTAGACGAAAAACAAACCCATACACATGTGTTACAACGCCTAATGACCGTAATCTGCAGTTTGACCTAGTGACCTTGGATGACCTTGACCTGACCCAAGGTCATAAACAGCTTAGAAAGGTACTTAGCAGTGTCGGACACACGAATCATACCGATTTATCGACAGCTTATGCGTTTAATATCGCAATTTTGCGCGACAATTCCATCCATCAAGACCATTTCACACGGTCAAACATTTTGTACTTGACCTGTGACGTCATCAGTAACCCCGAGGTCAATAATATTATGTTTCCCTCGATAAATTTCCCAGGGCTATCGAATGCCGTTTGAATTTTTATATTCGGTCTGGAAGTTCCGGAGATCCGAGGGGGGGGGGGGGAAATAGCCCCCCCCCCCCAGTAAGTCGCGTTATAAAATATACCCCAGTAACTCGCGGGTCAATGGGCATCGAACATATTGGCTGGCTATATAAATTAGCTGGCTATATAAATAACAGGCTATATAAATAAATTCCATATAAATTGCAGGCCTTCTAGTCTATACTAATTTCATCATTATGGCAAGCATATCCATCTCATATATACAAAGTTCCATATATTTGTTTCATGTAAATACCTTTTGGATTGTCTTCTATATAAATATAATGGAAATAAGGTAAATATTTTACAAGGAAAACATTAGAAGTAAGAATCAGAGCTATTCATAAACTTTTCCTAAAATTAATTTATTAACCAGCTAGATAAACACTGGACTATGATGGCACTATACTTTCACCATTCCAATCAGTCTATGTGGACACTGAACTTTATAGTAGAATCAGTGTCGCTGTCGCCCTGTCCCTGTCCCTGTCCCTGTCCCTGTCCCTGTCCCTGTCCCTGTCCATGTCCCTGTCCATGTCCATGTCCCTGTCCTGAATATTGTATCAACCTTTTTTCTTTCAGAAGATGCTCTGGAAACCGTCACCCTTGTTGAGTATGGGAGCGCAATCTTCATTGAGGTGACCAGACGCCCATCCACCTACATCAGCGCCGCATTGTGCCACATCTGTGCGATTTGTCAATAAAGCTGAAATAAATGAAGTCGTTTTTCCGTTGGCAATGCATTATGGTCACCCTGCGATGGGCTGTTCGGAAGATTTAGATATGGTGGCAAGATTTGAGTTGTGTGCATGGGCGGAGAATGCGGTATGGCAGGTATGGCCATGGCCACACTATCTTAAAAGTTGGTGTGGCAGTGCCACACCAACTTCCTGACTTGATTTTTACTTTTGAATGTGACATTTTATGAGTTATTGGTAAAAAATGTAAAAAAATAGCCTAATGCAAGCCTGGCAACCAAATTTATCAAACAATTAAACACACATTGTTATAGATAAAATGTATATTGACACCTTAAGGTAAATACTTATATTAAAATTGCAATTCAATATTGGGAGTTAGTCTTGCACACTAAAAATGGAACAAGTAACTTAATACAAGCCTGGCAAAACAATATCAAGCAACAAAGCACATGACGACAAAGGGATTTCCTAAATACAGAAATAGATCACAGAACATAAATCTAATTAAAAATTCACAGCTAGTAACAAAATGTATCTACCATCCCAACAATATTATCAGTTTCATTCAAGAAGCCTTCAAACTCATACTCATACCAAGGTATCAATTTATATTAGGCACAAAGTATTTCCCAAAGCCTCAAATTGATAAATAAAACAATAATATTCAAGCGAAGCATTACATAAATATCCCCTAAGTTCATAAGTTACCCATAAATTTTACAATAATACATACATTTTGACATCTAATATAAAATAATGCATATTTGTGTGCATCTTAGTCCCTCCAATCTCATCTTAGATGTAGTGGTTTACACGTACCAATAGCAATGCAATATTTCGTCTTTCTTGCGCCAAGAGAAGTGCATTCTAATACTATCAAGTACTATAGAAATCGTTTTTTTTTTTGAGAAAACAAAGGCGAGAATTTGTGCGGGGAATAAAGGAAAACCGAAAAATAATCAAGTTTCTCATTCCAAAGTGCTTCCAAAGTAAAAACTATTATATGAACGTGGTCAAAACCAAGGTTCTATAACCAGGTAAGGACACGAGCCATTTGACCTTGAACTCGGCGGACCGCCGTATGACGTCACTGCCGGCAGCCGGCTGGAGGCCAGCAGCCACCGGCCCACTGGCAGATCCAGGGGGGGGGGGGGGCATCAGGGGCAAATCCCCCCCCCCCCACACACACACACACAGGAATCTAGGAGGGGCATTAAATACAAGTATGCCCCCCCCCACGCGCGTTCCCAATGTATCGTACAATCGTAAAAATTGTCTTTGCAGCAGTCAAAATCCAGCTATACACAGTCAAAAACCGGAAAAATTCGCACCGCTTCGCGGCATGACACAACTTTCGCAATTACTTATGCAAATTTGAAAAATGGGAAAGTGAATAATTCCATTAAGTGTTTGACAGAGGCTCTACTTTGCTGGCACTGGTGGATCCAGGGGGGGGGGAGACATCGGGCAAATGCCTCCCCCCTCCCAAAGGAATCTGGGAGGGGCATTAAATACCAGTATACCCCCCCCCCTCGCGCGTTCCCTGCACTGAATGTGAAAAACAATGAAAAACAAACAATGAAACTTCATGAAAACGGAAGTTGTTTTCTCGAGTGAATGAATTGGAAGTTTGTATGTATCCCTTTATTTCAATGATAGACAAAACAACGCACCTGATGCAATTCAAGTACAAATTCACTTAACCCTTAACACGCTTACCCGGTGACACTTAACCCGCGCCCCGCTGGTGGGTGGGCAGAATCTGCCCTCCCTCCCGGATTTTCTCAATAACTTGAAAACTATGATAGATATCAACGTTAAACTTTCAGTACCTCGTGCTGCATCCATTCTACTACGTCTTTGCAACACATTCCAATGACATTTATGCAGTTTTTGTGGGAGATAATGACGTTATAATGACGTCATGCCATGCCATTTCTTTTGTGGAAAAACGATACATGTTTGAACAATCGTAGAAAATAGAGGTTTGTAGAAAATTGCAAAAACAAAAATGTCAAAAGAAAAGAAATGACATTCTCTTCAAAATGGTTATCTCTGATTTGCAAAATTATGTGTTTTTGACCCCAAAATTAACACGATACATTTTCGAAAATTTGAAGTGAATTTCTTAAGCTCGAATACCAAAATAAGGTGACCGGCCCAAATCCGCAGATAAAAAATGAAGGTACCTTTTTGTCACAAAAAGATGCCCCCCTCCCCTCCCCCACGGAGAGAGGCTGGATCCGCCAGTGCGCCGGCCACACCAACTTTTGAAACGATTCTCCACCCATGGTTGTGTGTGATCAGAACAGGCTTTGTATCATTCATAGCATTTGTATCTTTGTATCATTTGGAAGGTGTATCTCGGTCGGGCAGAAACTCAACCAATTCAAAAACGGAAGACACGAGAGGTTTTCACTTTTCACCATAACAGTATTTATTGGTACACCCACAAATCATCCACCATTACATGGAGGACCAAGACTCACAAGAATATATAACCTCAACACCAACCAAATTAGCTACACACAGATACTAAAAAATGGGTTCCAGCATTTGCTTCAATCTTCTCAATAGTTCCACTGTTGTCAAATTACAAGGGAACTCTTCCCTCGTCTTTCTTGAAATATAAGCGCACAATCGGACACACAGTAGCTCTGTCTATTTTTTTCGATGCCAGTATTTCAGCGATAGGCTTATCTACCACTTAACCCTATTTGTAACAGGCTCCTGGCTACCCTATTTGTAACAGGGGGCGGATTCCGCCGCCCCCGGAGATCTCGAGATCAACCCGTCCGATTTTCAAAAATGAAACGGTGTTTGGTTCCCCTCAACACGATCTACATTTGTAAATAATACAAAAAATATAAATTTTGGATAGGGGGCAACAGGGGGGCAAAAACGACAAATCTTAGTGGTATTTTTGATCCAACATAGCTTTCATGTTTATCGACCGATTTTAACATAACTAATAGGAATCGATAGAGATTGAATTGGAAATTGATATATAACGGTGACGTTTGAAAATTCAAAAATTATAGGCGTGTGAAGGTCACTCAATATGGGGGTGAAGTAAATGCGTAATAAAACCATTTTTTGGTGTTGTTTTTTGATAAATGAAATGGTCTGTGATTGTGACATTAGAAAAAACAGTTATAAATCATATTTTTGCCATAGGCGGTACCAGGTTAGTGAAAAAGGGAGGTCAAATTGGGAAAAATATTAACCGCAGACAAGTTGCTACCCAGCACTATAAATATGTTACTGATCGTAGATAGTTCCTTTTTGCATGTTGTACTTCATCATAGGCGTATCCAGGATCCAAACTGGGGCGGTGCAAGATCTTTTGATAAGTATATTATCCGCTATTATGATACTAACTAGTCAACAGTGACTATTTCACTTACAACTTCAATTAACATCGCTTACCCCCCTTTTTACCCTACCTGGACTCCCCTATTATCTTATACTCGTTCGTAGAGTAGCCTGTGGTGCGTGTTTCATCCGAAAACTGCAGTATGTTATGTCATTGTACGCCCATGCCTCTTAGTTTCCTTGCAATAATATGACCCCCTTTCTTCCATTCCTGAGCGCGCCTCTGCAAAAAATGACTTTATTCCCTTTTCTGGCCTCATATGTGCATATATCATTATAAGCTAAACGTCTATTGCGCCGTTATCGCTGGCATATCGTCATCACCATGTCAGTCACCCCCCTTTTCATGTGCCTGAACACGCCCCTGAAACTCTATAAGTAATAAATTATGCAAATAATGGAAGCAGAAGCTATCTTTTACATCTTGATAGCTATAAATGTCCCTTACATTGCTCTATTGGCTTCCCGCCAAGCATTGAATACTTCCTGGAAACCCCCCTTTTTCAAGCCCCTGAAACCGCCTCTGCCATGCAATTTGTATGATATTTCAATAACATCAACTAATTTGCATTTGTTGCAATCACCGTAAACCGATGTAACTCCTTCATACTTGAGGAAGTTAGGAAGAAACCGTGAAGATCGCATTTCCGTATTATCGCCAAATGTCGCCTCCGAACCCACCAAAAACTGTGCCCTGGAACCGCCTCTGTTCATGTTAAGAACTCAAAATTTTGACTCCAAATGCGGTATTCAATTATATGAAAAGCCCCAAAATTTCATGGGCCTGTTCCCAACCGTTCTGGAGATATCTGCGAAAAACATGAGGGGGCGGAATCCGCCCCCCTGTTACAAATAGGGTTAAAACTTAAAAAATCAGACAGAAACTCGCTTAGTTCTGCCACTTCACAACTGTTGTTACGATACTCTGATCTTTGGCTGCGAGACTGCACCTCTCACACCTTCAGATGTGGAGCGCTTAGATGCCCGCCAAGCCGCTTGCATCAAGGCCGCCCTGGGACTGCCACGCACTTCCCACCACACCGCTTTGCTTACTGCCTTACTCGTGCCCCCCATATACGAATCGCTCAGAGGCTCCATATTTCAGCGTTTTAGAGCAACCTTCCGCTCGTCCCATCGACTGCATCAGATATATATATCGGGTCTCGCTCAGCTCGCTGTGAACCCTGATGCACTTGCTGGCTCATTCTTGTCCCAAGTGTATGCAATGTGCAATAATGATTTCGGCGTCATCCTGGACATCGCTGCCGGCCGCATTGACCATGAACGTGTGCGCACGCCCCGTAGCCCAAGTGGGCTAGTAGACAGTATCAGGCTGGTACTGTCTGGACCTCAGTGTCAAGCGACAAGACGCTTGCTGAGGCTGCTTACCTCAGCGTAGTATTTTCAGGAGGCTACTGAAGCCAACCCAGTTCCGTCCAAGCAGACGGATGAGGAGTAGGTATACTCACTGCTGGTGTTCTGTTTCTGTTTCTGTTATGTTTATGTATGTATTTGTCACATTGTGACGCCTAATAAATATTGATTGATTGATTGATTGATTGATACAAGCAGCCCGCGTATATATGCCTCAAGCCCGTCATTATTGTGTGCAATAGCTTCCATATCCAAGCTACCATATGCATGACGTCATGTATTGTCATGAAGTTTGCTTATAACCATTGGCCGTGAAGGAGAAAAGAGAAACATGCCCATTTTTCGACGGATATCCATTTATCGTCCAAACAAATGTCATATTCGTTTTCGTCAGCTCAAAATACCCCCTATAGTTAAATTTCAAGACAACTTTCAAGATGACCTATTCCCTTTAATTTGGTTGGCTTGAGTGGGACATCAGGGACGGACGCTCATCACTAAAAGGTGTAGGGAAGGGGAATTTGGATCACTTGGTTGATTTGGACCACCCACCTTCCGGCCAAATCCAGAGCTGCGATCCATCTCAAATCACGATGGCTACGAGCTCGTCACAGACGACGGTCGCATGCATAGTTTGACGGAGATCGCGTGGGGGCTAATGAGTTATGAGGAGAAATGTTGCTTTGCACGGAACCGATCTAACATGTGAACTCAACAAACCGTCACTTTTGGGAGAATTATGACGATGACTTTGATCACCTTTGACAATAGTCGTTAGGAGGAATGGTTACTCCTCTAACATCACCAGGTGCCAATGTCGTGGCAATGGGGTTGGGGACAGTTAGTGGGTTTCTACGTATACAAAAATCAGCGTATATTGTCTTGATTTTTGAATATACTTCTCACACACATCTTAGACCGCCTTCTGTCCTAAAATTACCTCTCAACTTTTCGTATTGAAAAAAAAGCTCTTGATTTTGTTTGTGACGTCACGACCCCAGTGATTTTGTGACGGCGCTTGCGACGCATGCACCATTAGTGGAATTGGTGCGTTTAAGGCCATAGAACAACGCTGGCGGATATTGCAGGTTGGGAAAATATGATTAAGACAGAGTTATCAGGATTCCTTTTAGGTAGGCTCTTCCTGACCAAGATACGACATATACGATTAATTATAAATTTTTATGTTGTATTTATGTGAAGTTTCAGCCATGCGCCCACTTCTTAAAACATTAATTTAAGGAGGACATTTATTAACACATGAAATAAAAACAATAACAACACAGAGCAAACATTTCACTTCACCACATTAACACTTATTGATAACAATAACATAATTACACTTACATCCGCTGATGTTTAGAAGATAGAAGAGTTAGGTAGGTACGGCTCAGCAGCGGGGTGTGCCATGCCGGTTCCAGTTTATTTGCTTCCATGAAGAAAACAACTATCTCTTCGTTGAGTTCTGACTTCCTCATTTCTTGGAAGAGTTTCTTCAATCTTGCCTCACAAGTTTTCCCTTTCCAATTTGCTCACGATGATGCTTTAGTCGGGCCAACCAACAATCCATATTTCTTTTGTGTTGAGGGTCTTAAAGGAGTATCTAATTTCTAATTCAATCTTATATATCCGTATTATTTACCAAATACTCTCCGTTTTCATCTCTACTTTAAAAGCAATCAATGGCCTTCCATCTTAACCCGAAATTCGACATATGTTGCTAAGTTACAGAACAGAACTCGCTATAAATGAACAGAAATAAATATTATATTATTATAACCTTATCAGGGGTGGTAAAAACGCTTCAAGTGGCGCCCACCTAACCTGGTATGGGAAAATTCGGCCCCCAGGTATAAGTACCACGGCATGCACTGGCGGATCCAGTCTCACCGGGGGGCATCTTTTTGTGGCAAAAAGTTACCCCCATGTTTTTCTCCGCGGATTTGGGCCTGCCGCCTTATTTTGGTATTCGACCTTAAGAAAATCACTTTTCAAAATCACAACAAAAAATGTGATTAAAAAAAAAAATCCTTCTATTTTATGGGGGGTCCAAAACAAAACAAAATCCGAGATTGCCATTTTTAAGAAAATGGCATTTCCTTTCCTTTGACGTTGTTTATTTGCAATTTTCTTAAAAACTCTATTTTATACGATTGTTCAAACATTTATCTTTAGGGTCATACTTTGTTCGTTACTTTTACTCAGGTATAACAGTTAGTTTTATATTTTTCGAAGTTCTTCAAGAGTATTAAGGTGTAAAAACAAATATTTCAGCGCTCATTGTGGCGCCTTCCTCAGTGAGTGATTGGTGCAAGGTACCTTTTTTTCTAGGTCAACAGAATAATGAGCATTTTCACGCGATGAATAAAATGGTTAGGACTTTCATTAAGAAATAAAATAATCTGCCTAAATTGATTACAAAAACACAAGACTAACGCCAACATTCACCCGCCAAAATAACAGCATAACACACACGCACACACACAAAAAACAGCACTACGCAACATAAACACACGATGATACGCAACCGAATATCTATATTACACATGATTAGACTTATATCGAGTTTTAGCAACCGTATATAACTAGCGACCATTTTTACAGACTATGTCCCATATGGGGCTCAAATGAACATTTCCAACGTCGAGGTTGATCGAAGGGCGCGACTGTCGAATCTCTATAGCCTCCCGGAACTTCCTTCTCTTCCAGTGACCTTCCAGAGCCAGCGTTTTTGCACTGAGCGGGTCCATACTTCCACTACATGTTTCAAAATGTTTAGCAGTGACTGATTTGTCCCCCCTTGCGAATTTTATATCGGATACATGCTCTTTCATCCTGACAGTTTTTGTTCTTCCGGTTTATCCTATGTAACTGGAGCCGCACGAGCACTTGATCTGGTAAACGGCCCCTTTTCTCTTGCCTGGTTCTATCGGGTCTTTAACGTTCACCAAACGATTTCGCAAACGTTTTGATGTGGCAAAACCCCCTCCTCCCTCCTCCGCTCTATCATTGTTTTTACACCATTATACTGTTTCATTGTTTCATTGTTTCATCCATATCATTGTTTTTACTCTTGAAAACTTCGAAAAATATAAAACTAAAAACCAAACATTTATCGTTTTTCCACACAAAAAATGGCATGATATGGCGTCATTAAAACGTCATTATTTACCAAAATACTGGATCCATTTAATTGGAATTCAGTGAAAAGACGTAGAATTGATGTAGAATAAGGTACTGAAAGTTTGACGTTGATATCTATTATAGTTTTCAAGTTATTGAGAAAATTCGGGAGGGGGGGGGGGGGCAGATTCTGCCCCCCCCCCCCCCCCAGCGGGGTTGCGGGGTAAGTGTCACCGGAGCTGCTTGAATTGCATCAGGTGCGCTGTTTTGTCTATCATTGAAAGAAAGGGATACATACAAACTTCAAATTCAATCACTCGAGAGAAGAAAAAACTTCCGTTTTCATGAATTTTTCTCCTAAGATTATTGTTTTCACTTTCAGTGCAGGGAACGCGCCGGGGGGGGGGGGGGGGGGGCATACTTGTATTGAATGCCCCTCCCAGATTCCTGTGGAGGAGGGGGGAGGGGATTCGCCCCTGATGCCCCTGGATCCGCCAGTGCCAGCAATTACCGCCAAGGAGAGCCTCTGCCAGACACTTGCCTAATGGAATTCATTTTCCCATTTTCCAAATTTGTATAAGCAATTGCGAAAGTTGTGTCATGCCGCGAAGCGGCGCGAAATTTGCTGGTTTGTGACTGAGGATAGCTGGAATTTGACTGCTGCAAAGACATTTTTTACGATTTTACGATAAATTGAGAACGCGCGGCGGGGCGGGGGAGCATACTTGTATTGAATGCCCCCCCCCCCCAGATTCCTGCGGGAGGGGATTTGCCCCTGATGCCCCCCCCCCCCCCATAGATCTGCCAGTGGCGGCATGAAGTGTCATTTAATGGCTCGGCATCGTGACTTTTGTTCACAGTGCGGTGACACATTTGACATGGACACAGTGTTCATCCAGATTCATCCGTTCGACCCATATACCCATATCCGCCTCAATCCTCGTATCCGGCTCAATGTTACTTAATGTATAACTGAAGACAACATGCACCTGCATTATATGAACACAGACAGCGCATTGTGACATTGTCGGATCCAGAACGGGTGGTTTGGGGGGGGGGGGGGCAAAATTCCAAAACGTCTCACACAATTCTGAAAACGCATCGGGATTTGGTTTGCTTATGCATTGATAGCTGATTTAAAGCTAACTTTCCATAGAAAAGTCGCTTAGATTTTCTTATATAACAGGAAATGTGTCAATTTTACTCCGATTTCAGGCGGTTGGGGGGGGGGGGGGGAATTGCACATTTTTCCCAACCATAGATCCGCCACTGTATTGTGACCTGGTACAGCCAATACAGCCTGTGTAGCAACGACCCTAGCCTGCAGGGGCTCCGCCACAGGGGGGGACATGGGGGGACGTGTCCCCCCAAACATTTTCGGATTTTAACATTATACCTATGGGCGTTGCATGTAAAGAATAGACTTCAGAATGCCTCCCGCCTCACGCCTCACGCCTCCCGCCTCCCGCCTCCCTCCTCTCCTCCTCCTCCTCCTCCTCCTCCTCCTCCTCCTCCTCCTCCTCCTCCTCCTCCTCCTCCTCCTCCTCCTCCTCCTCCTCCTCCTCCCCTCCCCCTCCTCCTCCCCTCTTCCTCTTCCTCTTCCTCTTCATCTCCCTCTTCCTCTTCCTCCTCCTCCCCCTGTGGAAGGTGGCGGCACCCTTGCCTAGCTGCAGACGACGGAAGACAGGCGTAGGAACAGGGGGGGGGGGGGCATGGTCCCCTCACTTTATGGCCACTTTCACTTCAAGCATTTTTAAGACAAAGATTAAAGAAATAAGTAAGATGATGGATACAGTTTGTATATGTTGCCAGAAGAATCTTAGTAATTATTTTGTCTACTCCGCCTTCCACAGAGTTCAATTAGCTTATAATATACTCAATTTGCAAAGGATTTTGTGGACAATGGTGTGCTTAAAGGCCGGATAGTCTATTTGTATAAGATATTCCATTGGGCTACTGTCTGAGGTAGGCATATCATTGTCTAGCTGTTGTCCTATGGATGTAAAGAAAATGTTAAAACCACTTGCTACATGTTCACTGGTATGCATTGTATTAGCATCATCAATAAAACAGGATGGTATGCAGTTTCGCACTTTCCTTGCAGTTAAGGCTTCTCTAAGTAACTTCCATGTTTTTTATATTATTTTCTTTGCTAGCCTCAAACGACTTTTGAAAATATAATATTTTTTCCTTCTTCATTTCCTTTGTAAGAATGTCTCTATATTTGCTATATTCATTGTCATGCTTATCACTACTTTTTTAATACATTTTGTGTACAACTTATTCTTTCTATTAATTGAACACAGAATACTGGGGCTTATGCATGGCTTCAATGGTATTTTTCTTCTGCATGGCTTTATTGTTTTGGAAAACCTGTGAAATCCTTAGGTAAAAGTATTTATTAAGGCAACACAAGCTAGATTAGGATCTGTTATAGCTTGGAAATTTGCCAGATTGGTTGTAATATATTGATTAAGCTCTGTAAGTTTATGCCTGTTAAAAAACTTCCTTTTGGTAGATTGTTTGATTCTGTTTTATATATTCATGATATACGGGCATATACAGGAAAATGATATGAAAGATGCCAGAAGACTTTATCAATACACCAGAAGACTTTATATGGTTGTGTTTATTAATATAAATGCTATCGAGCAATGATGAATGGTTCTTAACAACTCTAGTTGGCTTTGAAATCATAGAAACATAACCATAAGAAGACAAAAGATTGCAAAAGCAACTCACATACCTATCTTCTGATTATTTCAATATATTTAAGTTAAAATCACCTGCAAGTGCAACAAGTTTATTTTCTTCTTCAAGTGCAGTTAGAACTTGTTCCATATAATCAATAAATAATGTTTGTTAAGAGTTTGGAGATCAATAAATTCCTCCAAGTATTACATTCTTGGCAACATTTTTCTCCTTAAAGGAAATAGTTCACCTTGGAATTTTTTTTACCAAACACGATTTGATTATATTTTTTAATACAATTTATTTTTATATTGTCAAAAATGGCCTTATATCGCGCCGATTCAGGACATAAGGTCGTACATTTGTATTGTTTATCAAAACTATATGCATACTCTCTGAGTCAGAGTCCTGACGTCACGCGAATGAAAAAAATGGTTCAGCCAATCAGATTCGAAAGTAGTCGCGTAAGGATAGACTCGCATTGGAGATGTGCCAACCGGCGGCCGGCGTTCGCTTGCTAGCACCAGCTGCAAGCTGATTGGCTGATGGTATAGCCTCTGCCCGGGCTAAAACCAGTACAACATTCTTTCGCCAGCACCGCATTCCTTCGCCAAAAAATCAAATATATTCGGCTGGAAAGTCTTTTCAGTCAAGAAAACTTGCAGATAGGGGTTTCCCAACACGGGCTACAAAACTGCTATCTCAGTTTAAAACTAATGTTGAAGGTGAACTATTTCCTTTAAAGGGATTATACGGGTTTCCGTCCTGAAAGTAAATGCACTCTTTTGCAGTTGTATGAGCTTTAAACACGTTTAAGACATATCAGGGACCTCAATGCTCATTTAGTCCATTATTTCAGAAATTATCAGCGTTAAAACTTGGGCGTTTTTCGAGACTAGTATCAGATAACGAGTACGGTCCACCACTTTTATCTTAAGATCAATTTTAGAGTTTTGAATTATCTGCAAGTCCTACACTGGATCACAAAATTATTATGCAATTCAAAACTGACGGGACTTTGTGTTACTACACACTGTTCGTTGAGGTTTTGTGTTTTTGTGGTTTGCTTTTCTCTGGCCTTTAGCGTTGAGAATTTGGTGGTGGCGTATTAATTTTTTGGCATGAAAATTCATGAAAAATATAGAATTTTATGGGAAAACTAGGTAACTGCTGCTGTCGTTGGAACAAAACAAGTTTATTTTCTTTCAAATATTGCTTATTTTACCGGAAATATGCCATACGTGAGGTGTTTTTATTAGCATAAAAGAGATGACTGGCTCTGCCTCAGCCGGTCCTGCAGAAAATACGCGGTGGCATCACCGCGCACTTTGGAATGTCAATACTTGCAGAGGAGGTCATTTCCAGAAACATGTGGTTACCGTGGGACTTATACCACCTTTATAAGTACGTTTTACTATGTAACTCAATTATTCTGGGAAAAAAACGTATAATCCCTTTAACCCGCGCACTGCAGGGGCTTTGCGCCGAACACGAACTGCAGGGGGGTAGATTTCCGCCCCCCCCTTGAGATCTCGAAAACTACGCTACGTAGCGAGAAGCGAAAAACGGCATTTGATAGCTTGATACATGTTCTATCGAAAGTATTCAGTATTGTTTTAGGTCAGACCAAAATTGAGGTCACCAGAGGTCATCAAAGGTCAAATTTTCCATTTTTTTCCTGTTTTAGGACATCGCTCCAGAAATTGCCATATATCTCAGAAACTATGCTAGTTAGAAACAAACGAAAAAAAGCAAACGCCAGCCAGTGCAATTTTCAATCGCTAAAGCGTCCTCAAATTTGATCTCAGGTCAACATTTGAGGCTCCAGAGGTCAAAAAAGAAAAAAAATGACGTTTTTTTGCTAAATCGTTTTTCGCTATTAACCTTTAATTTTAATGCAATAAAGATAACGGAAAACTGTTTACGTCATTGTGTTTATCTTGTCAAGGCGCTTTGAATTATATACATGCTGATCTTGTTAAGTTAACTTAAAAATTTGACCTCAGGTCAAGGTAAAGTGGTGACCCAAGTAGGGCATGTTGCATATGGGAAGACGTGTCTTGACAAGACAAACACATTTATGTCTGTTTTACTTCTCTATCTTCATTATGTCGGGAGTTATTGACAAAAAAAGTGATGGTGACCTCGCATGACCTTAAATGACCCAATAGGGGTCACTGAACAAAACTTACACTTGGATCATCAAGAATATCCTATAATAACATGATCCAGAAGTAATTGGACTAATATCATGCATATCCTTAGCATTTGTATATTTCCCCATTGACTTATTATGGGGAGGTTACGAAATTGACCTGACCTTAGGTCACCGATATCAAAATTCCGAGATAAACGAATTGTAAGTACGTATGCCCTCATGACATTCTGTAAGTTTCAAACTAATCGGTGAAAAACTCTGGCTTTGGCACAACTGCAAACATTTTTGGAGGTGGGGTCACTTGACCTGGTCTGGTGACCTGACCTGAGATGACCCTAGGTTATTTTTTTTCAAAGTGTGCGCAATTGATATCCTGACAGGTGTGCGAAAATCCGGCGGCGCTGCGCGCCGCCGTTTTTTCGTTATCTTTGTACAACCTGAGGGGGGGGGGGGGGGGGGGGGGCGGAAATTAACCCCCCCCCTGCAGTGCGCGGGTTAAGCTCTATTTTAACAAATTATTTGTATCATTATCATTGTTTATAGCTGCTAAGTCATTTCTCAGTTTAACATTAAATTTATTGTTCACATACATAGCATTCCTCCTTCTTCACTTACATCTCTGCAAGAGGCAAACAGATTATAACCATCTATGTTGAAATACTGAAGCATCTCTGTTTTTAACCATATTTCTGACACACATATAACAGACCACTCAACACCAGAGCTGCCTCGGAAGGTTAGGAAATTGTCCATTTTGTTTTGCAATGACCTAGCATTTAAGTGTACATTATAGAGAATCTTTCTTGCAAGTGAAACCTTCTGATAGTGAGTTATACTTACAGTTTTGATGAATTTCCTGAATGCCAGTAACTATGTCCCCAGAGTATAAGTCTAGATTTGGTGTGAGTCCTCATAAGTCAGTCATAAGTCAACAAGTAGTGGTTGGTTATCTGCTGGACCAAATGTTGCCACTTCAGCATGAATGAACATGTACATATTACTGCTTGAAATAGGATATAGGAGTAATTATAGATATAAAAAGAAAAAATGCACACAAAACATTGCACAGAAATGTATGATATGAACAGGTATCTGGGTAATGGATGTCACCCATATTGATCTGAAACTCAAGGATATACCTATCTTTCAAGAACAACAAATTAACTATCAAAAGACATCCATCCGGAATGCCGAGGAAAAACTCCTCTCTTCTATACTATTTATACAACAAATGAAACTCACCTGTTCAACTCACCTGTTAGGGTTCCCTGTCTCATTAGGCATGCAAGGATGGCATTCACAGGGAATGGAAGGAACCCATGCACACAAGGCGCACCGGTCACCAGGTCGAACCCGGGAGACCGGAGATGTGCGTCTGCATGAATACCTCGGTATTCCTACAATAGTGCAACATATACTATACCTATACATTGTAGAGAAAGGTTGTGTAGAAAGGAAATATTGATTTGATTATGATCCTCCTATGAATCAGACAATAGCAAAATGGCAGCAGAAGGGACTTCAAACTGAAACTATACCAATCAGGTGAGTCACAACTCACAAGACGGCAAGACAACAAAACATATTTTCATAGATATGTTTTTATTTTATTTTTTTTATTTTTTTATTTTAGTCCGAATGTTTTTGTATGGATGGATTTCCGAGGTCAGGACCAACGCTAAGCAGAGCTTGTTGCGCAGGTCCTGACCTCACCACCCGATCGCGCAATTCCTGTTGGCCGGCAGAATTTAGAGACGAAAGTTTTACGTGCCCGACATACCTGGACACGGTCCGCCCCGCTCTCTGACGTCACCTGACCTTCAGTGCGACCGCTGCCACCGGTCGCAGGCCACCCCAGTCAGGAGAAATAGCGAGCGCCGAAGCGACTCGAACCCGGGCTGCCAGTACCGGGATAGGTCAGAAGTCCAGCGCTCTCCCGCTGAGCTACAGGGGCGATGCCGGCAAGGCAAATGACCAACAAGTGAAGTAGGCAGACGGCACAAGTGAAGAACAATGACAGTGGCCAACAAAACCAACACATAACCGCAGTGCCACATCATCAGCAGCAATGCAGATCCTTCTAGGTCGGCTATCATCCCCACTGGCCACTGTCCACCGTCCAGTTCACCCATCTTGTCATCACAAGAACTAAGGCCAGTGAACTATAGTTTGCCCCCTTCCTCCACTCACATTGGAGGAATGCCAAATACTATTTCCACATTTCAAATACTATGCCAAATACTATTTCCACATTTCCTAATATCAATGAATAATGAATATACAAGTTCTATACTTCAATTGACATTTTTGTTCTAATTATTTTTAAAGGCTTTCATTCAACCGTTGATATTTTTACTAAAACAAAATCATTTTGAGCCAGTACCTACCAACACAGGATTATCCACCTTCCTATACTCTATAGACTCTTCGTTAATCACCAAATATCCATGTTTCAAAACCAAAGCAAATTCAAACAGTAGAATCCCAGGTTCGAATCAGTTCAACTTCAAGCTAATCAAGGCCATAAATATAAGGTAGAACCGTCCCTACTGAGCAGTATCTGCCATGACGTCACCGAGGGCATACTTACCTATATCCGGCATAGCAAGCTAAATATATGAAACACTATTTTGCAAGTGACATACATGTAAAGTAAATCATCAATAATGTATGTTAGACAGTATACAGTCTCATATTAATGACAAGGAAACTCACAGGGATCCAAAAAGTAATTTACCAGTGACGTCACCGCAAGCTAATCACACAGTCTGATGGTAACGCCACCCTTGCTTGTGGTGGCGCTATCATCATAATCTTGAGATATCACTTGGTAAACCTCAAACGACCAAAACAATGTCTCATATTTCGCGGGTGCGGTTAAAAAACAGTTTTTGCTAATTGCGCAGCTATTCCTGCGCAGGTAATAGGATACTTCGGAGAGCGAGGCCGCTAAATTATTATGGCACCTACTTAAGATGAATTTACCAGGCCTTGCGTGAAAAAACGGTTAATAATGGTGATCAGTTGTTGAAATGTAAGCTCCCATGCCGTATATGTATGTATGTATGTATGTATTCGTAAAAATCTCCACATCGTGGCTCTTCCGATTTCAGAGTCAATACAGTAAACACAATTATAAAAGCACAAATCAATAAACACGTTTAAAATAACTACACTCCATCACCCTTTAGCCATCTCAGTACACCCGCGTGAAAAAGACCGGGCGACTCGACTATCCTAAGCTGAGCTGGTAGACGGTTCCAGGCGGTGGTGGCCCGACATAGAAAGGATCGGCGAGCGAGCTCCGTGCGCACGCGTGGAGTTTGCAGCATCATGCTCTCTGATCCCCGCGTGGTCCGGTCGGATACGTTTGCACGAGGCAACACAAGTGCGCGCAGATGGTCAGGCGACTTCGGCGACCTCAGTATCTGGTAGAGTACCACCAAGTCACGTTCAGTCAGCAGCTCTTCTACTTTAAACCACCCAAGTGACTTTAGAGAGGGCGGAATGTGTTGTGACCTTTTCAGTCCTGTGATGATTCTGGCACCAAAATTTAAAGCCTTCTGTATCCTATACTTTTGAGTTTTTGAGCAGCTTCCCCACACAGTCAGGCAGTATATGATGTGGGGATGAACAAGCCCTTCGATTATGGTCTGTTTTGTCTCGGGTGGTAATTGATGGCTCAGCTTCGCCAATCCCACCAGTATACTGTAGCAACGCCTGACGATGGCAGATACTTGGAGCTCCCAATTTAAACCAGAGTCTAATATTACCCCGATGACTTTAACAGAAGAAGAAGGTCTGATGTTTTGCGATCCAAAACGTATTTCAAAACTTTCGTCAATGGAAAGTCGCTTAGATTTCACAACCAAAAGATCTGTTTTAGTGGGATTAATTTTGAGACGATTTTGCGTAAACCAATTTAGGGCAGTGTCCAGCGTGGTCTCCACTCTGACACGGAGGTCACCAACGTTAGCCGGAGTATCCGCATCAATAAATTGCGCGTCGTCTGCATACATAATGAGCTGGCCATGGTGAATAAAAGAAGTCAAGTCATTTGTGAACAATAAAAACAGAATCGGCCCCAAAGTACTCCTCTGTACCACCCCGTGCGTCACAGGGAGCGGCGTCGAACACCCTGCTACACGCTGCGCACGACCCTCGAGCCACCCCCGGAACCAATGGTCATCAACACCATACCATCCGAGCTTCTCCAGGAGCCGGCAATGCTGCACGCTGTCAAACGCCTTGGACGTGTCAGTCGTCAACGTCGAGACGAGGCCACGGTCCATGTTGCTAATAAGCATGTTGACAGCACACAACATCGCCGACTCCGTGGAGTGGCCCGGACGGAAGCCCTTGAATTGAATTTGACCTTGAATTTGACCGTGAAGATGACCTTGAACAGCAAAATGAAGGTCATATTCGTGACCAGCATTGATCTTAGGCCGAGTTTGGGCCAAATCTGAATCCGTCGCTGAATATGTCCCTGAATAAGTCGCTAACTTCACGGACGTTCAACAGTTCGGTTTACGCGTCAGCCGATTTGAAGATCTCCGGAACGGAGGATCGTAGGCGTAAAGTTCGCAGCGGTAAGTATATTTTAATGCACAGCAACTTAAAGTATGTATACTCAAATACAACATATGTAAGTTTGTTTTCTATCATGACCAAACATTGCTACTACCGCTGTGAACTTTAATATCCTCCGTTCCGGAGATCTTCAGATCGGTAGACGCGTAAACCAGAACTGTTGAACGTCCGTGAAGTTACTAGTTAGCGACTTATTCAGCGATGGATTCATATTTGGCCCAACCTCGGCCCAAGGTCAACTCTGGCACGCTAATCACGAATATGACCTTAATTTTGCTGTTCAATGTCATCTTCAAGGTCAAATTCAAGGTCATAGGACGGGGTACCCAATAACTCCCGAATTTATTGCCGGATTCTTCCAAAAGTGGTCCCAGATGATAGACAGGGTCAACTGCTAATGTCCGTCGTGACCTGACCTTGTCTTTTCACCTCGAATTTGACCTTCAATTGGAGGATTTGACATCCAACTGGAGGTCACTCCTCCAATTTTGGAAGGATTCGGCAATACATTCGGAGCGTTATTGGGTGACCCTGCCCTTTGACCTTGAATTTGACCATGACGATGACCTTGAACAGCAAAATGAAGGTCATATTCGTGATCAGCATTGATCTTAGGCCGAGTTTGGGCCAAATCTGAATCCGTCGCTGAATATGTCCCTGAATAAGTCGCTAACTTCACGGACGTTCAACAGTTCGGTTTACGCGTCAGCCGATTTGTAGATCTCCGGAACGGAGGATCGTAGGCGTAAAGTTCGCAGCGGTAGTAGCAATGTTTGGTCATGATAAAAATCAAACTTACATATGCTTGATAGTTTATTTGAGTATACATACTTTAAGTTGCTGTGCATTAAAATATACTGCATATTAAACTTCCATTTCAACAACTGATTGCCATTATTAACCATTTTTCACGCAAGGCCTAGTAAATTCATGTTAAGTAGGTGCCATAATAATTAAGCGGCCTCGCCCTCCGTAGTATCGTATCACCTGCGCAGGAATAGCCGCGCAATTAGCAAAAACTGTTTTTAACCGCACCCTATTTCGCGGGTGCGGATAGCGCTAGCATTCTTATTTTGACCAAGTGACGTGGGAAGCATGTTTTAGCGTGGTGGGAACTGGTGGGAACCACGCTTCACCCAAATCATGAAGCAGTGCTATACATTCGATGGTTTGCGCTTTAATCGATGATAATAGGCCCTGGGATGCATGAAATGAAAATCGATTCCGGCTCCGTATCGATATTTAAGTATAAGAAATAAGAATAACTACTCAAAATATTAGTATATACATGGATAACAACATACATGGATATGTATATACATGGATAACAACATACATGGATATCCATGTACACATACATGGATAACAACATGAAAAATGAACAATAATAATACAAAACTATTATTTTAAGTAAGCTTAATTGTCCAACTAAGACGACATGCTGATTTTTACCACTAACATTACCAAAGTTAAATATACTTACTGTGCAGATTGAAGCGATAGTTATCATCTGAGACTGAATGGAGGGAATGCACAAGTAATGTGTTCAGTGCAAGTGTATATATTTTCAAGTAAGGAGGTTGTTTATGTTTAAATGTTTATGCATGTTTGATGGCACGCTATTTTACTAGTCTCACGTTGCAACACATGCCGTACGGACTACGGACACTAGGACGAAGTTTAAACTAGTGCGTTCAATTAACGCCAAATATGTTCCTTACCAACTACTTTACATTGCAGTGTGCATACTGCCAGTAGCGTACCCAGGATTTGCTCCAGGAGGGGGCAATGTTTGCTGAGGGGGGCATAAAGTACCCCACCAAAAAAACTCAACGGATTTGGCCCACTATATTTTTAAAAGGGCATATTTTCACCATTTTTCTCTTTAAAAAAATATATAAAAATAACTTTTTTTAACCAAAGGGGGCCCGTACAGACCTTCGGGGGGGGGGAGCATTTGCCCCGTTTGCCCCCCCTTGTGTACGCCTATGCATACTGCATACCATACATAGTTGGGACATCGGCAAGTCATGCCGACGACACGGAAATCTGTATTTATTTAGGTGCTTTTTCTGCTTTCTCCGGTTTCCGCCGGCGGTTTATTATCATTGGCAGACCTGCATCAGCAGTCCACGTCACAGGCAGACACCTGCAGCAGCAGTCCACGTCAAGGGCGGATCCAGCCGGCCGTTTTTTGGGGGGCCAAACCGTTTTTCTAGCGGACCTTACCTACCCCCAATTTCGAATTTCTCCCCGGATTTGGGCCACTTTATTTTGCAAACACACGATTTCGATTTTTTCCCCCATTTTTGTTTAGGTTTTCGACCTTTTGGGATATCGAAAAAGGAAAGATGTCAGCTTGCAGTTTGTATTGTTCCGACATTGCCTTACACTGAGAAAAACTATGTCAATTGTCAGCTGTACCCAGGGGCGTCGCCGATAATTTTTGAGTGGGGGGGGGGGGGGGGGGGGGGGGTCGGCTGAAATGACGAGAAAAAATGTACCCCAATTTGTTATGCGTGTATTTAAGCCTTTGCAACATTTTTAATGTGGATTTGCATGTTATAGTAGGTACTTGTTATTTAGCGCCGCGAAGCGGCGCGATTTTTTTTTTGCTCGGGTTTGCCTGATAAAACCCAGAAACATAGGCATTTTTAGCTTCTTAGCCTTGTAGAGGATAAGAAGCTAAAAATGTTATTCATTCAATTCAGCGTTACGACGAAACGAAGACGATGACGATGGCTTCGTTATGACGATGGCCACTGATGTGACGCCGCGAAGCGGCGTGAACATTTTAATTTTAGGTCGTGGAAAACGCATTTTTAATATTGGAACCAGACCGTGAGTGGAGCCAAGCCTCAGGTAACCCCTTTTCCTGGTTGCACATCTCGGTATGATGCAAAATGTTGAAATGAAGGTAGTTTTTCATATACATTAGCCTCGGATAGTAAATCACGATGGCCCGTGGCAGTCTGCGCTCAATAGTACATATGATAATAATAACTGTAGTCTGTATACATACCTATGTACCGAACTGTAACAAACAACTGGTAACGGTGCAAATGGTTTCAAAGTAGCAAGAGGCAGACCGACATTTCCGAGCATAAATGGTCCCTGTGGATCTGGAGGAGCCTGGGGGAGATGGCTTGGGGAGATAGTCCTGGCCTGGTCCCCACTATTAGCTCTTCGGGCCAACAAGTTGGGCACCGCTGGAACAGCTTCCGGTTGCCGAAGTCCGCGTCTTTGCGTTCGCGTCGCCTTTTTCGGAACTCGGCAGACAAGCTAAACATGTAGCCCGCTTTAAAGATAATATTTTATGAAGAGAGTTGGCCCTGGGGCCAGCAATTACCGCCAAGGAGAGCCTCTGCAAGACACTTAATGGAATTAATTTTCCAAATTTGTATATGCAATTGCGAAACTTGTGTCATGCCGCGAAGCGGCGCGAAATTTTGCAGTTTTTTACTTCGGCTAGCTTGATTTTGACTGCTGCAATTTTGGGATGCCCAGTACCGTTCTAAAAACGCAAATATAGCATGCATTAGATTTCACGTCTTGGGGGGCAAAACATAGTTCCCCCCCCCCTTAAACAGGCTTGGGGGGGGGGGGGGGGCATGGCCCCGTTCGCCCCCCCTGGATCCGCCCTTGGTCACGTCACAGGCAGACACCTACAGAGCAGCAGTCCACGTCACAGGCAGACACCTGCATCAGCAAGACACAGTTCTCACGCCGACACCTGCAGCAGCAGGACACTAGTTTTAACTTCGTCCTAGTGTCCGTAGTCCGTACGGTATGTGCTGCAAGTTGCAACGTGAGACTAGTAAAAAAGCGTGCCAACAAACATGCCTACACATTTAAACATAAACAATCTCCTTACTTTACACTTTCACTGAACACATTACTTGTGCATTCCCTCCACTCAGTCTCAGATGATAACTATCGCTTCAATCTGCACAGTAAGTATATTTAACTTCTTTAAATGTTTGTGTTAAAAATCAGCATGTCGTCTTAGTTGGACAATTAAGCTTATTTAAAATAATAGTTTTTCATATTATTGTTAATTATTCTTGCTGTTATCCACGTATGTTTATATAAAACTAATATTTCGAGTAGTTATTCTCCTTTTTTATATTTAAATATCGATACGGAGGCGGAATCGATTTTCATTTAATGCATCTGAGGGCCCAATTTCATCGATTGAAGCGCAAACCATCAAATGTATAGCACAGCCTCATGATTTGTGTGAAGCGTGGTTCCCACCAGTTTACACCACGCTAAACCATGCTTCCCACGTCATTTGGTCAAAATAAGAATGCTAGCTAGCGCTATCCGCACCCATATTTCGCAAAGGGCCGGATAATTTCGTGAGGTATTTCCCAAGGCATTGGGGCCGCTCTTAAAATTCTGGCCGGCGGTTCGCGGCCCTATGTTAAAGCAATGGAAGTGGCCCACGCCACGATCGCGGCCCAGAACGTTAGAGACATTTCAGGACACGTATTTTTGGCGATAATGATTTCTATCCGATAAAAATATATCGGCCGAAGGTTGGGGATGGTGGTATTTGGGGTTCAAAACTAGCAATAATAAGGAAAGAAACTTGGCGGCTAATTTGAAAAGTATTTGTAGTTGTGCATTACACTTTACATAATTGATGACCACAAAGCAAAGCAGATTGTTAAATTGGGACATTTTCGGCCTCGGAGCAAGTTCTTGTAGGGAATATTTTGGTGCCCACTATATATAGTAAGTTCGCACTTTTTAACGCCCCTGAACCTTATGTTCAAAACTGAGTTACAGCTTGTCAAAATATAAAAATATAAAATTGAATATATTTCGGATACAATTCTTCTTCAGTTCAGTTATATCAAATTAAATTCCCACAACACAACGAACGCCGCCAAGCATCTGATATATCATTTAAACAGACATGACAATTCTCGCGCTGAATGAACTGTGAATGAACCCCTGTGAATGAGCTGTGAATGAACCCCGCTTTAGCCAAGCTAAGTAGCTGTTGGATAGCTCTGTTGTCTTGTGTATTTTTTGAGGAACCACATTATATTTAGATATAAGGATTATATATTTATGAGAATAACCCAAAAGCAGATGTATGGCAAAGCTTTCGGTATATTAATACCTTGATCACTGCACTGCGATGAAGAACGACAAAGACAACACACATTGCAGCAAATTTCTTTCACTTACTCCATATGTCATGGATAAAACACATTATATATTTAGTTTTGTGGATCGTTTAGGTATTTTTTTTAAGCATTCATAGTTAGCTGTTACCTCTTACTTGCTTTTTAAAGGACTTTTCATTCTAGCTTGTGTGCGCCAAAATTGTCTGTCTTATTTTTGTGTTATTAGTTGCAGGGTTGGATAAGTAGATATTTTTAGAAAATTAGGGATAATTAAGGTGTATTTAGTATTCAGTTTATTTAAGGATTAGATATTTAGTCTAGTATTAGGTGCACTCATAGCTGATTTGTGTCACTAGCTTTACTTAGATCTAGTTAAGGTTTAGAAGAAGAAAAAACAAACAAAAAACAAACAAAAGTTAAGTTAAGTTAGTAAAGTATTGAAAAGTGCATAGTACCTAAGTTATATACCTAAGTTACTAGTGTATTCAAATGAGCATGACTAGGATGCAGGCGAAGGTAGCAGAGCTAGAGGCCCTCCAGGCTAGGGTAGCGGAGCTTGAGGCGCAGTTAAGTATGTGTAGGTGTAGAGATGAGCCGCAGGAGGGTGTAGCTCCTGACCAAGGAATGTATGTGCAGATCGTGGTTAGGGGGTCAGAAAAGGAGCCTACAGGATCAGGGACCAGTGGTAGTTCTGATAGGGGCATAAGGGAGGAAGATAAGGCAAAGGTGGATAGTGCGGCTGGGGTTTGGAAGTGTGTTGGAGGGTCACGTTTCTGGAGACTCAACATTGTGGAAAGTAATGCTAGGGCCACAGACAGTAAGGATGAGGAGGGGTGCTGGGTAATAAGACATAAATAAAGACATAAAAGAAAAGTGCAACAAAGAGCCTCTTGGGCCCATCCGATGTTGCACCCCACCTCACCCCCATCCCCCCCCCCCTCCACCAGTCTCGCCCCTTCAAATCACCTTACTCTACCTGCATAAAAGAAGGCTAATCCCACAAGTATTTATGAACTAATCCCTTCTCTGTAAAGTATTTATCTAATCTAATTTTGAAGGAAGCAAGTGTCACTGCATCAGCGACATCCCCTGGTAGCATATTCCAATGTCCTACAACCCTTCTACTGAAAAATGACTGTCGTAGCCTAGTCCTACTTTGTTTCATAATGAGTTTATGCTGATGACCTCTACCTCGATTTTCCCTATTGAACTCAAACATACCCTTTAAATATCCAGAATGCTGACTATTTACACATTTGAAGACTTCAATTAGATCTCTTAGCCTTCTATATCTAAGTGAAAACATACCCAATTTCTTTAATCCATCTTCATAAGGTAAACTACCAAGACAATTAACCATTTTTGTTGCCCTTTTTTGAACTCTTTCTAACAACCAGCAATCTTTCTCATATGTTGGAGACCAGGCTTGTACACAATACTCCAAATGTGGTCTAACGTATGCACAATACAGTTTTGTTATTACCTTTTCACTCTTGTAGGAAACATTTCTGTTAATGGCCCCTAGCATTCTAAGTGCCTTTTTCCTAGCTTCTACAACCTGGTCTGACGCTGGTCCTGGTCTGGTCTATTGTTTACCACGACACCTAAATCTCTTTCCTTTTCAATCTGCTCCATTTTCTGCCCACCCATTTCATACCTATGTTTACTGCTAACCCGTCCAGCGTGCATAATCTTACATTTACTCAAATTGAATTTCATCTGCCATGCTTCAGACCACTCAACTAGCTTGTCCAGATCTGATTGAAAAACATCCTGATCATGTTTTCCTCTAATAATCCTGACAACTTTTAGATCGTCTGCAAATTTCAAGACTTTGCTGTCTATACTGTTCTCAATTGCATTCACAAATATTATAAAAAGCAATGGGCCCAGGACTGAGCCCTGTGGAACCCCACTGAGAACCTCCTTCCATTGTGATTGGCACCCATTCAATATAACCCTTTGCTGGCGTCCTGAAAGCCACGTTTCTATCCAATCCAGAATCTTGCCCCTGATCCCATGAATTTTAAGTTGCAACCCCAGTCTTGTATGGGGGACTTTGTCAAATGCTTGACTGAAATCAAGAAAAGCTACATCTAGCTGTTTACTCTGATCAAAGCTATCTGTTGCAACATCCAAAAACTCCAGAAGATTAGTTAAACAAGAACAGCCCTTCCTAAAGCCATGCTGTGTATCCTTGATGAGTTCATTTTGCTCCAAGAATTCAACAATCTTATCTTTGATGATTGATTCAAGCACCTTGCAGACTAATGAGGTCAGACTAACCGGTCTATAGTTTTCCTCTTTACTTCTATCTCCCTTTTTATGAATAGGAACAACATTTGCTCTTTTCCAATCAAGTGGAATTTTACTATCTGCGAGTGATTTAGAAAATATTATGGCTAATGGAACCGACAACTCCCTTTCAGATTCTCTTAAAAGTCTAGCATGGATTTCATCAGGTCCTTCTGCCTTGTTAGGCCTTACTTTCTTTAGATATTCTAGAACATGGAGGGTGGTAGCAGAATCTGGAGGAGGAAGAGGGAAGGGGATCAGGAGGGATGGACAAAAGTTCAGGGTAGAGTCAGGCAGTACAGCCCCAGGGAACATCCGCAGGTTACAATAGCAAATAGGTTCAGTGTGTTAGAGTCAGCAGCTGAAAGTGACAGGGAAGAGATTCAGCATTTAGTGGTTGGGGACTCAAGGGTAAGGCCCTTAAGGCGAACATTCTGTGGGAAGAGGGACAGATGTATAGTCAAACCAGGGGCAAGAGTAGTTGATATGGGCCCTGTCATTGAGGCAGAACTTGGTAGGAGTAGCCCGGAGACAGTTATACTACAGGTGGGGGTGAACGACATAGGGCCTAGGCAGAGTGTGAGAATAGTAGCGGAGTACCGGAGCCTGCTGCAGAGGTTGAAGGAGTCCAGGAAACCAGTCATTGTGACTGGCATCCTCCCTCGCTGTGGAGCCAGTGAGGAGTGGTACTCGATAGCTCTGTCTGTGAACAGCTCAGTTCAGAACTTATGTTCAGCTATGGGGCTTAGTTATGTAGACTTATGGGATCAGTTCTATGAGTGGCGTAGGTACTATATGAAGGATGGGCTTCACTTATCGGATGAGGGGGCAAGGGCTTTGGGAGATGCCTACAGAAGTGTCATTCAGGGAAACTAGGTAGGAGGGGGGGGGGGGGGGGGGGGGGGTGGTTCGGGGACGCTAGTACTAGGGCATCAGGAAGTAAGCATTGGTAGAAGTTCATGTCAGAATAGGACAGTAGATCATAATTCCCTCAGAATTAGTAGAGTCAGCTCAAAGTATAAGATCACATGTGTGTTGCTGAATGCCCAAAGTATTAGGTCTAAATTTGATGAGTTTGAGTGTTATGTTGCCCTTGAAAAGCCTGATATAATTTGTGTAACCGAGACATGGGTTAGTGAGGGGTATAATAGGGATAGGCTACAGGATTTCGAGTTACAAGGGTATAACATGTTCTCATACTGCAGAGAATCACGGCAGGGGGGCGGAGTGTTTGTATATGTAAATAGCTTGTACTGCACTACTAGAGTTGATGATTCTAGTAAAGTAAAAGAAGTAGAATCAATCTGGCTTGACATTAAAATTGGTACAGGAAACAGAGGAAGGTTGAGGATAGGTGCATTTTACAGACCAGGGAATCTTCCAAGGAACTCCCAAGCTGAAACAGACCAAGATATTTGTGAGGAAATACGTAGGAACTTTCGGGCTCAGTGTCTTATTATGGGAGATTTTAACTTAAGAGGATACGAAAGTATAGCAGAGGAAACAAATGAGTGTAGGTTGTATAGGCACATCTTTGAAGAGGAGCTTTTCATGCATCAGTTTGTAACAGAGCCAACCAGACATTGCTCCATTCTAGACCTTGTATTCTCAGACAACAGTGATCTAGTTAGTGACATAAGTATTTGTGCAGGTCTAGGAACCAGTGATCACAATATGGTTAAATTCAATAT
Organism: Chirona hameri; assembly: GCA_036785665.1. NCBI lineage: Eukaryota > Metazoa > Arthropoda > Thecostraca > Balanomorpha > Balanidae > Chirona > Chirona hameri. The sequence goes on along the minus strand of JAXIVJ010000217.1, from coordinate 219,857 downwards.
CTCATCAGAAATGAGGCCCAAAGATAACCTTATTATGGTTCCAAACTTCAGCCGGGCTGATTTTGATGGTATTAGAAATGACCTCGCACAGATAAAATGGAACATTGAGTTGGCAGGTTTAGATGCATGTGAGGCCTGGAATGTTTTCAAAGCTAGATTAAGCCAAATTCAAAATTGGCATATACCCCTCAGGCACAAACGTAACAGAACCAAGGGCAAACCAGTTTGGCTTACCCCAGAAGTAAGGAGTGCTATACAAGCTAAAAGAAGTGCATTTGGCATTTTGAAGGGATCTTCACTAGATATAAATCGGAAGGCCTACCAGAATGCAAGAAATTCAGTTAAGAAAAAGGTCGGAGCAGCTAAAAGGGCAAAGGAACTTGATTTAGCTAGACATTGTAATGCAGATAGTAAGAAGTTCTTCAGTTTTTATAAGTTCAGTACAGTTTCCAAAAATATAGGTCCATTTAAGGTAGATGATGTGTTAGTTAGCAAGGACAGTGAAATGGTTGAAGTGCTTAATGATCAGTTTCAATCTGTCTTTACTATCGAGGACCAGAGTAGTATTGCAGCACTTCAGCCTGAGCTAGAGACAGGAGACTATAGGAGAGCTAGGTGGCATAAGTAGTGAACTTGTTCTAGAATATCTAAAGAAAGTAAGGCCTAACAAGGCAGAAGGACCTGATGAAATCCATGCTAGACTTTTAAGAGAATCTGAAAGGGAGTTGTCGGTTCCATTAGCCATAATATTTTCTAAATCACTCGCAGATAGTAAAATTCCACTTGATTGGAAAAGAGCAAATGTTGTTCCTATTCATAAAAAGGGAGATAGAAGTAAAGAGGAAAACTATAGACCGGTTAGTCTGACCTCATTAGTCTGCAAGGTGCTTGAATCAATCATCAAAGATAAGATTGTTGAATTCTTGGAGCAAAATGAACTCATCAAGGATACACAGCATGGCTTTAGGAAGGGCCGTTCTTGTTTAACTAATCTTCTGGAGTTTTTGGATGTTGCAACAGATAGCTTTGATCAGGGTAAACATGTAGCTTTTCTTGATTTCAGTAAAGCATTTGACAAAGTCCCCCATACAAGACTGGGGTTGCAACTTAAAATGCATGGGATCAGGGGCAAGATTCTGGATTGGATAGAAACGTGGCTTTCAGGACGCCAGCAAAGGGTTATATTGAATGGGTACCAATCACAATGGAAGGAGGTTCTCAGTGGGGTTCCACAGGGCTCAGTCCTGGGCCCATTGCTTTTTATAATATTTGTGAATGCAATTGTGAACAGTATAGACAGCAAAGTCTTGAAATTTGCAGACGATCTAAAAGTTGTCAGGATTATTAGAGGAAAACATGATCAGGATGTTTTTCAATCAGATCTGGACAAGCTAGTTGAGTGGTCTGAAGCATGGCAGATGAATGTCAATTTGAGTAAATGTAAGATTATGCACGCTGGACGGGTTAGCAGTAAACATAGGTATGAAATGGGTGGGCAGAAAATGGAGCAGATTGAAAAGGAAAGAGATTTAGGTGTCGTGGTAAACAATAGACTATCAGCGTCAGACCAGGTTGTAGAAGCTAGGAAAAAGGCACTTAGAATGCTAGGGGCCTTTAACAGAAATGTTTCCTACAAGAGTGAAAAGGTAATAACAAAACTGTATTGTGCATACGTTAGACCACATTTGGAGTATTGTGTACAAGCCTGGTCTCCAACATATGAGAAAGATTGCTGGTTGTTAGAAAGAGTTCAAAAAGGGCAACAAAAATGGTTAATTGTCTTGGTAGTTTACCTTATGAAGATAGATTAGAAAATTGGGTATGTTTTCACTTAGATATAGAAGGCTAAGAGGAGATCTAATTGAAGTCTTCAAATTTGTAAATAGTCAGCATTCTGGATATTTAAAGGGTATGTTTGAGTTCAATAGGGAAAATCGAGGTAGAGGTCATCAGCATAAACTCATTATGAAACAAAGTAGGACTAGGCTACGACAGTCATTTTTCAGTAGAAGGGTTGTAGGACATTGGAATATGCTACCAGGGGATGTCGCTGATGCAGTGACACTTGCTTCCTTCAAAATTAGATTAGATAAATACTTTACAGAGAAGGGATTAGTTCATAAATACTCGTGGGATTAGCCTTCTTTTATGCAGGTAGAGTAAGGTGATTTGAAGGGGCGAGACTGGTGGAGGGGGGGGGGGGGGTGGGGTGCAACCTCGGATGGGCCCAAGAGGCTCTTTGTTGCACTTTTCTTTTATGTCTTTTAAATTCCCACAACACAACGAACGCCGCCAAGCATCTGATATATCATTTAAACAGACATGACAATTCTCGCGCTGATCGTCAGGGGGATCTTCTACACATGTTCTCACTCTTACAAATCAGGATCGTTAAAGGGAGATAATCACTTTTTGATTTTGTTAGCAACAATTTCGTTGGCTACCGTTATGGTATTACAATGTTGTTATCTAAATTTAAGAATTAAATACAATTATTCCCTAATTCAAAGTTGGAAGCTTGGGAAAAATAGTTATCGGTATTTTCCCTCCACTATTGGAAAGCGCAACATCCGGCGCTTTTGCATCAATCTGTTCAACGTTGTTGAATGGGCACTTGTAAACAAATCGCCGACACTAAATAGGTCGCCGTAGTTTAGCTTGGCACCGGCCGGCCGGTGCCTAGCTAAACTGCCGATGTCAATGCACTTTTTTCAAATGATTATGGATTGTTCATAACAAATTCGCACATATTCGCAAAAGATAGAGTGCAGGAAACACATTGCATACCTTCATGATAAATAACAATGCATAGGGAGGCTAATTTACTGAATTCGTTACCGAGTACTTGCTGAGTACCGACCGATATAAGCGTGGATCACTTATCGGTAGGGAACTGCTAATATATTTCGGTAGCAATGTTTATATGCAAAATGTGATGAATTTCATCATAGTTTGGCCTCGTCTATCGATTGCAGGTGCTAACTCCATTTTTGTGGGAAAACGTGATTATCTCCATTTAACCCTCACCCTAGGGGGGGGGCCTAACAGGCCCCCCCCTGAGGGTTTTCTTGAATAACTTTTTACACATCCAGTGCATCTTGCTGAAATTTTTGGTAGCTGAGTTTACAACAATTATACGTAGGCTGTAAAATTTTAATTGAAATTGGTGAAGTAGTTTGGAAAATAATCATGTTTTGATGACGTCATGTTGTTAAAAAATAAGAAATATTTGAAAAATTGTAAAAAACAGAGTTTTAAAGTAAATTGCAAACGCAATTCACCAAAGATACAAAATAGCATTCTCTTCAAAATGGCAATCTGGAATTTTCACAATTTTGGGTTTTTGATCCCTAAAATAAAACAACTGATTTTTTGGGGGAAAATCCCCACAAAATCAAAATTTTCAAAGATATTAGAAAAGCCGGAATATATGTGAGAGAACTGAGTATTGAAAATACACATACCAAATTTCAAAGCAATATCTTCATTTTTGACTGAGTGATGGCTCTCTAAGTGTACTGATAACGTCATTTTTTTAATAACTTTTTTGACTTGTTTTGACAAGATACGAACAAATAATTACCTTTTTTGTATTTCTGAGCCAAAACTGGTCTAGGAACATGCCTTTTTATTTACATTTATCAATTTCTAATTTTGAGGTTTTCTGAAGAGCAAAATCGCTGTTCTGGACGTGGTAAATCCGAGGTCATTCACTTGACCTGGAAGGTCACCTGTTGACCTGCAACCTAAAAATCGCATACTGTTAGTTTCCTCTCATGACAGGCAACATGCTGGTTTTTAACGCATTGCTCTAAGTTGCTTGGTTTGGAAGTTAACAGGGGGGGGGGGGGGCCTGTAGGGCGAAGGAGAAAAAAGCTCCCGTCGGGCGAGGGTTAAAAGCAAAAAAAAATGAAGAGTAATGAATAGTAAGCAAAACATTATTTTCTACATTTAAATTCCTACCTGATAACATACATGACACATATCATATAGCAATTAACATAAACAATTAACAGCAATTAACAAAAATTAACAACAATTAACAATAGTTCATGACATTGTTACCACGTATCCCCAAATATAATTGTCATAAGCCCATCAAAAAGCCCTATTGTTCACATACCCCTATTGTATGCTATCCCATGATTGCCCACGAAGCGATGTTAGTATTTAATCTTGGAAGGTGGTCTCTGATGTGCAGTGATTCTGCTATTTTCCGATCACGTTCATTACTACACACTTATATAAAAACGGAATATATAAGATATTTATATCTTTTGTTTCGTCGTTGTTATAGGGCCTTGGTTTCGTCGTTCTAGGAAATGTCTGCAACTCATGCTGGACGCTCGTGCGGTTATTTCGTAAAACGACTCAGGCTCTGAACTATTACGCTTATGACTGCTGCCATTTTTAGACCCTAAAGGTACGATAAGCTACAACTCTAAAAAATTGACTGCTGAAGACATAGACTTTTCAAAACGAATCACTACCTCCGATTCAGGTTCGCGCATGCATTAACTTTCGAACGCATTTACCATAGAAAAAATGTGTTTACCGCCGCGCAGAAGATGTCGCGTCAGTGTCATTTTCGGTCATGATTTTCACTAGGGTACTAACGTCACAACTACAAGGACCATGAGCTTAATTATTTTAGTGTTTAATCATTTCTGAGTTCGTTTCGAATTTTTATTAATTTGTGTTTAAATTTACAGTTTCAATATTAGCCGTTTTCACGACGCATTATTGCGCTGAAAAGTTTCTGAAAGATTCTGAAAGTTTTGAAAATCTACACAACTTTTACAGGCGATTTTTGGCTAGAAATGTCCCTCATAATTTTGTAATATGTTGGTAAGAATAAAATATGTTGACAAAATTGCGGTTTGGTTGTAATAAGCAAGATAAGTATTGATAGAATCTTCCTGAATCTTCCTGAAACTTTCAGGAAGATTATATCAATACTTATCTGGGCTATGAAGGCGGCCGCACACTAGGCCATTCGGCGCGCGATATACTGCGACATTCCGCCTCGGAAAATCGCGGCGATACGGCGGAATATCGTCCTTATCCCGGCGGATTCGGCGCTGTCTGCTCGCGAGATTCCGCCCCGCCGACCTACAGCATGTCGCAACCTGTGCCTACGGTGCCTACAGTCTGTGCCAAGGTAACTTAATGATTGCCATTTTTTCGACGAAGATGTAAGTTTAGAACCACGAAACTTTTACATAATAAATTTCACAGCGGCAAGAGCATGCTGTGCAAAATGTGTACCTCTGCCTTGCATAGATTCGCCACTGTTGGCCTGATCAATTTTGTTGTCCGCGGTTCCGCGGCGTTCAGTCACGGAAGAAAGCTTGTTCGAATCAGCTTTTTTCCGCTGGTCCGCAGATGGCCGGCCGACGACATTCGTCCGCGATTTTTGACGTTTCGGCTGACGCGAAGGCGGAAAGTCGCTAAAGATGCGCGCAAAGTCGCAGCGATATCGCGACCTCCGCCCGCCGAATGGCCTAGTATGCGGCCGCCTTTACCACCAAACCGCAATTTTGTCAACATATTTTATTCTTACCAACATATTACAAAATATGGGGGACATTTCTAGCCAAAAATCGCATGTAAAAGTTGTGTAGTTTTTCAAAACCTTCAGAATCTTTCAGAATCTTTTCAGCGCAATAATCCTTCGTGAAAACAGCTATTATGCAAATTTATCCTTGTTTTTATGAACCCAAAATATTGGTACCTCACAAAATTGCCCCAAACCCAATTGGAGCATCGTAGACACGACGCATTAACCCGCGACTTACTGGGGGGGGGGGGGTATTTCCCCCCCCCCCTCTCGTTATTTTGCAATAACTCCTAAACTAACACCAGTATCATCACCAAACTTGCAGTACCTTCTCTCACATCAATGCTTCACATGTGTACTAAAGGAAAAATATAAGGTTGTGATATGTCATCTGGGAATGACGTCAGAGTGACGTCATGTTCTTCGGTTTTTGTTGAAAAATAATGGCTTGCGGAAAACGCTGTCAAAGGTACAATGTTTCAGATAAATTCAATCGTCTTAAATCAAATTACTAACAATAGACCGGGATATCAAACTGCAATATCGAATGTTTTAGTTTTTTTATTTACAGTTTTGGAAGTCCAAATACTTTGTTTTTTTTACCCAAATTTTCAACAAGAAATCAGAATTATCCAAAAAAACAGAATATATGTGATCAAAACGTGTTCGGTGAATATGTATACCAAATTTGAAGACCGATATCTTCAAAAATGACTGACTTATGACCTTTAAAGCACAAAAATCGACCACCTTTCACAGCATTACTATGCATAAAAAAATGCATTTCCGTTTTCGCTTTTTACTTCTATTTATATGGAACAAACAATGCTCTAAGGTCATTTTTCGCGTTCTAGACGAAAACAAAACCCATAAACATGTGTTAGAACGCCTAATGACCGTAATCTGCAGTTTGACCTCGTGACCTCGGCTGACCTTGACCTGACCCAAGGTCATAAACAGCTTAGAATGGTACTTAGAAGTGTCAGACACACGAATCATACCGATTTATCGACTGTTTATGCGTTTAATATCGCAATTGTGCGCGCCAATTCCATCCATCGAGACCTTTTGACACGGTCAAACATTTTGTACTTGACCTGACCTGTGACGTCATCGGTGACCCCGAGGTCAACAATATTATGTTTCCTTCGATAAATTTACCAGGGCTATCGAATCCCGTTTGAATTTTTACAATCGGTATAGTAGTTCCGGAGATCCGAGGGGGGGGGAGCAAAACATAGCCCCCCCCGTAAGTCGCGTTATGGAATATACCCCAGTAACTCGCGGATTAAAGGGAATGTGTCACCTTTGTATTGGTTTTGAACTGAGATAGCCATTATCTTTGGCTGTTATCGTGAAGATCGCATTTCCGTATTATCGCCAAATGTCGCCGCAGAACCCTCCCAAAAACGTGACCTGGAACCGCCTCTGTTCAGGTTAAGAACGATTTTTTTAAACTCCAAATGCGGAATTCAATTCTAGGAAGAGCCCGAAAATTGCATGGATCTGGTCTTAGGCGTTCGGGAGATCTTTGCGAAAAACATGAGGGGGGCCGAAGCCCCTGTTACAAATAGGGTTAAAAAGGCCGTAAGTTTTGAATTGCATAATCATTTTGTGACCCAGTGTAGGTCTTGCAGATAATTCAAAACTCTCAAATTGATTCGAAGATAAAAGTGGTGGACAGTAATGCCGATCAACTATCAGGTACTCGTATCTAATACAAGTCTCGAAAAACGCCAAAATTTTAACGCTGATAATTGCTGAAATAATGGACTAAATGAGCATTGAGGTCCCTGTTATATGTCTTAAACGTGTTTAAAGGAAATAGTTCACCTTCAACATGGGGTTTTGAACTGAAATAGCAGTTTTGTAGCCCGTGTTGAGAAATCCTTATCTGCAACTTTTCTTGGCTGAAAAGACTCTCCAGCTGAAGATATTAGACTTTTTGACGAAGGAATGCGGCGCAAATATGATGTACCGTACCGTCTGAAAGTGCCAGCACTGCCAGGGAGCATGCGCAGACCAATAACGCACACCATAAAATTAATAATTTACGACCTTCTGTCCTGAATTGGGGCAATGTAGGACCATTTTGAAAAGGAAAAAAGAAACTGTATTACAAAATATAATAAAATCGTGTTCTGAAAAATGTTCCGAAGGTGAACTATTTCCTTTAAAGCTCATACACCTGCAAAAGAGTGCATTTCCTTTCAGGACGGAAACCTGCATAATCCCTTTAAGTTTGGCCCCGGACGGGGACCTATTTAGTGTTCTCGACTCATTTTTTTAACAAATAAATTGGATGCTTTCCACATTAATTTTCAACATAGCGGTATTCAATACACTACAATGCACATATGAAACATTTATCTGAACCAATTTCCCATAGGTAATCAATTAATAAACATTTCAGAAAAACGTGATGCATTCGGCGGATTAACTTGGCCCCCACGATCAAGATTCCTTTACTTTATACTTATAGGTTTACACACGAGGGAGAAACGACTCCCGGGGTGACGTCAGAGCATTTGGCAACAATATTTTCCAATATGGTAGTAAATAAACAAAGGCGTTTATGGCGCGGCGATTCTTGTAATTTATCTTCAGGAATATCATTAGTAAAGTAACCTTGAGGAATATCGACATACTTGGCGCATGTCCTATTTTAAGACCGTTCCAGATTTGATAGTAGTAGCATGGCAGGATATCAAGAGGTATATATGTAATGACACCAGCCTCATGTTCTTCCCTGTTGATTATTCGAAGTCAAAAAAGCTTAGATATATCACGGTTTTAGAGGTTTGAAACACTAAGTACCCTCGCCGCGCAACGGAATTAATAATGCTTATTACGAGCGAGTGCGAAGCGCTCTCTCGTCCTTCCGTGGTATATGGGAACACTCTGAATATGAGCGGCCCGACTCGGCCCGTGGCGACGCTTTTGGGAAGCTAATATCTCTGCAACCGCACGTCCGATTGACAAGCGGGTTTCTTTGCTGAGAAGCCCCATCCAATCTAACCTGTTTGAGACCAGTGCCGACTCATGTGGGTGACTACCACTGCTCGAGGCGCGTGCCGTGTGAGGGGTGTTGAAAGGTGTTTTCTCGTAAAAACTCCGCAACGGCTGAGCCGATTGTGTTCAAATTTGGTGTGTGGTTAGGGACCCCTCCACCGCCGCCTTCCCACAAGTCATGGGTGGGGTGCCTCTGCACGTGCGCACGTGCACATCCCTATTCTATATCTCAGTAACGGCTGAGCCGATTGTGTTCAAATTTGGTGTGTGGTTAGGGACTCCTCCGCCGCCGCCTTTCCACAAGTCATGGGTGGGGTGCCTCTGCACGTGCGCACATTTTTTTTTGTATATCAGAACTACTTGCCCGATCGAGTTGAAATTCCCCGTACATTTCCTTCGCGCTCGCTCGTTCATCGCCAACTACGGCGCCTTACTGGTTTGGTAGCATCTGGCATCAAAAATATAAAGTGATTCCATTTGGGTAAAAGATATACTATGCAATTTTCCCTTATGGTAAAATAAATCCTTTCTTTCAATTTGCAGGGTTAACTTTAACATCTCAAATTTTCCACTCATACAAATATTTTCGCCACATCAGGTGCATTTCACCAAACAATGGCTGAATCTGTGGACAGGATGGCTAGTGCTCTATATACTAAAATTATGTCGTCATCCTTCGGTAAAGTTCGTGCTTTTAACACGTGATTGAGCTGGGTAAAGGGATTTCTACTCCCGGGGTGACGTCATGGTGAAGAGAGCCTGCGATTCGTGGACGGAGCTGCCCTACGACGACGTACCTATTTAGTGGCGATTTGTTGAGAGGTAATTCAACGAGGGGTATTCAACGTTGAACATATTGAAATAATAGCACCAGATATGCCGTGCTTCCAATAGTAGAGAAAAAACACCGATCATGAACTCCGAAAGAAGTATATGCACTTATTTATAAATTTCCCAAATTTTTTTCTTCTCGAAATATAAAGAGTTGTGAATTGTGATTTCATTTTTAAATTCAGACTCGATCAATTTAATACCATACATGTTGCATATGGTAATGCAGAAAAATAGATATGTCCCCCTAAGTATCGGAACTAGATCGCAGCTAATTTGGACGACTGATGTTCCTCATCACCCAATCAGTAAATCAGCGCCTTTTTGACGCATTGTCCCTCTTTCTTTTGTCCAACAGCCCACGCATGTGTCAAAGATTTGGCTCAAGATTCCGTATTATTGACCGATGAACAGAATGTTCAGATCAATGTAATATACTGTCTTGTTTAGTTGCCATTTTGAAGTGTCCAATGCAGGCATGATCAAGATATTTTGAACATAATATGATTTTGGTACTGGCTTGGTCATAACTGTTGTCATTCGGATGTGTGGACCGTGGTTACTATAGGAAGAACTTGGAACCTATAGGCAGGGGCGTAGGAACTATGTTCATGTTGGGGGGGGGGGGGGGGGAGGAGGCATTCTGAAGTCGATTCTTTCCATGCAACGCCCATAGGCGTAATGTTAAAATCCAAAATGTTGGGGGGGGGGGAGGGGCGGCTGCCCCCCCCCCCCTGCCCCCTGTTCCTACGTCAATGCCTATAGGTGGTAGCAGGGCCATCCGGATCAGGGTGGGCCAAATTACCTGGCGAATTTTATGATCGTGAGTTTTGACATGATCTCATTCTAAGCCCATTGAACAAGAAACATGAAATCTGAAACGAAAAGTGTTGGCGTAGGAAGACACAGAAGGGTTTGGAGCTGCATTCTACCAAACTCAATAGACGAAATTGGAAAATGACGTGTTAAAATGACACAGTTAGATGACGTCAAATCTTAAAGGGGGTGTGTCTACTGTTTTGAAATGCCCAAATATTTTTTATTACGATAAGAAGCTATTGGTTTGATTGTTCGATACGATCAAATTCACATCTTTAGTTTAGCCCCTTTAGTTTAATTTGCACTTATATTCTGTTTGTTTACTTTTTGTTTCGATATCGATAAACCGGTCGCCACTATAATCAGAGGGAAAATAAAATATATGTAATGAAAATAAAATATAATATAAATGTAATGTAAAACGGCGCACCTAATTCCTAAGACGGCGCACCTAATTCCTAAGACAATAAACAAAACAATCCATACGAACAATGTTAACAAACCGTCGAAAACCAAGATGGCCATCGATGCTCTGTTCGGCAGAGCTGCTATCAGCGCTCTGTTCGGCAGAGCTGCTATCACGAGCTGTTTGGTCGAAATGCTATTGGCCGGCGCTGACGACATGCTAGCAAATTTGTATCGATGTTTCGATATAAGCAATGCTTTTAGTAGTGGTAAGCCAGCTCTGGGGTCTACCCGATATTTTGTTTTTGCTACCAGCCAGTTCCTGGGGGTCTTTGGAATATCTCAGCAACTAGTGTTAATCTGGAAAAATGAAAGGCATGGTTCGATTCAGAAAATTATGTTCTATACTAACCAGTGTCAATCACCCCAAATAAGCTATGTGAGTTGACACACTCCCTTTAAGTGGTCCGAATTCCCCCACCTTCCCCTATTCAAAACTGAGCTGCCTATATAATTCCGGTTAGAAACACTTCTGACGGTGTTGAGTACTATATTGGCGAGCTATACGGAACTCGGTATCTCAGTGAACCTTCTCCCGACGCTGGCACCCGTGGCGCCACCTCTGACGCCCAGGCAACTGACTGGGGTCTGCCGATCCGATCCGATCCGCGAGCCTGGTCGTCCGGCCGGTATCCGCCACCACTGTACTGGGGGCGCCTCGGACGCCCCGGTGACCGGCCGGGTGCCACGGCGCGCTGCGTCCGGCCGGGGTCCGCTGGTGCCGGACGCACGAGCTCAGTCGTCGGCCAGAGCTCGCGGGGAGAGGTTGTGCGACGCTGTCTCCTGCGGTGCTGTGCCCGTGAAGGGAAGGAGTAGTGCGCAAGGACTCAATCAATAGTCGAGGGAGACGAGGGCTCAATCGAAGAGGGGGTGACGAGGGCAGCAGTGCTTTTTGGAAATCAGGTAAGAAATGCAAGAGATAGCGCCCTTGATAAAATCGTACACTGATGTACGTGTGCGTTATGGGCGCCATGAAACCTAAGCAGTGGAGGCGCCGCTAAACCCAAATCATCATCATGTACATGTGTGTGTGTGTGTGTGTGTGTGTGTGTGTGTGTGTGTGTGTGTGTGTGTGTGTGTGTGTGTGTGTGTGTGTGTCTGTGTCTGTGTGTCTGTGTGTCTGTGTGTCTGTGTGTCTGTGTGTCTGTGTGTCTGTGTGTCTGTGTGTCTGTGTGTCTGTGTCTGTGTGTGTGTGTGTGTGTGTGTGTGTGTGTGTGTGTGTTTGTGTGTGTTTTTATGTCTGTGTGATGGCTATTTGGTATAATATAATTTGGTATAGCAAAATAATATCGCCATCAATAGCACGTGTAAGGTTGGACTTATTGAATTAGTAAAACTACATGATCGCATATAAAATGTATAACATTGCTCCTTTAAACCGTCCAAAAGCATTAAAGGGAAATATTCACCTTCTCCACACACACACAAAAAAAAATTACTTGCAATAGACAGACGAGACCAAAATATATTGTAAATTCATTACATTTTGCATATAAATATTGCTACCGAAAGATATTTTAAGTTAAAGTTGATAAGCGACCCACGCTTATAACGGTCGGTACTCACAAGTAGGTACTTGGTAACGAATTCATTGTCGGAGCTAAAATTAGCCTGCCTACGCATTGCTATTTATCATGAAGGCATATAATATGTTTCATGCACTCTATCTTTCGCGAATATGTACCAAACTTCTATGAACAACCAACAAGCATTTGACAAAAGTGCATTGAAATCGGCAGTTTAGCTTGGCCCCGGACGGCGACCTATTTAGTGTTCTCGACTTATTTTTTATTCGATTCGGCGATTTGTTTCATTGACCAATCAGGGGTGTTGTCACGCTTCTTGGCGCACTTACTTCATTTCTGGCCCTATGAATTGTTTACAAATCAACATTCAAACCAGAGATAGTGATGGATCATACTGTTCGTCACCATATGTAAGTACATTTTCTTAAATATAAAAAGTTGTTATTTCACTTCTAAATTGAGGCACGATCAATTTGATACTATACATGTGTCACAAAAAAAATACCGATAAGGTGATCAAAAGGTGAATATTTCCCTTTAAGTTCCATATCACAAATTGTATATTATATCCCGTTATTTGAATTGAATCGATGATCACCAAGTATGTATACTTTGTTGATATTTAGGCGAAGTGCTTGTATGCAGGTATCAATGCAAGCGAAATGGGCCTGCAGTCTCCTGAATTCTATAACACCACAACTCAACATTATAACTCTTGAATTGCGAGTCTGATCAGTTGGCTTCAAAATAAAACGATTCATGAAAACAAAGCCAGCGTGACATACGACTTGAACAACTGTCAAATCCTATAGATGGGGCTAGGAGGGCCAGGAGAACATCAGATGGGTTCAGAACAACTCTCATAAAGACATTCAAAGAGAGAGTGAGTCAAAACTAGGGGCAGTTACGGCCGTCTAAAATACCTGCTTGAAGCCGCGAATTTCGCTCCCGGCTTGGACGGGTAATGGTATGGTGGGTGCGGGCTGCGGGGGAATATCTCAGAACTCCTTCATATTCACTGGATTATGCATACCGTTGGAAACTGATACACGGAGCTCTCCAGCTCGAGGCTACAAACCCATCTGACAGTCTGAGTGAAGGACAGGCAAGTGATGGCGCAGCCAGTCGGTGACAGTGACAGACAGACAGATGGCAGGGGAAGACAGCGAGATGACAGGGGAAGACAGACAGATGACAGGGGAAGACAGGCAGATGACAGGGGAAGACAGCGAGATGGCAGGGGAGGACAGACAGATGACAGGGGAAGACAGCGAGATGGCAGGGGAAGACAACCATATGACAGGGGAAGACAACCAGATGACAGGGGAAGACAACGAGATGACAAAGGAAGACAGGCAGATGACAGTGTCGGACAGACAGGTGATAGACAGGTGACAGGAGCACACAGGTGGGTAACATGGACAGACATATGACGGCCAAGCTGATCATGTGAGAGGTACAGACAGGTGTGTTGAATGTCTGGTTGGGTAGTGACCACTGAGCGGTCACGGACAGGAAGGCAGATGAAAGGATGGAAACAGAAGCGCGGTCATGTCATAGGTAAAACTCTTAGGAAGATTTGATCTTTTAGGACTTAGGCGTTATATCCAAAAATCTTTTTCAGACCATAAACTTGTGCTTTACTCTTCGAGATACCATCTTGGAGAGCCTCTTGAGTGGGATATGCACGCCTCTTATTCTTCTTTGCAGAAAACATAATC
>JAXIVJ010000217.1:173423-200923 GCA_036785665.1 Chirona hameri | reverse complement strand
CACCCGCCCCCCCCCCCAAAAGAAGCGTTTAAGTGCACTTGCGTGTGTGTGCATACATGTGGGTGGGTCCATTATCCTCGCTGTAGTTGGTAGTGAAACGAGCTTGAAGGGAAGCTGACTGTTTTCTGTCATGGTTATTGGTAAACGCCGCGATTTAGTTGCAATAATTTCCCGCGAAATGCTGCGTTGAAGTCTGGTGACAATGTTATGTATTTTCTTGTTGTTTAATGAAGATGCCTGACAAATAGGAAACATATTTGTTTCTGGAGTATCAGTCGGCGACGTTATACACATTGCTGATGAATAAAGAAAGACAACACATTCCAGGTTATCCGATTGTCACTCTTTGACCCGGGTTATTTTGAGCGGGAGTGATCGATATATTCTATTTCGCAAAATCTGACGGGAGATGGATGAGTTTCCTGTTTCACCATGACTTTTCCACAGAATGACCGGCGATCGCGGCCCAAGATAACGAACTCGGCGCGCCTTAAGCGGACGTAATGACCTGGAATCTGTTTTTTTTTTCGAACAAAGCGGCGCATCACGATGTAGATGCTATCTCTGCGACACACCGACAATGGATTGCCGTCAGATTGCGGCTGGGTTTTTCAATATCGATCGTCTTTTCTCGCTGAGCACGCGGCTCTGACAGCTCAGCTCTCAGACCGGGGGGGGGGGGGATGGAGGTGGTGGGGGTGGGGGTGGGTGTAGGGTAGGGGTCTGGTGCAGTGTGATCGGCGCGTGGTTACGACATTTGTCAGAGCTGCCACACCGTGTCTGTGCACCTGGGGAGTCAGAAGATCTGTTGACACTAGTTTCACTTGGTTTCACTGATATGGGTTTCACTTATCTTCAACGAGGTGCAAGTGGTGTTGTCCAATAACTAGGACAATATAAATCACGGCATGAAGCATTCTGTAACACACAACCACGAGCATCACTGCATTGTCGTGTCTGAGATTATCGGAACGTTCGCCGCAGAGCCTCGCTGAGGACACATGACCTCCTCCGTTAACTGTGTCGCCGCGGTACCTGACACATGGCCTCCTCCGTTCGCGCTGTGTCGCCGCGGTATCGGACACATGACCTCCGTTCACTGTGTTGCTGCGGTATCGGACACATGGCCTCCTCCGTTCGCTGTGTCGCTGCGGTACCGGACACATGACCTCCTCCGTTCGCTGTGTCGCTGCGGTACCGGATACATGACCTCCGTTCACTGTTTCGCCGCGGTACCGGACACATGACCTCCGTTCGCTGTGTCGCTGCGGTACCGGACACATGACCTCCTCCGTTCGCTGACATGACCTCCTCCGTTCACTGTTTCGCCGCGGTACCGGACACGACCTCCTCCGCTCGCTGTGTCGCTGCGGTACCGGACACATGACCTCTTCCGTTCGCTGACATGACCTCCTCCGTTCACTGTTTCGCCGCGGTACCGGACACATGACCTCCGTTCGCTGTGTCGCCGCGGTATCGGACACATGACCTCCTCCGTTCGCTGACATGACCTCCTCCGTTCACTGTTTCGCCGCGGTACCGGACACATGGCCTCCTCCGTTCGCTGTGTCGCTGCGGTACCGGACACATGACCTCCTCCGTTCGCTGACATGACCTCCTCCGTTCACTGTTTCGCCGCGGTACCGGACACATGACCTCCGTTCGCTGTTTCGCCGCGGTATCGGACACATGACCTCCTCCGTTCGCTGTGTCGCCGCAGTACCGGACACATGACCGGACACGTGGCTCCATTCTATGCAAATCCTCCACGTGGCGCTATTGTCCTGCGCACGCGTACAGCGGCCAGAGGAATGGGGACGTGGTCGGAGTGCGGTCTCCTGAAGGGGTCACACACATCGCCTCGTGTGGAGAATCGGCCCACATTCCAATACTGAGGTCCCGCAGCGCGAGGCACGCGCCCCGGCACCGCAGCGCGCTATGTGTTATGCTGCCTCCTGAGATGGCGTGGTGTGGCGCGGGAGGTCAGTGGAGGGATACATGCCACGAGAGTAGCAGGGTTCAGGCCAGGAGGGTAGCAGGGTCCAGGCCGGGGGATAGCAGGGTCCAGGCCGGGGGATAGCGATGTTCAGAGCATGAGAGTATCACGGTCCAGACCAGGGGTATAGGAGACAAGGGCGTAGGCAAGGGGGGGGGGGCAAGGGGGCAATTCCCCCCCCCCCCCTTGGCGACGAGGGGGCCTCTCTGGCGACCGAGCGAGGGCCCCCTGGGGCCGAAGGCCCCAGTGTTTTTGATGCTGTCAGGCGCCCGCAAAACGCATTACGTCGCATAAAAGAACGCCCACGAACCGAGATAAAAAATCGTAACACGAATAAATAACAGCACTTGCTTGTCTGTTAAAGGAAATGTATATGTCAATACGTAGAAAGGGGCCCCAGCCAGTGTGGATAGGGCCCTCCACCAACTTTTAAAGGGCCCTACCGATCTGCCGAGGGCCCCTGTCGGCATTTAGAGGGCCCCTTCCGGTTGTAGAGGGCCCTCTGCCGGCCTGTATATGGCCCTGCCGATCTGGAGAGGGTCCCTGCCGATCTGGAGAGAGCCCTCTGCCGGTCTTTAGAGGGCCCTGCCGATCGTAGATCGCCCTGCCAATCTGTAGAGGACCTCTGTCGGCATTTAGAGGGCCCTGTCGACCTGTATAAGGCCCTCTTTCAGGCTTTAGAGGCCCTGTCGATCTGCAGAGTGTCCCAGACAATCTGTAGAGGGCCCTCTGCTGGCCTTTAGAGGGCCCTGCCGATCTATAGAGGGCCCTCTACCCGCCTTTAGGGCGATCTACAGATAGGCAGGGCCCTCTAAAGACCGGCAGAGAGCCCTCTCCAGATCGGCAGGGACCCTCTACAGATTGGCAGGGCCCTCTACCCGCCTCTACCCTTCCAGCATGTAGAGGGCCTGCCGATCTGCAGAGGGCCCCCTGTCGGCATTTAGATGGCCATTTCCGGTTGTAGAGGGCCCTCTGCCGGCCTTTATAGGGCCCTGCCAATCTGTAGAGGGTCCCTGCCGATCTGGAGAGGGCTCTCTGCCGGTCTTTAGAGGGCCCTGCCTATCTGTAGATCGCCCTGTCAATCTGTAGAGGGCCTCTTCCGGCATTTAGAGGGCCCTGCCGATCTGTAGAGGGCCCTCTGCTCGCCTTTAGAGGGCCCTTCTAGCATGCAGAGGGCTTGCCGATCTGCAGAGGGCCCCCTGTCGGCATTTAGATGGCCCCTCTTCCGGTTGTAGAGGACCCTCTGCCGGCCTTTATAGGGCCCTGACAATCTGTAGAGGGTCCCTGCCGATCTGGAGAGGACCCTCTGCCGGTCTTTAGATCTCCCTGCCAATCTGTAGAGGGCCTCTGTCGGCATTTATCGGCGACAGAGGCCGATACCGACCTGTAGAGGGCCCTCTTCCAGCCTTTAGAGGGCCTGTTGATCTGCAGAGTGTCCCAGCCAATCTGTAGAAGGCCCTCTGCTGACCTTAAGAGGGCCCTACCGATCTGTAGAGGGCACTCTGTCGCCTTTAGAGGGCCCTTCCAGCATGTAGAGGGCCTGCCGATCTGCAGAGGACTCTGTCGGCATTTAGTTGGCCCTTTCCGGTTGTAGAGGGCCCTCTGCCGGTCTTTAGAGGGCCCAGCCGATCTGTAGATCGCCCTGCCAAACTGTAGAGGGCCTCTTCCGGCCTTTAGAGGACCCTGCCGATCTGTAGAGGACTCTCTGCTGGCCTTTAGAGACCCCTGCCGATCTGTAGAGGACTCTCTGCTGGCCTTTAGAGGGTCCTGTGGTGGTAGAGGTGGTCTGCCGGTCGAGCGCCAGTGAGGCTCTCGAAGGAAGACCCGTGAAAGTTCTCATTGTGTTTCAGTGTATGCTAGTAACGTCTGAGAGGAGTACAAGGCTTTGTTAATGTAGGCTTTGACTTTGACTCGAACTCGGGCTACCACTACCAGTAAAGGTCAGAAGCCCAGCGCTCTCCCACTGAACTACAGGGGCGGGCAAATCGCTCGTTTCCGCACTATCGAAGGCTTTTTAATGTTAGTGTCATAATTCCTACCCCAGAATCCAGATCACTGCACAATAATATAGATGGGACGGGATTAATGCATTGTACTGCAATAGAAGTTGCTGTGAGGATAAATAAAGCTTGGATATTCCGATAACTCCTATATATTACGGCTTATCACACATATTACACTATATATATGACTATTCCATTTATGATTTTCATCTACAAGAACTCCTAAGCATTTAATGCATTGGTTTCTCGTGATTGGTGTATCATTTAATACTATGTCAAGATCTTGTCACGTCACTGATCTTGAATAGATTTGGTAATTTGTCTTTTATGCATTTAGTGATACTATATTTACATGGAACAACTCGTTATTTTTGGAATTAATTAATTAATCTTTGTTTGCAGCTCTTCAACATTTGTAGCTTGAATATAAATTGCCGTATATCATCAGCAAATAAGTAAAAAGTACCTATTTCTGTTGTATTGCTGATGTCATTAATATAGAGAATAAATAAAAGAGGACCTAAAATTGAACGCTGTGGGACGCCAATTTTCATCATTTGTTTCTGAGATGCAACCTCATCTATTATTGCCATTTTATGCCTCTTATTAATATATGACTATCGTGTTGTAGAAACCCCTCCTATCACAATGCTGTGTATTTTTTTCCTTCAAGAGAATTGGCAAGCAAACTGTATCCAATGCTTTCTGTAAATCAAGGTGGAGCATGTTATTTCGTTATTTTATAGAGATTTTGTAAACTTAATCGTACATTTGAACAATCGGCATGTACGTACTGTATTGTTTCCTGATTCCGAATTGAAGAAGATTCAGGATAATATTTGCATTAACCCGCGCCCCGCTGGAGGTGGCAGAATCTGCCCAACCCGCCTCCCGGATTTTCTTAATAACTTGAAAACAATGATAGACATCGACGTCAATCCTTCAGTGCCTTATGCTGGATCAATTCTACGTCTTATCACAACATTTCAATGAAAATGGTGGATTACTTTGGAAGATAATGACGTTTTAATCACGTCATGTCATGTAATTTTTGGTGGAAAAACAATACATGCTTGAAAAATCATAGAAATTCGAGTTTTGACGAAAATTGCAAATACAAATGGTGAAAAGGGAAATGACAAAATATTAAAAATGACTATCTCGGATTTTCGAAATTTTGTGCTTTTCACTCCCAAAAGTGAAAAACTTGTTTTTCGTTGTCGAAAACTTATTTGTCGTTGTTTTACAATATACAACGTACTGTACTGTTTTAATAATGTGGGCTCCCCTTGGCTACGAGGGCCCCTCTGATCCCATTTGCCCCCCCCCCCCCTCCCCTGGGCGAAATCTTCCCTACGCCCCTGATAGGAGAGCACAGGCCAGGATGATATCAGGGACCAGACCAGGAGGTTATCATAGACCAGGCCGAGATGATAGCAGGATCCAGACCGGGATGATATCAGGATCCAGCCCAGGAGCCAGAAAGATAGCAAGATCCAGGCCAGGGGGATAGCGGGGTCCAGGCCAAGAGGATAACAAGACTCAGAGCGGGGATAGCAGGTCCAGGGCAGATGGATAGTAAGATCCAGACAAAATTAATAACAGGATCCTGACCAGGAAAAGAACAGAATCCTTGGCTGGGAGGAACAATACAATGATTTCAAAATGATGGACGCCTTGCTGGACTGGATGCGGAGCCGACCCCGCCTCTGGTACATGTCTACCAGATGTCTGCCAGGAAGACAGACCCAGGACAGTCCCTGCGCTCGAGTTTTAGTGGTAATGATCCCGGCGGCACGCCTCCCGATTACTTGGCGGGGTTGATGGCCTAAGCTGTTGGGCGGTCCGTGGCGGGGCACGGGTCGAGCCGGCCCCGGGCCCTGCCATCGGTACAGGAGACGGTACTCGGCCCGTGGCGGAGCACGGATCGAGCCGGCCCCGGGCCCTGCCATCGGTACAGGAGACGGTATTCGGCCGTAGGCTATGCGAGGATTGACAGGAGCTGAGGAACTTTGGAGGTCACCTCTGCCTGGTGGCTTCTGTTTGATATGGAGGATATGTCTAAAATGGTTCAGATTATTTAGCAGCGAGTATTGTCGTATGATAGCAGTGTTTTAATTGCAATCGAAACCCGATATTTATTTAAATCAAGAATGTCATCACAGACCATTTTAATCAGTGACTCCGACGACAGCCGTGTAACGCATTTCGGTTCTGATTCGTCTGATGTCACCACCCTGACCTAAATTCATCTCTGAGGAAACGCATCATTGTCCCACACATTAATACATGGGCTGACTGGCTTAGCATATTTAATTCGTGTTGTGAAAGACAACGCTCGAATTCTGGCAGAGTTGGGTCTTTGAGGACTCTCCAGCAAAAATGCGTTGTGTTTTAATTCCAAGCAAAATGTGAAATTATTACTGCCCCTTTCGCAGCAATTTAACTATTGTTTCACCTGCAGCCTTGGTTGAGGCCACTGCACTGGACAGTCGACATATCTGTCTGTCTGTCTGACATATAGACAGGCTGTAGACAGGCTGTGATCGCATTTACCGCTAATAACCTACGCCATTCATCAGAGAAGACAATAGCGCTGTCAGGGACTTTTCGAATCTCCCGAGACATCGTCAGGATAGCCCAGGAAGGTCAAGGTCTGCCCTCTGCAAGGAGGGACCGAGTTGGTCCGCCAGGGACATCTATGGGTTTTCTTAGACCGATCCAGGGATTCCAAGCTCCCCAGGGATTGCCGTGAACCCCGGTGCAGGCGGTGACCCTCCGCCGCCCACCCCTGACCTCCACCCATGACCCGACGCCTCCGCAGCTGACCAACGAGCCTGCCGACCCTGAGAACCCGCCGTCATGGCCGCAGTCCATGCACACGGGGCCGACACACAGCTGGCACAGCTGGCTAGTTCTCAGCGCGGACCGCGCGGGCTGACCCTGCGCGTCTCAGCTGCTGGCCCTAAGACAGACGGACGAACGGACGGACGGACGGACGGGCGGGCGGCGGACGGTGGGCGGCGGCGGTGGGCGGCGACGGCGGCCGCTCCGGCCCGGTTATTGCTGCCGGCGGCGGTCGGGGTCAGCGGGGTCAGGCGCACCGCCGAGCATCCTGATTGGTTGATGACACGGTGTGCGCGGTCTGGTGACGGCTCCGGCCGCGGGGTGGAACGCGGAGGGAGGGGTGGAGAGGGGAGGAGAGGGTGGAGGGTGAGTAGATGCTGGACGTGGCACAGCCAAAGGCTCATTCCTACCTTTGGGTAAAGAAATAACACTTTAATTTCGATGTCCGTTTAATATCAACTTTATAACTTGCGTCAGCATATTGATAAAGTATTTTATATATGCTTAGGCGTTACTTTGTACATCCTACCTTTGTGTGGTACCGTTATGACACGGCCGTCTGCAAAACAGGTGGTTGTCAGTTATCAGCTCTCGACGTCATGCTGTTCAAACTAATGTTTGTTTTAAATTATGAGTCTTTGCAACGAAATTTGGGTACCTGAAGGCCAGGTACCTAGCCAAAGGGGGGGGGGGCACGGGGGTCATGCCCCCCCCACCGGTCAACAACAGTGATACAAATATTTGCTACGTGCCTGCTGAAGGCCCAATATTTTGTTTACCCCCCCCCCCCCCCCCCCAACTGAGCGGCTGGATCCGCCCCTGTGTTCCACCAGACTTGCAGCCAACCAAACATCACTGACACATCACTGCCACATCACCAGACTCCTAGAATGTCAAAATGTCGCACCAGCAGTCCCCTGTAATGCCCAAATATAGTGTCAATACTCCTGCAGTGACAACATCTCGTACCTGCTCCTGCCCGGAGCGGGCAGGAGCAGGTACGAGATGTTGTCACTGCAGGAGTATTGCCACTATATTTGGGCATTACAGGGGACTGCTGGTGCGCCATTTTGACATTCTAGGAGTCTGGTGATGTGGCAGTGATGTGTCAGTGATGTTTGGTTGGCTGCAAGTCTGGTGGAACACAGGGGCGGATCCAGCCGCTCAGTTCGGGGGGGGGGGGGGTAAACAAAATATTGGGCCTTCAGCAGGCACGTAGCAAATATTTGTATCACTGTTGTTGACCGGTGGGGGGGGGGGGGGGGGGGAGGGTCGTCAGAGAATCTCATTTTATCTAGTGTGAATTTGTTTTGCTCTGGGGGGGGGGGGGGGGGAGGGCATGACCCCCGTGTTTTGCAGTTATCAGCTCTCGACGTCATGCTGTTCAAACTAATGTTTGTTTTAAATTATGAGTCTTTGCAACGAAATTTGGGTACCTGAAGGCCAGGTACCTAGCCAAAGGGCGGGGGGGGGGGGCGCCCTTTGGCTAGGTACCTGGCCTTCAGGTACCCAAATTTCGTTGCAAACACTCATAATTTAAAACAAACATTAGTTTGAACAGCATGACGTCGAGAGCTGATAACTGACAAGCACCTGTTTTGCAGACGGCCGTGTCATAACGGTACCACACAAAGGTAGGATGTACAAAGTAACGCCTAAGCATATATAAAATACTTTATCAATATGCTGAAGCAAGTTATAAAGTTGATATTAAACGGACATCGAAATTAAAGTGTTATTTCTTTACCCAAAGGTAGGAATGAGCCTGCTTCAAACGAGGACGTTTGGCGTCTCCGTTATCGTTTTATCACAGCTCTCCGTGCACCGACGAGCGGCAAATGCGCGGAACGCTAGCCTGTTGTTTACCGGGTCAGGTTTATAACCTAATTTCACTTTTGTTACATAGGAATAGGATCATAAGACGACCAAATGAACCGTTTTAACAAATCTGGATAACCATAACGTGGTATAACATATCACCTCCAGAAAATACGGTTATACGTTTAGCGTTCGTACGATCCTTTTCCTTTTTTTTAATAAAAGAATTGACCCACTTGGTCGCCAACTCTTATGGACTCCCCAGCGAACACATTAGTCATATTAGCGCCCAGGGGCCATAGCTCTACCGGGGTTCGAAACACGGGCTCTCCACGTGAGAGCCAGACGTCTTAACCACTCGGCTATTACGCCCCCTTAGCGTTCGTACGATAATGTAAAGTGCCTTAGTCACTAAATTATCCAAATACGACGGACTTGTAGCGTAGCTCCGTATTACGGACTTGTAACACGGAGCTACGCTACTATCACGAATATGAGCCTCTCCGCGATCTGGATGTCACTTACTGCCACGTCGTCACCAAGAGTCGTAAGTGATTCAGATGCTCGAAGGTGAAAACGAGGACCATTAGAAAGTTAGCCCTTTAACAAAACTGAATATCTCACTGGACATATAAGCTAGGAATATCTTTATGAAAATACGAAATACCCATATAACCAGAGCTAAAACGTTATCTTCAGCGAAAGTATATATGAATGTATTTGTGTAAAATTTTCAACGAAGGATTTGGCATGAAACTCTTCGAACCACAACTGGTATCACTGTCCCGGCTGGATGTCCTACAAATTGCTGAATATGAATGCGTTTGAGGTTCCAATTGCACTCTTTCCATATGTTTGGTGACGGTGGGCGTTAATCGGTAAAGCGCACAAACAAGATGCATACTGATCCAGTGGCAGCTGGCAAGGATGTGATAGGATCGTCGCAAGCAAAATGTGGGAAAACGAGAAAGTGCACATTTCCAGCTTTAATAACATCAATTTATAACATCCGTGCATGCTGGTAGGGTACATACCCAGGAAGACTTGGGATGAGAGGACGGAGTAGGTTGAAGGGCGCGGGTCACAAAATATCAGAGCAGGCTGCAGCTGCTCTGTGCCACGGCCGGCGGTCATGCACGTGTCCGCATGCTGTGGAGAACCAAAGCGTTACGAATGAGGCTATCAAAAATTCATCTTTGGAGACGGCTCGTCAGCGGCCATTTGATTATCCTACTGGCAATGGTAAGACAAAACATTCTTGCGGAGATGTAGGTTCTTATGATTGTGTACGCCACACCATGCTCGTACTCAAAGGAAATCGCTATATATGGAAAGGATGGGAGGACAAGACAATGCCAGATAGCAATACACGCCATAAGAGATGCAGAAAATCCATACCTGCGTACTGGCATTTGATGAAAAATATAACGACAGTGACAACAGTGGTGTAGCAATGGTGCGTAGGCTCGCAATCCGAATACATTGCCGGTATCGGGATATTACAGCCTGCAGCGAGTAGAGTAAATGCCAGCGTTGATAACAGCGAAACGTTACCAATTACAACTCGGTACACTACATCTCTTGAATGGTGCTGCACGTAGTCTGGACCATATATTTCAAGATTTCCTGTATCTCTACTGACCATGTACCGATAACAGTTGGACGGGTACATCAGTCAGGGATTGTCACAAGGCAACGGAAATATTAACATCTTTCCGAAGCATAACGTAACAGACCTATTACAGTCGCTCGGCTTTACTTCGCTATTAATTAGATTAAAAAAATGTATGTGCAATTTTTTTCTCCATTTTTTTTTTGCAAATGTAGTTGCTAAAAACAGCTAAAATGCATTTTGGAAAGATAAAAATTGCAACTTTTACTCCAACTTGGGGGGGGGGGGGGGGGGGGGGGCAAAAACATACTTTTGCCCCCCACCTTTTCGTTTGGGGGGTGTAAATTGCCCATTTTGCCCCCCCCAAGTCTGAGTAAATGTTGCCATTTTTATCTTTCCAAAATAAAAATGGCATCCGCCCCTGGTGGAACAAAGTCTGATAGAACGGAAGTCTGCATTTCCAAGACTATCGGGCAGATAGTCGAGCATCGGTGCCGGCAACAGAACGCTTTCACTGCGGATATCTGGTCCAGTGCTTGTGAGAAGGCGCTCATATCGCGTGAGCAGTTGCATGCTGCACCCCATGAGATCGCTCCAGAATGCGGCCACAACGAAAAAACCTCGCGCTGCCACAGGTGCACGCGGACGGCCGGATGGACGGTTACGGCGCACTCGGTCCATTTGTGCCGCTGACGGTTATGGTGCAGTGGCTCCATTCGCGACGCGTCGCGTGACCTCCAGCCATGAATTGCAATGGAATGCAGGCCTCTACGTGTGTGGGTTGTTAGCGAGACAATTTTATTGTCCGGGAACACTCCAAAAATTATGTTGGCACTAATTGTTAGAGTTGTTTGAGCCAAATTAGGGAGGTGCATTGTGTATCATTAAAGTGCTTGGAAGTCTGATGTAGGAGATGAAGCACATATCGAAGGTGAATGAAATACAATCGAATGGAAGCAATTAGTTGATGGTCAAGCTGGTATCATGGTGAGGCTTCATCAACGGATATAATAAACTGTGGTCAAGCTGGTATCATGGTGAGGCTTCATCAACGGATATAATACACTGTCATCATGTCCCTCATTTGTGCTGCGCCACTCTGCTGCATAATAAGCTTATTTAGCTCTTCTTACCTTGTTTTGTTTAAGACATTAGTATCGATGTCTGAAGAGTATAAATGGACAACCCACACACATATTTCAAACACAGTATTGCCTGCAGCAGAGACATAAGCTTGACGTTGAAACAGATTGTGTCTATGTGCCAGAGGCATAATATAAAATTAAATATCGCACATGTGGGCACATGTTTAGCTAAGCCAAAATGTGCATCAGGGGATATGTATTCAGCCGTTCTTAGCCAGCTGGTGCACTGTGCTCGAATTCCACTGCTGTAAGGTGGAACTCGTCTGCCGGTGCTGCACTGCTGCATACCAATAGGGTGACGTCAGCGCGCCGCTCGGCTCACATATAGTTATTTTCCTAGTCACCATAAAGTAGTATTGCCACTTGCAATGGCCCAACAGGCGTCTTGCACCTTCGCACGCCTATATAAGTCAGAATTAACGTCGTGGCGGGGTCGTACTGCCCATAACGGGACAACATACTGCTACGGACGCTTGTTATCCCACAATGATGCTTTAGCCCGTTAGAACACGTGCTAAATAATGTATTTTAACATCACGAAAGGTTTGTAATTTGGTAGGAACCAGAGTTCGGTAGTGTAGTCATTGTTGAGCAGTTCAGTTGTGTGAAGTGCTGTGGATTTATTTCATCATTGTTGAATACATTTTGCATGCAACGAAATGACCATCCTTGCAGCGGGATTGCCCGTGATGTAAATCCTTCGTGTTTGAGCACGTATATCAAAGGCCGGAATAATTATTTGTATCACGCAAAGGAGGGTATTGCCTACCTTTCACCGTGCTATAATGTATTGTTATAATGTATTGTAGCAGTATGGTTGCAATCAAACACATGATGCCTCGCAGTGCACCGTGACTAATATTTGGCTCCACGCAAAGCGCAGCTTTTCACATGACATTTGTTTGTGGCTCATGGAAGAGGAATTTTTGGGATCCGGTTTTGGAGTACTCTTTATACACTGCATGGAATGGAATGGCATGGAAGACACCATGTCAAGTACCGCAGTGAAGCACTTCGCAGATATACTTAGTTAAATCAACATTTTACGTTGCAGAATTGCATGTCTGCATCAGATATCATAATGAAAGACACCAACCCTGAGACATAGGCATCAATGTCAGCGCCACATATGTTTGTCTAACATCAAGAAACCCGTTCCGTTTCAGGTTGGCATGGACGACAGGAACACATTGCACTGCTCTGGCTTCCGCCGGTAGCTCTTCAACTGCCACCACTTCCGAGGACTATCTGATTGTGTCTGCCTCTTCCGAAGGCCCTCGTCTAGCCGCTGAATCCCCCTTCAGAACTTTAAAAGCCGTCACAATGAGGGACGAAGAGATGGAAGTCGCCGTAAAGGTGGGTTTGCAACTGATCTGTCTGTCACTGCTGCTGGCCGCAGAAGGTCGCAAAAAGGTTATGAAAACCATGAGAAAAACCGGTCCACTTTCGAAGTCGGACGGCTAGTTGGATTGGCATTGAGTGCCGTGCAATCTCCATTGTAGTTTCTGCTGTGTGAGAAATGCGACCTAAAACAGCTGATTGACAACCTGCTTACGACACAACTAGGCCGGAAGTTACTCACTTTAGAACAGTGGCGACTAACTACCCGCACAGCAGAGCACAATCATACTTTGTATATTATAAAGCAATATTTGACATGTTCAACAAGGTGATGAGGGGAGGCGGCCCATTCGCCGTCAACGTTCACTCGATCAATACAAAAGTGAACTTAACTTCTTTTCGGCAATCACTTTTTCTGTGAAAATAAGTTTGTATTGGGAAGTTCGTTAGCATTTTGTTCAGCAAATATAATGATGTGCATAATTCAAACATACCACATGCTGTCTTATGCAATAATATGAGAGGAACAGGTGTTTACGATGCTTAAATGCGATAATTTAAAGGAATTTCCAACCTTCGTTATCGTGGTCAACCGTTGTTATTATCACGATAACGACTATCATTAATCAAGGTATGCTAAAAGTTGCATTACAAATTTCGGCGTATTGTGTAAGAAAGTAAGATCAGATAGTATCACTGCAGTCTGCATTCCTCTCTCGATCGAAGAAACACGGCAGGTATAGGTATAAATGTGTTGGGAAGTCTCAACTCCAGTAGTCAGTAAGTTTTCACTCCTTTGCAGCGACTTGCTTACTGTGTCTCTTGCTGGCAGGTCACTGTGAATTTCCACAACTTCCTCCTACCTTAATTCACCATAAAACAAAGCTTCCAAAATTTGACAATTATTTTCTGACAATATCAAATAATTGCACCACTAAACAATTCTTTTTTTAGTCCGAATGTTTTTGAATGGATGGATTTCCGAGGCATTGGTGGGGTCAGGGCCAGCCCCGCGCTAAACATAGCTTGTTGCGCAGGCCCTGACCACACCACCCGATCAAGTAATTCCTGGCGTCCGGCAGAATTTAGAAGCGAAAGTTTGACGTACCCGACATACCTGGACACGGTCCGCCCCGCCCTCTGACGTCACCTGACCTTGAGTGCGACCGCTGCCACCGGCCACAGGCCATCCCAGTCAGGGGCAAATAGCGAGCGCCGAAGCGGTTCGAACCCAGGCTGTCACTACCGGGTGAGTACCGGGGGTCAGAAGTCCAGCGCTCTCCCAACTGAGCTACAGGGGCGGATTACTTTAGAGTCCTACACTTCACCAAACCACGAGTAGGTATTGCAGAAGGTGGCGCAAAGCCCTGCAGACCCAAGAGGGCCGCCCTGTGCAAATACCGTCGTTAACAGGACACATAGGGCCGTTCTTAACGACGACATGCAACAGCTGGCGGAGTGAGGGGAACAGACGATGTGATCATATCTGCACGAGTGAAGGTGGTGCCAGCCATACTTACCGCCTAACAAGCAGCGCATATCATTAGAACCTGCTCGTATAGCCAACGACCGGCGCACGACCCACTCGCCGGCACTGGGGTGTTGGCGAGCGGCGGGCGACTGACTGGTGTGGATGACCTGATACCTGGCGCTGTTCCTCTCCGCCCTGCCGACCGCCGCCGGGCTGAGACGCCCCCAGAGGTCACACAATGTGACAGGGGTCAGCTCGCCTCCGCTGTGGTGCACTGTCGTGTGCGCCGCGCTGCATTCGTTTAGCCCTGAGTCATGCAAATCAGTGCCGGAAAATGCATGGATTATGTCGAAGACGATGGAACGGTGACGAGCGGGCAACGCCATTCCGTGAGACTTTTCTGCCGCCTCTGTCGGAAAGATTTACAACTTTGAGGAGAGTCCTCCGATGTGCCGGACAGAAAGTGGGCTCAAAATTCCGTGCAGCTTGCTCAACACTGGTTGGCTGAGGAATGCAACCTGTCTCGAGGAAAATGTAAAAAACGGGACGTATTGATGATTTACAATAATCCCCAGACGGTTCTTCAGCACGTGCAACGCTTCACATGTGCTGAAGAACCCAGACGGTTCTTCAGCACGTGCAACGCTTCACATGTGCTGAAGAACCCAGACGGTTCTTCAGCACGTGCAACGCTTCACATGTGCTGAAGAACCCAGACGGTTCTTCAGCACATGCAACGCTTCACATGTGCTGAAGAACCCAGACGGTTCTTCAGCACGTGCAACGCTTCACATGTGCTGAAGAACCCAGACGGTTCTTCAGCACGTGCAACGCTTCACATGTGCTGAAGAACCCAGACGGTTCTTCAGCACGTGCAACGCTTCACATGTGCTGAAGAACCCAGACGGTTCTTCAGCACATGCAACGCTTCACATGTGCTGAAGAACCCAGACGGTTCTTCAGCACATGCAACGCTTCAGCGCTCCAAACACGGTCTTCTCCGGGATTTTTTTGGTGTGAAAAAGCATGCACAAAATAAGTTAGGGGTATTGATACAACATGCTATTTCCAAGAACAGGTTATGTGTCTACACACATGAACTAACAACTTTTGGCGTTCAGAATCAAAAATATAATACACAGCATAATTTCGTAAGGAACTGCACCGCGCGCATTCAGCTTAAAACACTATTTAAATATAATTTCCGGTGCATTCTCTGGGAATTTAGCATGATTAAATTGGAAGCATCGGATGGAGAAATTAGTACGTGATTTTTAGAACACGACATTTTCCGTCGAAATTTGAGTCAGAAATAGCTGGAATCAGCATTTCATTTCAAGACTTCAAAAGGGATTTACGCATTGATTATTCTACCGTAGTTGGCGATGAACGAGCGAGCGCGAAGGAAATGCATGGGGAATTTCAACTCGATCGGGCAAGTAGTTTCTGAGATACAAAAAAGGTGCGCACGTGTCGCACATGCAGAGGCACCCACCCTTGACTTGTGGAAAGGCGGCAGCTGAGAGGTCCCTAACCACACACCAAATTTGAAAACAATCGGCTCAGCCGTTCCTGAGATACAGAATAGGGGTGTACACGTGCGCACGTGCAGAGGCACCCACCTCTTGACTTGTGGGAAACTGGCGGATGAGAGGTCCCTAACCACACACCAAATTTGAACACAATTGGCTCAGCCGTTCCTGAGATATAGAATAGGGGTGTGCACGTGCGCACGTGCAGTCACCCCACCCCTGAGTTGTGGGAAACTGGCGGCTCAGGGTCTCTAACCACACACGAAATTTGCACATTATCTGCCCATCCGTTGCGGAGTTACTGCGAGAAAATACTTGTCAACACCCCTCACGCGGCACGCGCCACGCGCAGTAGTAGTCACCCACATGAGTCGGTACTGGTCTCAAACAGGGTAGGTTAGATGGGGCTGCTCAGCAAAGAAATCTGCTTGTCAATCGGACGTGCGGTTGCAGAGATATGAGCTTCTTAAAAGCGTCGCCACGGGCCGGGCCGGGCCGCTCATAATAAGATTTTTCCCATACACCACGGAAGGACGAGCGAGCCCTTCGCGCTCGCTCGTAATGACCGTGGCATTGGAGTGAATTCAAGTGAACTTTGAATTAAAGTGAATTAAGGTATATTTAAATAGTTTTTACTCACAGTTTTGCATGTTTAAATGACATTTAAACACCGTAAGATCATTTATGCCCTCGTGCATAAATTAACTATCTACGCTCGTCCATTTATGCACGCGTGCATAAATAATCTCACGCGGTTTAAATACCATTTAAACATGCAAAACTGTGAATATTTTTTAAATTTTGTCACTCACTCCATCTTGTAAAATAAATGAATTGCTTTAATTTTCAGATTTCCTTCTTCAGGATTTCACCACTAAACGTGGAACACAACAGTTGTCATTCTTTCGATGCGTTCGTGAACAGGATGCGTTCGTGAACAGTATTTTCCCCTAGTTAGCAACACTCGAAAGCTGCGCGAATCGTAGGTACGTTATAATGCTGCGTAAAACCATACATTTGTATGACGTCGATGGGAAATCGCGGAACGAAACACATGGATAATTTATAATGGCGCACAAGCCAAAATATCCGAACAACCTTTGGGGCGGTTTGGAGCGTGACTGTCTGTGTGCCCTCCCTCTGGAACGGGGTGGTTGAGGATGTGATTGTCCGTGTGACCTTCCTCGCCAGGTGGTCCCTTCCCAAACTGCCGTTCCAAGTCACGCCTCGCGGCTCAGCTATTTTAGAAGGCGACTCTCGGTCCCACCCAGAGAGACTGAATCGAGTCACTTAGCGTAGAGCTGCCAGAGAACGCTCCAACACTCTCCCCCAGTGACGTAATCAGACAGCCGACCGGGGTCGGGGTCGGGGTCCTCATGGCTTCACAGATCCGAGTATGTCCTTTTAGGTTGATCACTGGTCATTGGTTGCATTGAAGAGACGTCAACATTTTGGCTGCAGCTGCGTTTCGTCTCAAGTACCTATTAGCTGCGGATCTCTCTCCCTCTCTCTCTCGCTCTCGCTCTCGCTCTCGCTCTCGCTCTCGCTCTCGCTCTCGCTCTCGCTCTCGCTCTCGCTCTCGCTCTCGCTCTCGCTCTCGCTCTCGCTCTCGCTCTCTCTCTCTCTCTCTCTCTCTCTCTCTCTCTCTCTCTCTCTCTCTCTCTCTCTCTCTCTCTCTCTCGCTCTCGCTCTCGCTCTCGCTCTCGCTCTCGCTCTCGCTCTGGCTCTCTGGCTCTCTGACTCTCTGGCTCTCTGGCTCTCTGGCTCTCTGGCTCTCTGGCTCTCTGGCTCTCTGGCTCTCTGGCTCTCTGGCTCTCTGGCTCTCTGGCTCTCTGGCTTTCTATGTTCAGCTCCCAGTCTCGGTTAACTGCAGCGCAGGGTACATATTATCGCATGAATATCTACAGGCACAGGTTCATTATGTACATATAAAATATAAGCAGATCGGCTAATGTATATGCAAAACATAATAGGTACACGTTTGCATTTGTGTGTCAATTAACCTATTTCAACAAGTAATATTTAACATCCTGTGGGCGCTCAAATGCAGAAAATGCATGCGAACTGATAATGGGCTGACTTAACCTACTGGATTAAGTACCAGTTTCATATAACAGGAGGGAATACCTTGATATGACGAAGTGTTTTTTTATATTTTAGACAACCGAAACTTCTATTGAACTTCTATTGAAACTTCTATTGAAGCATTTGAATCCAGCCGTGCCTGCCGTTTTCGGCGAAAAGCCGCCGTTGTTTAACGTTTCATGAATGGTGAGATTCATGGGCCCTCTGCCACTTTTTGCAAAGCTGATCCCGATAAAGCATTGTTTTCGTTGGTGCAGCAGCATTGTACCGTCGCGTGAAGCAGCCAAGCTATTTTTGTTTGTAGTAAAGGCATTTTGTCCTTCAAGCCAACTGGATACTTATCTTCTTTGCCTCGCTGGCTAGGACACAGGTTCTGCACACCAAATCTGAAGTAGTATTGACAAGGAAAGCGGGCGTGGACGAGGTACTTCCTTTGAGCTATAAACTACGTTACAACATGTATTTATTTTGCCTGTAGCTCGGATTATCCGACGGAGCAATATTACCGTTACAGCTAAAACGATTTCCTTCTGAAGAGAAAAGTCGCAGTACATTGGCAAGCACACACCAAACCAACATTACCAGTCCAAGCTGGTTTTAATCTGATTATGCAAATTTAGATCCCACTCGATTAGTGTTGATGCTATCTCCACTTTCCCTCTGTGAGCGCTAGGCTGTCGCTGGCCGAGGAGGCCTTAACCAAAGCTGAATACTGGGCATCTCCACACCAATGAAAATGTTAAAAACAAACCATCTGCCCTGTGGGTGACCATGTTGGTAGTATACTTTCCAGTCGTCCCATGTTTAACTCGCCTAGCTAGACTTGGAAAATACTGGTACGGTACACGGTGTAGGTATGCTACGAACTTATTATGTCCCAGACCCTGAAGCCAGCACACCTACCGACAGTTGAAGAAAGTCGCGTTCAAACGGCTCACCGAAATCCGTGAGCAAACACCTGCCAGGAAAAGGGCGGTTTCCTGGCATGCCTGGCTCAGTGTGGAATGCACGGCGGCAGGGGCGCGTCCAGCCACACCACCAGCGGCGGCAGTGGCGCGCCCAGCCACACCACCAGCGGCGGCAGGGGCGCGCCCAGCCACACCACCAGCGGCGGCAGGGGCGCGCCCAGCCACACCACCAGCGGCGGCAGGGGCGCGCCCAGCCACACCACCAGCGGCGGCTGGGGCGCGCCCAGCCACACCACCAGCGGCGGCACGGGCGCGCCCATCCACACCACCAGCGGCGGCAGGGGCGCGCCCATCCACACTACCAGCGGCGGCAGAGGCGCGCCCAGCCACACCACCAGAGGCGGCAGGGGCGCGCCCAGCCACACCACCAGCGGCGGCAGGGGCGCGCCCAGTCACACCACCAGTGGCGGCAGGGGCGCGCCCAGCCACACCACCAGCGGCGGCAGGGGCGCGCCACGGCGGGGACCAAACGGCAGCCGTGTGCCTGCCCTCTCAGCTGAACGTTCCGGCCGGGGGACAGGTGCTGTTTGTGACGTCATCGATTGAGAACAACAGGGAAACAGTGTTCAATAAATGCGATATTAAAGGGAATATAACACCTTGGAAAAGTACGTGGAATGATGGAAAAAAGTGTCCTGATTACGGTTCTGTCATTCGTTTATGCGAGAGAAAAAAATCAAATTTGTCATAATTTGCAAAATATTAATATTTTTACATGTGACGTCGCAAGAATCAAAATGAGTTGTGACGTCATACCGGCAAAAGTCTATCCTTGAATCAGAATATGTAAACAACATTAACAATAAGTAACAACCTCGTTCGCTGGGTAATTTGTGATAATTTGAAGAAAAAATATTCACTTTTGTACATG
This sequence comes from Chirona hameri, assembly GCA_036785665.1. Taxonomy (NCBI): domain Eukaryota; kingdom Metazoa; phylum Arthropoda; class Thecostraca; order Balanomorpha; family Balanidae; genus Chirona; species Chirona hameri. Next base: position 181,234 of record JAXIVJ010000217.1, on the reverse strand, counting down.
CGTGAAATATGAATGTTTGCACTATGGTGTTGCATGAGTGGAGCTGGAGTGGCGTTGCGTGAACCTGAAAACAGTTAAGTCACATACCCATAAATGTGCATGTATGGACATAAATAAATGTGCTATACCCATAAATGTGTTTGTGGTTGTAAATAAATGTGTGGATGTGCTTCTACTGCAGCGAACATTGCAGCTACCGGTACGAACTGCCCATCAAAAGATGTGTCTTTTCAAGACGAGTGTCGGCATTATTTTCAATTGGAAATCCAATGCAATTAACAAAGTTATGGCCAATAATATGTATAGGTCATCATCAACTTTATGCAAGGCAACGTCAAGCAAAAATAAACATTGTCAAAGTTGAATCGATATATTGTAGGTACCGCGACCAGCCACCCATACAAAAATGAATCTTTTCACGAAGCATCTTTTGTTAATTTTCAATTGGAAATCGCTTCAAAATTAACCACATTATTTACTTAAACCCTGAAGTCACATGATGTTCCAGATTTGTCGTGTTTGCCTGGACCACAACAGCGGCAATAGCGCAATATATACGGATCAGCTTCGTGAATCGGATTTTGAACCAATGGCTACGCCAGACGAGGAGCGAGCCTCCCTTGCAATTATGTTGCCAAACACATGATACCTTTCGGTGGCTGTCGGTTCAAATAGCGAAAACGAAGTGCGGTAGAAATCACAGTGGAGTAGTGCTGTCGTATGCGAAACGTCACGAGATTTGTCCATTTGAAATAAAACAAAATATACCCAACGGTTTTTGCGTTGAAACTCAGCAACTAGGTCGTTTTGGCAGGCAACATTTCAGATTTGGAGATTTCTCAGTACGCCCGACAATCTGGCTATCTCAGTTAAAAACTAATGTTAAAGGTGTTATATTCCCTTTAAGCAGGTGATGGGGATGCAAAAGCAGGTTAGTTGAACAACATGAGAGGGTAGAACTCACTACTCTTGCCGGGCTTTACTGTAGGAAAGTCGGTATATTTTCCAAGTTTGTTGTGTAGGTAGCGTTCATGCGGAATGCTACCTGAACGCCAACTGCCACCGTCGGAAGGCCCGCGAAGGTAGAGTGAGAAGGAAGTCGACGAAAACTTGTTGCACCATTTCGGAAGCATTTTTTTTATGCTGCACGACCCGAGCCCAGACTCCCCGAGCTGCGCCCTCAGAAGCTCTCGTTAGACACATAACTTCTGTATGATGGTTTTGTAGCATCATTTCAGAATCTCCCGCCATTGTGCGGCACATTTTGTGCACCATTCAGTTGTCAATTGGCTGACCTCTGCCTGCCTACAGCGCCTCCGTTGAAGCCGGCAGCGGCAGTGGCAGCGGCGGCAAAGCACGCGTCATCGCTGAACCGGTTGCGCCGGTGACCATGAGGGCAGCTGCTAAGCCGTAGAGACCGGTGCACCGGCTCGACCGCCGCCGACCGTCGGGACAGCGCAGTAGCCAGTGGCTCTCCCTCGCGCCTCACGCTGGTGGACGGGAGCAGAAAATGCAGTTATATATTGCATAAATGATCGTGTTTGCAAAGTGGTTATGACTAGATCCCACGAAATTGTTGGTAACTGAAACAGGATTGGACTTAAAAATACGGATAGAAGGCTTCATGCAGCGCAGCATGGATTGCTTCATAACTTCTATGTTTCGGCGCATAAACAGTCGGCTATTTATACTAAAGAGTAGAAGTTAAGAAATTAGTGATTTAGCGCAATGTTAAGTACATATTGATAAAGTTCCAAAAGTATCCTAAAATCGAACTGCGACGCACACAGCCTGGCTTAAAGTGTACCTCAAAAGGACGGTGTAACTTGTGTCGGGTGCAGTTAAGCATGGCACATGGATCGCATATTGTATGCTGCATAGTGCATACGTTGTTTTGTCATGATCGAGATCGGCATGAGCCCGGCATATCAACTAATCAGACATCTGGGGCCCGGCGGCACCAAACCCGTCTTTTAGCATTGCAACTCCTTTGCTTTGCAAGTGGTATGAGAGACACAAACCTGTCCGCATTGCTTCAGACCATCCACAAACTTGATTCTGTATGTGGCCTAGTCAGTTTCCCTCTCGCTGCGCCTGATGAAGACAATACAACCGACCGTGCAATCGTCACAAACAGACCCCTGCTCCAATCTTTCCCTGTACCTGCACATACGGCCATTGTCCGTCTCAGCCGCGCCGCCTACGTCCGGCGCTTCTCGGCGCGCGCGGCCAATTCGACGCGCCTTCTCCGTCGCGTCGTACATCACGTCGCGGCCTAGCTGATGCGCGCGTCAAACTTAATCGATATATGGCAGCCCAAAAGGTGCGCTGATCGCGCGCACAAAGGAAACTTTGACACGCTTTGAGTGCGTGATTGTGCGCGGACCATCTGGCGGGCCGCCCGTCTCGTTTGCCGCGCTTGTGGCGCTCGCGGTGCTTTGTTTTCACCGAGTGCGACGAATCTGGCGCAGCGTACTCGGCTGGCGGCGCGGTGTCTCCGCCGAGAATGGAGCGGTCGTGTGTGATCAGGGCTGCATTGTCGACACAGATGCCTGGGATGCCTGCGTGTCTCTATGTTGGAGTTATGTGTGGCACCTGAGGCCATGTTAGAAACCCACACCAGTCTGTAAAGCGTGATTTGCTTTTAGATCCAACAGCATTGTGTGCTAATATCTACCTTTGTTGAGGAGCAATTCAGTATCTATCAATCAAAAAGGTAAGATATAGTGAACAGTACCAGTGAATGTTGCGCTTCGGTCAGAGTTAGGTTCGCATCATTACCCATGGAAAATAAGTATAATTTCAACAAAGCGAAACCATTGCTTTTACTTTTTCAATATATTTTAGCTTGTGAGTTATGATTGGCTCTTCATTCCAATAAGCATCATAGCAGTATGGTTATTACTAAAGCGCTTTCTCCCCATAGCCCAGTCGGAGCCACGCTTGCCCCGACTCCGTCTCAGGCTTGGTATGGCGGGAATATTCCAGATGAATTTGATTCCAGTCCAGAGTCATGCGAATTATCTACGTTGTCTGACTAGCAGTGACTTCTCATGATCAGAGTTCAGACAATGGCGGTAGACCCACGGCCAGGAGGACTGTGCCGAGTCTTTGCGGTGAGCAAAACTTGTGATTCTTAATTGCGCTGATTTACATGAATATCGTGCTCGTGTGGTAAGAAACAGGATTTATGCAACTCACCGAAGAGGAGTTTTTGCAGAAACCCTAATTCCCAAAAATGAATTACATTTATCTTTCGAACATTGCATGAATGAATGCATTGCTTCTCGTGGAAAGCGACGTTAAGGCTTTCGGGGTAATGGCGTGCTTTTCAATCATAATGTAATCACGCTCGTCTTACATGCTTCTGTTTGTGTTTCTCGAGAACTGTGATCCAATCTCTGGGGACGAATACCGACGGGGTGCAAAGTATTTTACTGTTTACGTCCTGTATTCATTCTGCGCAGACCATTATCAAATAAAAATGTGCGCAATCCTTACTGATTTACCGTGCGTAGTAGACTCCTCACATTCTGTGTTGCAATAAACCAGACCCTACCACTTCTTGCATCATTTTATAGACCATGAACCATCATCATAAAACTCCCTTACTGATGCGCATCAGCACGCGCATGTGTGGGTTCCACGGTGGCCCTGAAACACCCACTCCCAACTGGATCGCTACCTCGTGTCACATCTCTCCCACAGCCTGCCCACAGCGGTGCCGCCGCTGCCGCAGGGGTCACCGCTGGACGTGGCGACAGGAAGGCGGCCTCCGCACTGACCTCTGCCCGGCGTGTTCGTTCCGCACGACTGACTTCGTGCTGCAGTGGGCGCGGCGCGGTGCAACCCTCGCCTCGGCGGCGGCGGCGGCGGACGAACAGTTCACTGATCCCGGCACCGCCGCCGGAGAGTCCGGAGAGCCCGGAGCCCAGAGTCCAGGGGTCGAGCGCGGCCGTCTCGCTTGGATGAGCACGTGCAGGGGGGAGATGTGGGCGCGCGTTGATGCATAACGGCCGCGAAGGGCCGGTCAGTGTCTGTCAGAGGAGCCAGTGTTTGTGAGAAGAGTCAATGACTGGCACAAGAGGCAGTGCCTGTTAGAAGAGCCAGTGTCTGCGATAAGAGTCGTTGGTTGGTGGAAGAGCCGGTGGCTGGCAGAAGAGTCGATGGCTTGCAAAAGAGGCAGTGTCTGTCAGAAGAGCCAGTGACTGTGAGAGGAGTCAGTGGCTGTCAGAAGAACAACTGTCTGTCGGAATCATTGGTGGGCAGAAGAGCCAGTGGTTGGCAGAAGGTCGTGCCACCGTGCCCCGCTGTTTCGCGCTGACAGCTCGCCGGAGCTTTGTGTGGTGAAAATACATTAATTATGTTTTAATTATGTATTTATATTAATGTATGACTTGTACCTAATCCTTTTATTAGCTGTTTATAGGCTGTGAGAGATCCTGAAGCCGATAAGTTGTTGCAGTAAGGGAGACTGCCCTATTTGCGCCATGGTCATAATTGCGCCCCCCCCCCCATATCTGAAAAATGAATAAGTGAAGGGCCGTGTAAAAGGTATTTTTTAGTAGGCAGAGATGCACAAAAACAAAGATAATTTGTATCCCGAAATCGACATTGGGATAGCGGAGCGGCAGGCCAATCCTGAATTTTTACTTTATTTTAACCATTTTCTGGGTGGTTTGCTGTATGTACATTGTACATACTATGAGATAACTATAAGTTACATCTATGTTGCATAGTATTTATAACAAACCACAATTTGGTGTATAATATTTAAGCACAACAATAGGTTGGTACACGTTGTTTGATGCTGGATATACCCGATTTTGTTGAAGCCCCGCCCTCGCCATATTTGCGCCCCTCATCATCTGGCCCAATTGCGCCAGGCAGGGGGACCAAAAGGGACTGCTGATTACAAACACTTGACATTGAAACGCCTTTTCATGGGTCAGTTTTTCTTCTACACTGCGAAAAATGGTATTTGAACATTGTTTGTTCCATACAACTTGAAATGAAAGGTAAAAACTGATTATGATTGGTAATGCATGCAAATACCATACTAAGTGGTCGATTTTTGTCTTTAAGATGCAATAAGTCAGTCATTTTTGGCGATAGCAATTTCAAAATTGGTACTCATATTCTTCGTATAAGTCGCTATCATATAGTTTTTTTTTGCGATCGGTTGAATTCTTTTGAAAATATCGTCAACATTTTATTTCGTTTTTTTTTATTTATCGAAATTTTGAATATTAAAAAGGAAAAAATCCAAGAAAGAAGTTTGATAGCGAAGTCTGCTGTGAGCTATTTCACATATTACAATTTAATTTATCTTCAAAACTTTACTTTTGACGGCGTTTTTTCGTAAACCTTATTGTGCCCTTTGCAAGGGTTTACTAAAATATGAATATTAAATATATAAAGGACTTCAGGAATGTTGGGAGGGTCAATTTTCGAAGCCAATGAATCAGACTACAAGTTAGAATAGTTAAAACAGCTCTTCGCCTTATTGGCTTAGCGTAATAAGCGATTTAGCTAAACGTGGCGCAAATTGGGCAGTCTCCCCTAAACTTGAAATACTTTAGGCACATCCAATATCACATATCTATCAATTTCGTACAACTATCTCACAACAATACTCTCTGAAAGCATGTGTACCAGAGCACGTCTTTCTCCTTCCGTCTCGCCCTCCGTCATGCTCATCTGATTCGATAGCCAGGTGGCTGGAATGCCTTCAGCCGTTCCGTGGCCATCTGTTTATATCACCTCCTGTCGAATATCTACTGACGGAATCTGTACAAAAACCCGGCCTCCCGATCCGGGACGGTCGGCCGAGGAGGCGGGCAGCCTCGCCGCCGGCAGTACCGCTGAGGTCACCAACCTTCGTCCGACACACAGACACGGCGGGGGAGAGCGCTGGGAGGGGGGGGGGGGGGGGGGGGGCTGGACCTGGACGTCGTCCTAGAGCGAAAGTGGTTCCGCCGTGGTATTGATTATCGTTTTGGGTTAAGTGTTACAAATGAATCTCGTGATCATCCATAAAGATGACTCGAGAATTAGTCGTGGATTTCTTCAGTTCGCCATGGTAGGGCTTGTGACTAAGTGTTGATAATGGGTGTGAGTTTTAACGTTTCCACAAACCATAATTATGCTCTTTCTCAGAAATAACTAACGTGCAAGCAAATAGGCAAATCATGTTCATTGTCATGTGTCATTGTCATTGGCCAAGTTAGGGAGGTTAAAGGCTCCCTCCTTCCTGCATGCATATCTAGTTCATCATCCATTCGACTTGGTTCAGCGAACCTACGTGACCTCGTAAAATATAACAAACATTTCTTGGCAGCCTTTTTGCTGCAATTCGACATGTTTTCCTGAATTTAAATTGCAGATCACCAGAGTCCATTGTACATGCATTTAGGTCCGCAAGCTACGTGGCAGTGCAGATGGATTTGGTGTGCTCCTTCTCTAGCAGCAGAAGTCCCTGGCAATGCGTCAATCTGTGCCTAATCCGCCACTCTTGTGTTTCATGAACCCACTGGCGTGCGTTTCACACTGATTTTGAAACCCTGACGTTTACACTAACCAGCTGGCATCTCCCATGTGTCGACAGGTGGTGATTGTCCTGACGTTTACAATAACCCTGACGTTTACAATAACCGGCTGGCATCTCCCATGTGTCGACAGGTGGTGATTGTCCTGACGTTTACAATAACCCTGACGTTTACAATAACCGGCTGGCATCTCCCATGTGTCGACAGGTGGTGATTGTCCTGACGTTTACAATAACCCTGACGTTTACAATAACCGGCTGGCATCTCCCATGTGTCGACAGGTGGTGATCGTCGGCAATGGAGCCGTGGGAAAATCGAGCATGATCCAACGTTATTGTCGCGGCACCTTCACCAAGGAGTACAAGAAAACGATCGGCGTCGACTTCCTCGAACGCATGATCGAGTGAGTACACCAGAATCGATCCTGTAAAACACGGGCTATGATCGAGTGAGTACACCAGGATCGATCCTGTAAAACACGGGCTATGATCGAGTGAGTACACCAGAATCGATCCTGTAAAACACGGGCTATGATCGAGTGAGTACACCAGGATCGATCCTGTAAAACACGGGCTATGATCGAGTGAGTCGAGATCGATCCTGTAAAACACGGGATATGATCGAGTGAGTACACCAGGATTGATCCTGTAAAACACGAGATAATTGTTGTTTAGAGCTAGCCACGCTATGGGTTTGTTGTAAGGTTCGGCTTTTTTGCATTTTGATAACGACGGCGGTCAAATAAATCAAAAAGTCTGCGCACAGATGATTTAGTGACGATAGAGAAGTAAGGGAATAAAACATAATATCAACAATTGTTTATCTCAATTGTCTAACAAATAACACACATTACAATGTAATAAGCGAAAGAGTGCTTGCAATTTGCTGTTTACAAGTATCGCTAATTATTTGGCGATTTAAGCGTTCAACTGCTTTGTCTTGTTCCGGATTAAGAACGTAATCCTATGCAATAAAGTAGCCGCAGCTTAGCAAAATACAAATACTTTCCGGTCACTTATCTCCTATAAAGATGCTATCACAATCAAAGTAGCGAGGTAAAGGCTCGTTACGACGAAAATACTGCTATAAATGCCTGTTAATATAAAGTGCACTAAATGCCTTAGTCCTTCCGGATCAGAACAGCCGGTCACGTCTGCAAAACACATATACGTCGTGCGGTCACTGCTACTGCGTCACCTAACACCCGATGACCTTGATCGACCTTGAGAACCAGCCGGCAATGTCGGCGCTGTACTCCGCGTT
>JAXIVJ010000217.1:45000-173223 GCA_036785665.1 Chirona hameri | reverse complement strand
TCGTAACCTATGGAACATATTTTAAATCGGACTGCTGGAAAGATATCTACAAGCCTTGGCTACAACGCTTTTATTTACCATTTTTCGATTTTCTAAGCGAAAAGTGATCAAATGGGCTTGGGGGTTAACCAATGTCGTAACGTCCATTGCCCACCGTGGGTTCGAATCCCAGAGGCACCAAGTATTTTTGCGTTGGACCCAATGCATAGATAGTCATGATTCATACATCATTCGTTATGCCGGCCTTTTCTCATCTCACACCTCCCTGATTGACCTCTAATTGGTGACCTGTGATGTCACAGAAGCCAAGCTAGGTAAATAGGTCATATAGCTCCAATTATATATAGTGTGACATGTGCGCCGCCACAGCAAAGTAGTTGTATCGCTTTTGGCGGCCGAACCCTCTGATTTTGGCACATTTCACGATAATTATCGGCCTTCCATATCCTTCAGTGGCCTTATAAATGTGCGTGATCACACTGGGTGAAAGCCTTTATCTCATTAGCCATTATTAGGTCAAACATTTTTTTTTCACAGCGTTTCCACAATATTGTGATATGATATGTTGGTACCTTTAATTTTAATTTAAATATTCGATAATGAATGTAACTTTATGTTCAAGATGTACTAACATATTATTGATCTATTTCATCTCCAAAGCATAATATTAATAAATGATGTATGAATTAATAAACAATAACATTCACTGATGGGAGATGAGCTCTAAGTAGCACACAGAATCCCGGAGCAATGCTGTAAGACTGTCTTCAATATGTTACAAACATTAGAACGGGAACTCAACGTGCCTTATTTCTAAGAGGTTGGGACAAAACGCTTCTGAATTGAGCTATGATGGGTTAACAGGGTAAATATTTGTGGGGTCGACGGACCAGTAACAACAGGTTAACGGGTCAAGCTGTCTACACACAAAAACAAATGTATGTGTCAACGGGTTAGCGGTTAACCATCCACTATCATTATTTCAAATTGATTACAATTTCACCAAAAAGGCTGCATTAAGCAACAGCTAGGTGCAATTAAAACCGAAGTGGCCCACTCACAGACATAAGGAAATGTAAATGTAAAACTTAGCCACTTCAGTCTATCAATGACCTGGAACTTCGATAGGATGGCACGGTCAGAGCCTGAGCCTGCACCAGAAGCATTGCTAGCATTGGGCCTGGCCTAAGAAAGCCATTCAATCAAAACCTTCAGCAGTATTTAACAATTGCAAAGCTATGATCTCGTTATTATGTGTTGCGCAAGAAATAGTCAACAACATCCCCACAAACTACTTGATTTAGGATTTAGGTAGGTGACCACCTACCAACGTGCCTACCGCAGGATCATAGATGGCTCATCATGTATTTTTATATCTCAAAACAAAAGCACAACGAATGTATTTCGCGCGTTATAGTTGAGTTTTCGTGACCGCTTCCAAATCCACTACAGTTGCACTACAGGTACTGGAATATACACTACTTCGACTACTACGTCGTGTATTTGGTGGAATTAAATTAACTAAATGAAGATATAATCTATGGAAATACAAGTTATTGATAACAAACAATACTGTCAATTTATAATATATAAAAAATACAGGAAAAATTATATCTTGTCTCATTAATTTGGGCGTTTAATTCCTTACTGTTATACCCGTTGTTCTATTACCCTGGTTTCGACGCCCCCTTGAACTCTGCTCCTATGGGACGTAGACAAAAAACCGAGAAGAAGAAAAAGATTCGAAAGCTCTTCAAAAAAGCATTTTGAAACTATTCCAGTCATTGTTTTACTCAGGTCAATATTGAGGTCACAAGTGGTCATCAAAGGTCAGATTTCCCAGTTTTAGGAATTCGCTCCAGCAACCCCAAAATATCTCGGGAACTATGTTAGCTAGAAACAAATGTGGAAAAATCGAAAGCTCCTGAAAAATGCAATCGCCAAAGTGTCCTCAAATTTTAGCTTAGGTCAATAGTTTTCCAGAGGTCATCAAAAGTAAAAATTTATTTTTGGCAAATCTGTTTTTCGCAAATAACTTTTTACCGAATCAAGGTAAAGGAATCGTTTTTACGCCATCGTGTTTGTCTCGTCAAGACACTTCGAATCTTATTCATTTTGACCAGGTTAGGTCAACTAAAAAATTTGACCTCAGGTCAAGGTCAAGTGGTAACCCAAGTAAGTCATGTTGCATATTTGGAGACGTGTCTCTACGAGACAAAGACATTAGTACCGGTTTCACTTCTCTATCTTCATTCGGTCGAGAGTTATTGACAAAAAGGTGTTGGTGGCCTCGGATGACCTCAGCGGACCCTGTAGGGGTCACTGGTTGCACCTGGATCATCAATAATGACCTATGATAACATAATCCAGACGGAATTGGACTAATGTCATGCATATCCAGGGGCGGATCCGGAAAATCTTCAAGGGGGTCGTCAATTGCAGTGGTATACCTAATACCCAAATCCGAAAACTCAACGGATTTGGTCCACTATATTTTTAGGGTGCCCCTATTTCAACTGTTTTATTGACAAAACGTTGGTTAGAGGTATTTTCAATATCAGTCGTACCCTCTCTATCATTTAAAGTGCCGTGAATGGTGATAAAATATATAATTTGTGCAATCAAGGGCGGCCCCAGACTGCTGATGAAGAAATGACCAAGAGGATAGTCGAGGTTCGTGATCAGGGGGTAGAATAGCACAACTCATGAAGGTGGTAGCCGTTTGTACAGGCAGTACATCTTATGCATGCGATAGCAGTGCATCATATTGCTTTGTGTCTCGTGCGGACTTCAAAAATATTTTTGAACTAAAAAATAGGCAGGATTTTGCGAAGGGAAGGGCTTGAAGAAAATGTGTCACAATAGCTGCACTTGAACTTAACTACCAATAGTATTTACGCAAGATGGATACCCATACAACTATTATTGCGCCGCGAAGCGGGGCCAAAATTTGAGGTTTTGAGCGGGCTGGGGAACTAATTTTTGCTATCGGTACCAGGATGCAGAGTCAAAACGAGGAAATATGTCTGGAGCAAAAGGTGGGGCCAAAGGACATGTTGCCCCCCCCCCATTTAAGGCCAAAGGTGGGGCCATGGGCCCATGTCCTCCCCCACCCTGAGGCCGCCAATGTGTGCAGTCTATATTAAACCCTTTTGTACTGGAAAATAACACGGAATGATTTGCGCCGCGTAGCGGCGCGGATTTTTGGGGGGATTTTTGCTTTATTTTTGGTGGTGCCCCTGGTTCCCCAGCGCAATGGTGCCCCTTCACGGCCCAAGAAGGTCATGACCCCGTGACCCCCCCCCCCCCCCCCCTCTCCTGGATCCGCCACTGTGTATATCCTCGAAATAGGAAGCATTTGGATATTTCCCATTTACTTATAATGGGGAGGTCACGAAACTAACCCGACCTTAGGTCACCGATATAAAAAAAAAATCCGAGATAAAAGAATTGTAGGTACCTATGACCTTATGCAATTCTGTAAGTTTGAAACTGATCGGTCAAAACTGTGGCTGTGGTACAACCGCAATTTTTTTTGGAGGTGAGGTCACGTGACCTGGCCTAGTGATCGAACCTGAGATGACTTGAGGTCAAGAATTTTACACAATGTGGGTAATTGATGCCCGAATACATGTGAAAAACGGTTGCGCGCAGCGCCGCCGTTTTCGCTATCCTTGAGAAACCTTAAAGGAAAAATGCATGCCATGTCGTCATTAAATCGTCATTATTTCCCCACAGTACTACATCAATTTCATTGGATTTTCATCAATTTCATTGGTTCACCTTCGGAAAATTTTCAGAACACGATTTTATTAAATTTTTTAATACAGTTTCTTTTTTTCTTTTCAAAAATGGTCCTACATCGCGCCAATTCAGGACAGAATGTCGTAAATTATTAATGTTATGGTGTGCGTTATTGGTCTGCGCATGCTCAGACCAGTGCTGGCACTCTCAGACGGTACGGTATATCATATATGCGCCGCATTCCTTCGCCAAAAAGTCAAATATCTTCGGCTGGAGAGTCTTTTCAGCCAAGACAAGTTCCAGATAAGGATTTCTCAACACGGGCTACAAAACTGCTATTTCAGTTCAAAATCCCATGTTGAAGGTGAACTATTTCCTTTAAGGAGGAGGGGGACGTCTAAACGCCCCCCCCCCCCCCCCACCTGGGGACGGCGCGGATAAGTCAGTCAAAATGAATACATTGGTTTGAAATTTGTTTGGATATCTTCCATATTTGCTTCTCTAATTTATATTCCGTTTTTTAATATCTTCAATATTTTGATATTTTTTTAATCCGAAAAAAGTTGTTTTGAATTTTTTGGGGTAAAATAATCACAAATCCGAGATATCCATTTGAACGAAAATGTAATTTCCTTTTTTTGACTTTTGTATTTGCAATTTTCATCAAACTTCGATTTTCTACGGTTTGTAAAACATGTATCGTTTTTCCACTAAAAAAATGCATGCCATGTCGTCATTAAATCGTCATTATTTCCCACAGTACTACATCAATTTCATTGGATTTTTTTAGAAGACGTAGAATTGATGTAGCAATAAAAAAGGGGGGCACTTCGATATGGGTGCCCCCCCCCCCTTGAAAAATCAAGGGGGCACGGTGCCGCCGTACCCCCCCCCCCCCCCCCCCCCCCCCCCCCGTTCCGCCGCCTATGATTGAGGTGTTCTTTTGTCCACATTTTATCTTTTCCTTACATATTTATAATATGTTATATATTTTTATTTATGTTTCCGTAACCTAAAATCATCATCGCCGTGAGAAGAAAAACTCTCAATGCGTCGTGCAGCTTTGAGACGGAGCCTCAGCATCACTAACACCTGCCGGGGCTGCCCTGTCGCTTTTGTGACATCCAGGCCGCCCATGTCGTACTTACTGTCATCTAGCCTCGTAGTGTACACCCTAACGGAACCCTCAGACCATGTCTCGTCGGGCAAGGCCGTTGCTATGACTCACCCTAAGTAGCCAGATTGCTCGTTTTATTTCTTGATTCGTCCCATTTCAGAGCGGGTAATACCGTATTATTTAACTCATCCGGTGTGCTCGCCCGTTGTCTGGCATCCGTTGCATCCGTGACATCCGTGACATCCGTGACATCTGTGACATCCGTGGCATTCGTGACATTCGTGACATCCGTGACATCCGTGACATCCGTGACATCCGTGACATTCGTGACATTCGTGACATCCGTGACATCCGTGACATCCGTGACATCCGTGACATCCGTGACATCTGTGACATCCGTGGCATTCGTGACATTCGTGACATTCGTGGCATTCGTGATATCCGTGACATCCGTGACATCCGTGACATTCGTGACATCCGTGACATCCGTGACATCCGTGACATCCGTGACATCCGTGACATTCGTGACATCCGTGACATCCGTGACATCCGTGACATCCGTGACATCCGTGACATCCGTGACATCCGTGACATCCGTGACATCCGTGACATCATGACCTAGAACCTGACCGTGACCGGCAGGTAAGGGCTACGCCAAAATGCGAGAGGGGACTCTGCGCAAGCTGACAGAGTTCATGGAGACTCTTCATGAACTGGTCAGCCTGGAGGCGGCTCGGCCCGGCACCTACCTGCCAACGCGCTCTCTAGACAGTACGCCGTCCGCGCACGGCAAGCACTCCAGCCTGGCGCGCTCCACGCTGAAACACTCCCATTCAGAAGAGGCAGCTGCCGGATCGCGAATGAGGCCGCTGCATACTCCTCACAGCTCGGCCGGCAGCTCCAGCCACTCGCCGTCGCCGACTGAGGCTGCTGAGGAGAGCCCTCTGGATGAAACGACGGGAGGGCCGTCGCGGCTGGGCGACCGAGATATGCCCTGAGGGGGTAGACGTGTCCGTGGGGCAGAGAGACTCACCCTGGGGCGATGGGACGAGTGGGTGGAAGCGATGCCAGCAGGTGAAACCTTGCACCGCCAAACGGGGCGGTGTGGACGTTTACCGCCTGTCGCCCGCCGCCACTGCGTGGTGTGCAGACTCGGACTCATATTATGCATACTGCGTGGGGGGTGGGCATGCCGGCACAGCTGCAATGTGATTCTGGTATCTATATGGGTGTGCAGGGGTTACTTTAGGCACATATAGGATCGCGCGGTATTCGATAAACATTCGACCGGACGCACTGACGCGTTCCGCCGTCATTCAGTTGTCGCGTGTTCGTTACGGAGCCGTTTTTGCTGAACAGAGGACAGGAGATAAGTAGTATCTGCACGTAATGCGTCGTCGAGACCGAACGTGCCTAGTATATTGTAGAACTCATAGTATGCAATACGCTGCTTGTTGCTATCGAATGACCGACGTTGCGTGTGATGCGAAAGGTGGACAGTTCGGGTATGGATCGGTATTGATCGATTGATTTATTGTGTGCTGCCGTCTGGAAGTCACTCAGATATGTGCAGAGTCATGGTGTATTTAGGCCTTTCTGGAATTTCTAAGCAATCTACTAAGCGCTCAAACTTCGATCATTAAGAAGCAATTGATTGCCAAAAACTCGGGAAAATCAATGAGAGCATTATGCATCGAACAACAGAGAAAATGAGAGCAACATATTTTATTGACCTAAAGGGCTAGGGGAAGAAACAAGTGCAGATATCTCCTATAATGTTTGGTCGAGTGCAAATATCATTAGCGCTGGTAGGTCAACTTGATTTGTTGTTAATACTTGTAAACCAATAGGCATAAAACGGTCAAGAAGTTGGTAATATTATTCCCAATCTATCCTGATTCCGAGAAAGGTGGTTGGATGAAAGTGATGACTCAGTTTTGAGACATGTTTCGGTAGACCCTCAGAGGTTTAAAACGAAGAAACGGGGTAGCACCGACTCGCTAAGGTTTCCTGGGCTATGCTTCATGGCTGATTTCTCCGTTCTCTTCAATGGTGTCTTTTACATTCATTTAACATATTCCTGTCGTAGAAGTCCTCCTTGTGTTCAATAAGTTACAAACCGATTTACGGGAAACATTTAAGTGTTACATGTTCAGGGTAACACCACCACCGGGATAATAATGTCCGCATGGACTTGCCGAATAGTGGCGTTTCTAACAATGCTCAATGTGTGAGTGTCCCATCAAAACGTTGGGACCCGGAGATTGTCTAACGGCATTATCTTTGCTCCCAAAGTAAGTTTTAGAATTAAACGTGGTGTTTAGTGTTGCCCAGAAGGAGGTGCTATCCCGTTTTGTATCTATAAATACATCAAACATGCAGCTTAAAGGAAATAGTTCACCTTCGGAAAATTTATCAGAACATGATTTTATTATATTTTTTAATACAGTTTCTTTTTTTCCTTTCAAAAATGGTCCTACATCGCGCCAATTCAGGACAGAAGGTCGTAAATTATTAAGTTAATGGTGTGCGTTATTGGACTGCGCATGCTCCGTGCAGTGCTGGCACTTTCAGATGGTACGGTATATCATATATGCGCCGCATTTCTTCGCCAAAAAGTCAAATATCTTCGGCTGGAGAGTCTTTTCAGACAAGAACAGTTGCAGATAGGGATTTCCCAACACGGGCTACAAAACTGCTATTTCAGTTAAAAACCCCCATGTTGAAGGTGAACTATTAAGCGGTGTGATAATATCCCTGCTTCCGTCCGATCCTGGTTAATTCATTCCACCTCAATAGCCGTTTTCACGAAGGATTTTATTCGCCGGGCGTTTGGGGCGATTGGGGCGTTTGGGGTAAATGTGTCTATAGCTCGTAAGAACACGGCTTTTCCCGGTGATTTTTGGTATCAATTGAAACTTTATGAATTAATGCACTTTTCTGGATATTCCATTGTAATGATAACACCATAGTTTACATACAATTAACAATTTCATCTTAAAAAGCTCCGGTGATGCCAGATGGCTGGGGCAGTTTGGGGCGTTTGGTGCGACTCCATCTTGCTCGAATTACCCGGAAGTGCGGGGTTGAGTAAATAGGTCATATTTTTCAACATGGTTTTGAGGAATGATAGCTTATTTCAATAAAACTAGATGAATTAGTCCATTCGTGTTTTCGGTCACATTTACTTTTGAACGCAAGGAATAATTATAATTAGCTGTTTTGTTTTGATCATTTTTTGCGGAGAAGATGGCCGCCCAGCTGTGTCTTGTTTTCTTTTTCCCGGAGCGGCCTAAAGCCATGTTCGGGGGAGAATTACTTCTGGCAATTTGCCAGGAAAAGAATTACGTTAACCGGTTGATTTGAACCCGGAGCAAGCTAGGGAATAGGGTATCTATTTTACGTTAAGTGAATTGTTCAAAGTAAATATAATGTCTATCTTACGTTAAGTATTTCGTGCTGTGTTCTTTTTTCTTTTTTCTTTTTTCCCGGACCGGCCTATAGCCATTTTCCGGGTACCCCGTGGTCTGCGGGCGCGGCTAGTTGTAAGGCGACAGGAAGCTCTGCGCATGCGCCACGTGACGTCAGGCGACTGGCCGGCCAGCCGGTCACCATGGAATGGAATATCCAGAAAAGTGTATTAATTCATAAAGTTTCAATTGACACCAAAAAATCACCGGGCAAAGCCGTGTTCTTAAGAGCTATAGACCCATTTACCCCAAACGCCCCAATCGCCCCAATCGCTCCAATCGCCCCAAACGCCTCAAACGCCCCAATCGCCCGGCGAATAAAATCCTTCGTGAAAACGGTTAATAAGGTGCGTCTGGATGGATACCGTTAACATTCAACTGTGTGATCGTTAGCGCGTATTCCTTAGATCGTATAGTGTGATGGAAGCGATATTTTTTTCGGTTTTACTACTCGGTATTTAGGTGCAATCTAATTAAGTGTTAAACTGCCCTGTTCCATGACAATCTCTCAAACCAGTGATGTGTTCTGGATAAATTATAGGGTGATATGCAATATGCAAGTTACTTTCGTCCAGTATCGTATGCAAGCAGGCTGTCACATGGTATGATTCTTCTTCTTATAATTCCTGCTATTCCTGAGCAAGATGTAGAGTCCTTAAATCTAAGAGAATCACAAACTGAAGTGATTGTGAATGTGCGACGTGATGGACTTAACCCATAGCTTTAACGAAACCGTCCACTTCGATCGTCGACGTATTACTTCATACCCCAGCGCGACTTTGACCTTTCTGCCTCCTCCCAGTTGCGATCGCAGTTGATCTCGATCCTCCGACCCCAACTATCAACAGGCGAGCAGTATCTAGTCACCGAGAACGGCTGCTCCGCTGGCGACGGATGGAGGCGACGGACGGATCACACGGACGGTGGTGTGTGGGATAGAGACAGCACGGTCGGCGTGCCGTGCACTGCCGCGGAAGCTCAGCTAGGGGCTGCCAACCGTCCATGGGTGGCCAGTACACCTTTTGCCCCTCTCCACTGGGGCCCGTCAATATGCGCTCAGAAGTCAGATGGTTAGCCGTCACCATTGTTCGTTGTTATATAATACAAAGCTTTCTGATGCCGTGTGTTTTGAAGGGATGCAAGCGTGCGGACAAAGTGTGAAACTGTACACATCACCTGAGGAAACATAAAGCCATGTGTCGAGTGTTGCAATACGGTGGCAAGAAGACGGTGCTAGTGCTCGGTTTCACAAACAGTGCGTAGGGTGCACTTATTTGTGAAGAGGAAACGACGCTCTGCCGATAGAATATGATCTGTGGTGCAGACTTGTAACTGACTCAGAGTTGAGTCATGAATAGACTCATGAGTCAGGCCTTTTCGGATGAGTCATGAGTTGAGTCGATTCAATTTCGAAATAAGTTTGCTTGAGTGAAAAGTTGAGTCAAAGTCGTTCCCGAATAAATGAATTAAGTCATAAGTCAACTGACTTGCGAAGCGACTCATCAACGTGAGTCATTGACTCATCAACGTGAGTCATTGACTCATCAACGTGAGTCATTGACTCATCTGACTAAAAATAAAGCGACTTTCCGTGGACAATATTTGTGTTTCCAGAAAAATTACAATACTTTATCTTCTTCACTAGTTCGGTCAAAGGTCATCAATGTTTGGGTATATGTGTCTTATTGCAGGGCAATCCCCCCCCCCCCCCCCCCGCTCAACAAGTTTTCGCTGACGGGGCCCGCATGTGGGATATACGGAGGAAAATTTTGCCCCCTCCCCTGAATCTGAAATTTATCAGTCGAATTTGACTCATATTGTGATATATTGATGTCATATTTGAGTTAGAATCAGAAAAACCTTTGATCAAATTGAGTATACTCACAAAATTATTATTTTGGTCTGAGTCATGAATAGGGTCGATTGCAAATTTTGGAACAGTACTTGAGCGGGGATCGCGAGTCAGTTCTTCGGCTGATGAGTCAGGCTTGAGTCGACTAAAAAAGATGAGTCAATTACAAGTCTGCTGTGGTTGGCTACATTTGGTTCCATCTATTTCTGAGTGTCCCGGGGTGTCTTGTCACAATGTAAGCAGCGCTAAAGTTTGTTGGTAAATTTTCCTGCGAGGCATTCCGTGTCTTCTATACAAACTTAAGACACCGCATGACCTGGATTTCATGGAGAATTTGAAGAGCGGCAGTGCAGTGACTACACAAGAAGATGCACGCTTTCAGTTCGCAAAGCTGTCCTGCGTTACAGCTAATTCACCGGAGAAGTAGGGGATGGTGGGGTAAAATGAGCCACTTTTTTCTTAGTCGACATTGCGGACATATTAATAAAGATAAACTAGTTTTTGACTCACGTACCGATAGTTTGGTCTTTTGTGCACGCCATAGTTCTGCAACTTTTTCATAAAAATGCATCCTTATGTTTTAAAAATCGCAAAAAAATAAAATGGTACGTGTTGCTCAACTTACCCCATGGGTATGGCAAGTTGAGCCAACTCGCGGGGCAAGTTGATCATTTTGGTCATGCAGAGAATGAAGAGATCGAAACTCCAGTTGATTCCTGTAATTCCCTAGGGGTAGGCCCAGGGCATACTTGTATAGATTTATATATGGGTAGGTAAGCATATAGGTATATATCTGAAGACTAAAGCCCCTTCATGTTTTCTTCTCTACATTTGCATCATGATTAGACGAGTCTGAAACAAAAATATCAGACTTATTTGTCTAAATAGCTGATTCAACAGTTAACTTTGCATGGAAGACCAAATTTGCACAACCACAGCATCAATGAATGAACTTCGCCATTTTAGTGTACTTTGGACAATGGCTCAAAATAGCCCCGCGAAACTGGCTCATCTTACCCCCCGCGACCAAATTTGGATAATCGCGTACGTGGCGAAAACCTGCAGCTTTCTGCAAATACCGACTGTCTTACATTAATGCTAACATATGGCTACAGCATCACGAAACAAGACAAGATTTGTGCATTGCTTAACAGAGTTAGCACGAGTTAAGAAACTTCTGCAAGTCTCCTGAGCAAGAAAAACATTATTTTTCCAGCAGCTCACTATATGGCTCGATTGCGGCAGAGATCAGAGGTGGATCCAGGGGGGGGGCAAAATGGGCAATTGCCCCCCCCCCCAAAAAAAAAGTCGGGGGCAAAAGTATGTTTTTGCTCCCCCCCCCCCCCCCCCCAAGTTGGAGTAAAAGTTGACATTTTTATCTTTCCCAAATGCGTTTTAGCTGTTTTTAGCAACTACCATTTGCTAAAAAAATGAAACAAATTGCACATACAATTTGTATATATATATATATATATATATATATATATATATATATATATATATATATATATATATATATATATATATATATATATAATTAATAGCGAAGTAAAGCCAAGCGACTGCAATAAGTCTTTAACGTTATGCTTCGGAAAGGTGTTAATATTTGCGTTGCCTTGTGGCAATCCCTAACTGATGTATCCGTCCAACTGTTGTCGGTACATGGTCAGTAGAGATCCAGTAAATCTTGAAAAATATGGTCCAGAATACGTGCAGCACCATTCACGAGATGTAGTGTACCGAGTTGCAATTGGTAACGTTTCGCTGTTATCAACGCTGGCGTGTACTCTACTCTCTACAGGCTGAAATATCCCGATACTGGCAATGTATTCGGATTGCGAGCCTACGTACCATTGCCACACCACTGTTGTCACTGTCGTTATATTTTGCATAAAATGCCAGCACGCAGGTATGGATTTAATGCATCTCTTATGGCGTAAATTGCTATCTGACATGGTCTTGTCTTCCCATCCTTTCCATATATAGCGATTTCCTTTCAGTACGTGGACGCTGTGGCGTACACAATCATAACAACATACTACGGACAACTCCGCAAGAATGTTTTGTCTTACCATTGTCAGTAGGATAATCAAACCGCCGCTCTATATTCAAAGGGCCGTCTCCAAAGATGAATTTTTGATGCCTCATTCGTAACGCTTTGGTTCTCCACAGCATGCGGACACGTGCATGACCGCCGGCCGTGGCACAGAGCAGCTGCAGCCTGCTCTGATATTTTGTGACCCACGCCCTTCAACCTACTTCGTCCTCTCATTCCATGTCGTCCTGGAGAGTGGGGATGTACCCTACCAGCATGCACGGATGTTATAAATTGATGATATTAAAACTGGAAATGTGCACTTTCTCGTTTTTCCACATTTTGCTTGAGGCGATCCTATCACATCTTTGCCAGCTGCCACTGGATCAGCATGCATCTTGTTTGTGCGCTTTACCGATTAACGCCCACCGTCACCAAACATATGGAAAGAGTGAAATTGGAACCTCAAACGCATTCACATTCAGCCATTTTAGCACATCCAGCCAGGACAGTGATACCAGTTGTGGTACGAAGAGTCTCATGCCAAATTCTTCGTTGAATATTTTACACAAATACATTCATATATACTTTCGCTGAAGATAACGTTTTAGTTCTGGTTGTATTTCGTATTTTCATGAAGATATTCCTAGATTATATGTCCAGAGAGATATTCAGTTTTGTTAAAGGGCTAACGTTCTAATGATCATCGTTTTCACATTCGAGCATCTGAATCACTTAAGTCTCTTGGTGACGACGTGGCAGTAAGTGACATCCAGATCGCGAAGAGGCTCATATTCGTGATGGTAGCGTTGTTCCGTGTATGTGTTACAAGTCCGTCGTATTTTGATAATTTAGTGACTTTAGTGTAGTATTTGGATAATTTAGTGACTTTTAATTTAGTGACTAAGAGTGACTTTAATTTAGACACTTTAAATTATCGTACGAACGCTAAGGGGGCGTAAAAGCCGAGTGGTTAAGACGTCTGGCTCTCACGTGTTTCGAACCCCGGTAGAGCCGGGCGCTTATATGACCAGACCAAAATATGCTAATATGACCCCTGTGCGCTAATATGACCAATGTGTTCGCTGGCGAGTGGCGCTTCATAAGAGTTGGCGACCAAGTGGGTCGTAAATTATGTTATAAAAAGGGAAAAGGATCGTACGAACGCTAAATGTATAACCATATTTTATGGAGGTGATATGTTATACCACGTTATGGTTATCCAGATTTGTGCATACGGTTCATTTGGTCGTCTTATGATCCTATTCCTATGTAACAAAAGTGAAATTAGGTTACAAACCTGACCCGGTAAATAATAGACTAGCGTGCCACGCATTTACCGCTCGTCCGGAGACAGTGGCGGATCTACGGTTGGACGAAATGGGCAATTGCCCCCCCCCCCAAACGAAATGTCGGTAGGCAAACGTATGTTTTTGCCCCCATCCCCCAATCGGATCCGGCAGGTTGTGATTTTTGTCCTGGTACAGTGGCGGATAAATATTTCTTCGAAAATACGATTTTTATTTTTATTTTTACATGGGGAGACAACCAAAAAAACACAGTAAGACAACAACAAAATGCCGTCCGACCATTTTTGTATTTTCTTGAAAAGTTGTGCACTGGGGGTTTCCAGGGCGGGGAATTCATTGGTGGTGACCAAAAAAAAAAAAATCCAAGATACGGCCTTCCGTATTTTCCCAAGAGCACTGTGCGGGCCTAATTTTGACGACCAATAACTCCGAGACTAAAAAAAATAACGGAGTTTCGATTTTTTTCACGTAATTTCGTGACCTACTTTTTGCGCCGTGACCTTAACCTGTTGGAAACTGAAATTCACATTTCCGTCTGATGAAGATTTGAACTTCATTGATGTCCTTCGTATAAAAAAGTGGGGTTCGACCTGTAAAAATAATTTGTTGTCGTGCAATGCTGATATAATACGCTGTTTGGGCACCTATCCGTCGATAACTTCGCATCTACTTGACATACGCTTTCGAAACAAAGTCCAGAGTGACTCCTGACGACGACACCTCTCGGTTGATGCCTGTTACACCGACATCAGGTCACTATTGACCTGCCAGGTCAATACAACGTAACGTACTAATGGTACAGTGAAGTAGGTTGTATGGTACAGTGAAGTAGACCAAAAAACACGCACACACACACACACACAGTGTGTGTGTGTGTGTGTGTGTGTGTGTGTGTGTGTGTGTGTGTGTGTGTGTGTGTGTGTGTGTGTGTGTGTGTGTGTGTGTGTGTGTGTGTGTGTGTGTGTGTGTGTGTGTTTGTGTGTGCGTGTGTGTGTGTGTGTCTGTGTGTATGTGCGTGTGTGTGTGTGTGTGTGTATGTCTGTGTATGTCTGTGTGTGCGTGTGTGTGCGTGTTTGCATTTTTTAACTTCCCATGTCCGCCGTTGTAGCCTCTGACGAGGGGCCGTAATAGCCATGAGCTTATCGTGGATGGCCTTAATATATGTCTATGTCTATGTCTATGTACCCAAACAGCGTATTGTGAGCATTGCAAGGCTCAAAAGTAGTTTTTACAGGTCGAACCCCACTTTTTAGATTTTGTATACGAATGGACATCAATGGAACTCAAATCGTCATCAGACGAAAAAACATAATTTCAGTTTCCAACAGGTCAAGGTGACGGCGCAAAAAGTAAGTCACGAGGTCACGTGACAAAATGAAAATAGAAAATCCGAGATTGCCAAATGTTCTTTGACTAATCCCGATCCAAACAATAAAACAAAATGCTTCTTTAGTCTCGGAGTTATTGGTCGTCAAAATTAGGCCTGCACAGTGAACTTTGGAAATTTTCGAAAGGCCTTATCTTGTTTTTGTTTTGTGTCACCACCAATGAATTCCCCGCCCTTGAAACCCCCAGTGCACAACTTTTCAAGAAAATGACAAATGGCCGGACGGCAAATTCGAAGAAAAAAAATGGTTGTCTTACTGTGGAAGTCCCCAAAAGTATGGTTTACATGTCAAACCCCACTTTTGTTCTTTTTTAAACGAAAATGCATCAATGAAGCTCAAATCGTCATCCGACGGAAATGTTAATTTCAGTTTCCAACAGGTCAAGGTCTCGGCGCAAAAAGTAGGTCACGAGGTCAAGTGACAAAAAAAAAATGCGTGATGCCAAATTGGTCTTCGACTAATCCTGATCCAAACAAAAAAGTTTTCAAAATCGTTTATGTTGTCTCAGAGTTATTGGTCGTCAAAATTAGGCCTGCACAGTGAACTTGGGAAAATACGGAAGGCCGTATTTTGGCAAATATTTTGGGGGGAATTTTGTCGTCACCACCCATTAATTATTTTGTCGCCCTTGAAACCCCCAATGCACAACTTTTCAAGAAAATTAAAAATAGTCAGACGGCACCCACCGGTTGTCTTACTGTGGAATGCCCCACATGTGATCTTAGATTTTAGATCATTTAGATCACGTGATTTTATCATGTGGCCATTTAAAATTAGGAATTTGTTTCTTGTCAGAATCGACTTCGATATGTATTGATGGTAAGAAATTGGAGATAGGTAATTTCCTTTATATATATTTTGTTGTTGAAAAATCATGGTCTTTGGTAATAACTTTACACATAACTATTATGCTAGAGTTTAACTCAACGGCATTATATCTGTCCCGTCGAGCTGCATTCAATGATGCATAGTATGACCCACGCAGGTCACTCCATGACCTCAAGGTCACGTCCCCTGAGGTTGATTTCCCAAATGACCTGGCTTGATTATACAATAGATAATTTGTTGACATTTTTCTTTTTATTTCGCACAATTGAACTGTTTTCTCTCTGGAAGACATTTTTAGCTATTTTCATAACATTCTGTCTGGAAGTAGAGAGGATAAAAAATGATATTTTGAGGACCGACAGACGCCTCTATCGGCGAAATATTTAATTATGTCATCATGTGATTTGATCACTGAGCGAAACAGGTTGGCACGTAATTCAAAGGGCCTGCACCCTCCTATTCCACCTAAGAAAAATCACGAATTTTAACTGAGAACATAACGAAATCATGTGGCCTGACCCGAGGTCACATGCCAAAATTTCGACACTTTTCCATTAGAGTTCTCACACAAGATTACATTACATTAATTTGTGGTTCATGGCAATTCTGATGATACATAGTTGTATATCATTCCAATTATGTATAGGATATATCCCGATATATATCGCCCGAAGAAAATTAAACCTTTGTGCGACATTAAAGAGATGCCTGAGGCTATAACTCGAAAACCGTTCGACGGACGGGGCTGAAAATTGTACAGCGTGAATGTACGGCCCAGATAACCCCCGACACCTAGTTCACTCGAAATGTGAGAAGTAGGATGTTATGATTTGGTCGATCTGACGTGGACTGCACCGGGTGACCTCTGGTCACGTGACCTTGAGGTCACAGAGCGACTACAAGGCTGATGTTTATCATTGAAAGCAGGTCGACGAGATACATAAGTTTAATTGAGCTCTCTAGCACAATTGCGTGCAAAGTTATTACCAAAGACGTGCTAGTGACCATGATTTTTCCAAATACAAAAATTGAAATATTATATTTAGAAGAAAAAACTCACCAATTTTTTCACCCGCGAGTCACTCGTGGGGCTTTTTTAGCCCCCCCCCCCCCCCCCCCCCTTAGGAATATTAGGAATGTCTCAATAAATAATGAAGATATCGACGCCAAACTTTCAGTGCCTAACCCGGCATCATTTCTACACCTTTTGAGAACAAAATAAAACAAATCGTCAAATTTGTTTTGAGATATAGTGAATTTAGTGACGTCACTAAGCACGATTTTGACACCAAAATCGGCTAAACTTTGCCAGGCCGTACAAATGCCGCATTTGAAGAAAAATGCAATAAAAAAGCGCTAAAAGGTAGAAAATTGCAAGGGCTACAAACCAGCTATCTCGAAATGTCAAAACTTTTGGTTTTTGACCCCAAAAATGTCAACAACAAAAAAACGGAATATATGTCAGATAACGACATATGAGCAACTACCATACCAAATTTCAAAAAGATATCAACTTTTTTGACTGTCATGGCATATAAAGTATGGGTAAATCATGACGTCATATTTTGAAATTGCGTTTTTGGCTTTTATTGATCGAATACAGAAAATACATGCCAGCACTTTTTTTTTAGATAAAACTGATATAGAAACATACTTTTTTTCATTTCGATTTATCAATTTCAAATTTTGACCTTCAGTGACCTGAACTTGACCTGAACTTGACACTAACTTCACGTAAATGAAGTCAGGTGGTAAAATGACTACCGCTATCGAATTCTACGCGTAAAAGCATCCATAAAACATGTGCTGCATGACTTTCGTAGATATTTTGTGTGTAGTGACCTTTTGTGACCTGACCTTGACCTTGATCTTTTCCAACAATCTCACTTTAGCTCATGTGGGAAATGTATCATACCTTTGACAGCACTTTGGGTGATTATAGGCGCAATCGAAGGCCATGGATGGCAAGTTTTGTCCATACACTCAAATACCTCTATTTTGACGTTTGACTTGACCGTGACCTGACATGTGACCTTAATTTTATTTGTTAAGTTTGCGTTAGGTTTATCTCATTGAGCGCTTTTGAATGCCGCCTTGTGCGATTCGCTGCGATCATTGGTTCTGAAGATGCCAGGGGGGCTAAAAAAAAGACCCCAGTGTTACAGAATATACCCCAGTGACTGCCGGGTTAAACATCGAAGGTTTATGTATCCATTCTGGCATGGGAAACAAATCCGAATATTAAAAGACCACATTATAAAACCACGCGATTTCACCTGAGATCACGTGTTGAAATAGCAAAATTTCCGAATTTCCAAAAATGATTACATCATAATAATCTATTGTTCCTGATGATTCTGGTGATTACCGAGCGGGCGCGAAGCGCCCGTGAGGTTTCTCGTCAACTTACTAGTCAAATTTACATTTGACCCGGCCCGAACCGGCCCGACACGGCAGAACAGACGCTTTTCGGAAGCTAATAACTTTGCAACCACTGCTCCGATTGAGATTGGGGTTTACCATTGGATAGGTACATCAAGTCATTTTTTTTAATATGGTGCTTTCTGATAGGGGTGATACCACAGCGCGTGGCAGTTGGCACACACAAACGTCGAAATGAACAAATATCATTCTTGATCAAAAATGGCTTTATTAATATAAGCATTAATGTATACGATGAAGCATTCAGCGCTCAGGACGTACTCCCTTTCGGGCGGATTCGAGAAGGGAGATCATTAACAATTTAATGCAACTTATTTTGTTATGTTGGAATGCATTGAGGCCTGGAGAATTATCTGGAGGATTAAACGGACTAAAAGGACTATTTGTTACTACCACATGTGCTCCCTTACCGTTTAATATTTCAAACCGGTTTTACGTTTACCAGAGCGCGCCCGCTCGGTCATCGCCCAAAAAGGCGTTTTACTGGTATATAGGTTTATATGACTCGGATGATTACCGAGCGAGCGCGAAGTGTGTGAGCGCGAAGTGTGGAAGTGTGAAGTGTGTGGTTTCCCGTCAACTTGCTAGACAAATTTACATTTGACCCGGCTCGAACAGGCCCGAGCCGGCCGTACAAACGCTTTTCGGAAGCTAATAACTTTGCAGCCACTGCTCCGAGTGATATCGGGTTTTCACCATTGGATAGGACCGTCAAATCAATTTCGATTTTTGTATGGTGCGTTCTGCTTCCGATAGGTGTGGTACCACAGCGCGTGGCACATGCAAATGTCGAAATAAACAGAAATCATTCTTGATCAAAAATGGCTTGATTTATCTAAGCATTAATTTATACGATGAAGCATACAGCGCTCGGGACGTACTCCCTTTTGGCGGATTCGAGAAAGGAGATCATGACAAATGTAATACAACTTATTTTGTATGTAGTTTATCCCAGGGAAGCAACAGATACCGCTCGGTTACCGCCGATTAAGACGTTTTACTGGTTTAGATGGGAGATATTGTCCGCTGAAAATTTCAGTTTTGCTTGACATTACAAAGTTACCCGAGGCTGTAACTCGAACGTCATTTGACGGACGAGGCTGAAAAGTTAACAGCGTAAATTAACAGCCCAGATAACCCCATACACGTAGTTTTATCGAAATATGTGATGTAGTGTGTTATTTAGAGATTGTTTTGGTCAATATGTTCTGGAATTCCCCAATTGCTCCCCTCAAACGACAAATCGGTAGGCAAATGCATATCCCCCCCCCCCCCCCAACCTTTCCGGGAGGTTGTGATTGTTGTTCCGGGAAGGCGAGTTTTACCCCCCCCCCCCCCCCCCCGTTCAAACGAAACTTTCGTGTTGACGACCCCCCCCCCCCCCCCCCGCGTTCAACGACTCTGCGCTGACGACCCTCCCCCCCCCCCCCCCCCCCCCCGCGGTCAACAAGTTTTCGCTGACGAAACGGAGCGAAATTGTTTGTCCCCCCAAACTCGAAACCTAGATCCGCCACTGCACGGAGAGCTGTGACAAAACGATAACGGAGACGCCAAACGTCCTCGTTTGAAGCAGGCTCATTCCTACCTTTGGGTAAAGAAATAACACTTTAATTTCGATGTCCGTTTAATTTCATCTTTAGAACTTGCGTCATCATATTTCAGGTCGATAAAGTATTTTATATATGCTTAGGAGTTACTTTTTTATATCCTATCGTTTGTGTAGTACCGTTATGACACGGCCGTCTCCAAAACAGGTACTTGTCAGTTATCGGCTCTCGACGTCATGCTGTCATGCTGTTCAAACTATGTTTGTTTTAAATTATGAGTTTTTGCAATGAAATTTGGGTATCTAAAGGCAAGGTAGCCAAAGAGGGAGGGCACGGAGGCCATCCGTCGGTCCCCCCCCCCCCCCCCCCCGTCAACAACATTTATATTTTTTTTTAATCCTGGCTACGTGCCTGCTGAAGGCCCAAAAATTACTCCCCCCCCCCCCCCACTGAGCGGCTGGATCCGCGGTCCGCCCCTGGCAGCGATCCAACTGAAAGACTGTATATTGTCGCCGACTAACAGGCAAAAGATGGGAACGATTGACATCATAGAAGCGGAGAAATCAGGGTGGCTCATCTTACCCCCACAGGCTCAAGTTACCCCACTTTCCATTGCCAGCCGTTACTGCCGTGCCAGCGCAGCTCGCCAGCCGTAGGTGTGCTGTGGTGGTCACTGGCGGATCCAGCCTTATTTTGGTATTCGAGCTTAAGAAATTCACTTTTCAAATACACAAGAATTGATTTTGTGGATTTTTTCCCGAAAAAACGTTTATTTTAATTTGAGGGGGTCAAAAACACAACATTTCGAAAATCCGAGATAGCCATTTTGAAGAAAATGTCATTTCCTTTCTTTTGACGTTTTGTATTTGCAATTTGCTTCAAAACTCTTTTTTCTAAGATTGTTCAAACATGTATCGTTTTTCCACTAAAAATGGCATGACATGACGTCATTAAAACGTCATTATCTCTCAAAACACTACATGAATTTCATTCGCATTTGGTGAGCAGACGTAAAGAGCAGACGTAGAATTGATGCAGCATAAGATATTTAAAGTTTGACGTTGATATCTATCATAGTTTTCAAGTTATTGAGAAAATTCGGGAGGGGGCAGATTCTGACCCCTTCCCCCAGCGGGGCGCGGGTTAAGTGTCACCGGGGCTGCTTGAATTGCATCAGGTGCGCTGTTTTGTCTATCATTGAAAGAAAGGGATACATACAAACTTCAAATTCAATCACTCGAGATAAGAAAAAAACTTCCGTTTTCATGAAGTTTTCTCCTAAGATCATTGCTTTTCACGTTCAGTGCAGGGAGCGCGCAGGGGGAGGGCATACTTGTATTGAATGCCCCTCTCGGATTCCTGCAGGGGAGCATTTGCCCCTGATGCCCCTTGGATCTGCCAGTGCCAGCAATTACCGCCAAGGAGACACTTAATGAAATTCGTCAATGCCAGACACTTAATGAAATTCATTTTCCATTTTCCAACTTTGTATAAGCAATTGCGAAAGTTGTGTCATGCCGCGAAGCGGCGCGAAATTTTCCGGTTTTTGACTGTATATAGCTGGATTTTGACTGCTGCAAAGACAATTTTTACGATTTTACGATAAATTGGGAACGCGCGGGGAAGGGGCATACTTGCATTGAATGCCCCCCCCCCCAGATTCCTGCGGGGGATTTGCCCCTGATGCCCCCCCCCCCCCTGGATCCGCCAGTGGTGGTGGTGTGGTGTACCTATTGGGGTATGTGTGCTGCGTTACAGTCTAACTACCAGGGAAGCATTATGGTGCAGCCTACCTACCAGTGGCGCACGCGGGGGTCAAATGGGTCAGCTGAGGGGGCCCGTATTCTGAGCCCATAACTGGCATGGACCCGGTCTTGGTCAGGCCTGATCGAGGCAGGGGCCCGGTGCTGGCAAAGGCGTGATATGGGGTCCGGTCAGGACGAGGGCCGGTCCTTGCATATTATTGATGCGGGCCCGTTTCTTGTAGGGGCCCGGTCTTGGGATGGAGGCAGGGGCCCAGTGCTGGCAAAGGCGTGATATGGGGCCGGGTCACAACAGGGCCCGGTCCTTGCATATTCTTGATGCGGGCCCGTTTCTGGTAGGGGCCCGGTCATTGTCAGGCCCGATCGAGACAGGGGTATGGTGCAGGCAAAGGCGTGGCATGGGGACCGGTCAGGACGAGGGCCCTGCCACAACAGGGCCCAGTCCTAGCATATTATTGATACGGGCCGTTTCTGGTAGGGTCCGGTCCTGGTCAGGCCCCATCGAGGCAGGGACCCGTGCTGGCAAAGGCGTGATATGGGGCCCAGTCAGGCCCCATATCACGCCTTTCAGAAGGGGCCCAGTCAGGACGAAGACCCGGTCAGGACAGTGCCCGGTCCTAAAACTAGGGGCTAGAGCAAACATGAATTAATTATATCCATTTACAACTGAGAAATGTGCGTTTTTGTTTTTTCCCCAAAGGGTTACATTGAAAAGGTCATGATAATAACTTAAACTTATGTCACCGATATAGAAAATCCGAGATAAACGAATTGTAGTCCCTAATCACCTCATGACGTGCATGAGTTTCATGTCGCTCGATTAATCACTGTGCCAGTGGTGCTACCTTAGAAGTATTTTGGTGGTCATGTCATTTGCCCTGACCTGCTGACCTGGTGACCTGACCTGACCTGGCTGGGACCCAATGTTTTGCCAAAACGTGGCCTAGCTATTCATTTCAAGTGCTGAAAGTTTCAGTCGATATCTCTATGCGTGTTCTGATTATGGCGGAAAACCAAGGGGGGGGCGAGAAAAAAACGCCCCCCCCCCCCCCCCCCAGCGCCTCCAGGGATAATTCCTATTCCGTTTGCCAACGTAGCCCAGCGTAGTTTATACGGGACTTTGATGTCCAAGGGCTGGACTTTTAAACCTGTAGAAGACACTAGCGCTAACCCGTCCACTCCGCTGGACGATTTAGCTGGCATCTCCGGGATGGAGGTATCCGCACCAATTCAGCATGTTAATTAACTGGACTGGAACTGGAACAGCAAACAGCAAAGGACAATAATTACCTATCACCCGTCAAGGGATCACCACCCCACCAACTCCGGCGCGTCAGGTGACTTATCCATCTCCACATATGTCCTATGCATAGCTAGCTGGCATCTCCGAGATGATCCGCACCAATCAGCACGTGAATTAACTGAGACTTTTTAACTGAATAACTGAGCGGTGCCGGATTGACAGACATACATACAGACGCTTATCAAATAGTAATGTACAAGTGTGGCCCGCTTGCTCCGCAATGCGAAAGTAACCAAGTTCCCGTATCCCGTATCTCGTATCCCGCTGGCGTAGCCCATAGCGTAGCCCATAGCGTAGCCCATAGCGTAGCCCATAGCGTAGCCCATAGCGTAGCCCATAGCGTAGCCCATAGCGTAGCCCATAGCGTAGCCCATAGCGTAGCCCATAGCGTAGCCCATAACGTAGCCCATAGCGTAGCCCATAGCGTAGCCCACATCGTAGCCCATAGCGTAGCCCATAGCGTAGCCCATAGCGTAGCCCATAGCGTAGCCATAGCGTAGCCCATAGCGTAGCCCATAGCGTAGCCCATAGCGTAGCCCATAGCGTAGCCCGTAGCCCATAGCGTAGCCCGTAGCCCATAGCGTAGCCCGTAGCCCATAGCGTAGCCCGTAGCCCATAGCGTAGCCCATAGCGTAGCCCATAGCGTAGCCATAGCGTAGCCCATAGCGTAGCCCATAGCGTAGCCCGTAGCTCGTAGCCCGTGGCACGTGGCCCGTAGCCCGTAGCCCGTGTCCCGTATCCCGTTCGTGAATCCCGTATCCTGTTCCTGAATACCGTATCCCGAATCCCGTAGCCCGTAGCCCATAGCCCGTATCCCGTATCCCGTATCCGTATCCTGTATCCCGTATCTCGTTCCGTAACCCGTTCCCGAATCCCGTTCCCGTACCTTACTCGTTCCGAACATCACCAATCTCGTGTAGACTTACAATAAAGAGTTCGGATTTTAAATATGCGTCAATTTGGTATCCGCCGACGGAGGTTCGTTTTTTGCTTAGCTTGCTTTTCACTATGCAAGATTTTGCCGACACAAATTGCTCCGATGTCTAAACACGCGCCCTGGAGGGCCTCTACAAATTACACGCACTGGAGGGGGTGGGGGGGAGATAAAGGCCCGATAGGAAATACAATAACGAAAATTGTAGGGTGGAGAGGTTCTGTGGGGAACTCTGTTTTGATACAATTTCACGACCCTAGGTTAATATCTCCAAAGTAAAATGAGGTAAAACATGCTAAGATTTGATTGTTATGCGCTCCTTGGCTTGACATTGTTATGGAACGCAGTGATTGCGTGTGTATGTATAAGTATTAAGTACCCCAAAATGGGCTTAAATGATTTGTTGGAGAGTCTAATGATACAATAGGAATGATATGCGGTTCCTATTGAAGTTGCATTTAACCCTACGCCATTTACATACCAGTAGGCGCCGTAGTTGGCGATAAACGAGCGAGCGCGAAGGAAATGTATGGTCAATTTCAACTCGATCGGGCAAGTAGTTTCTGATATACAAAAAAGGTTGCACGTGCGCACGTACAGAGGCACCCCACCCCTGACTTGTGGAAAGTGGCGGCTGAGAAGTCCCTAACCACACACCAAATTTTGAACACAATCGGCTCAGCCGTTCCTGAGATATAGAATAGGGGTGTGCAAGTGCGCACGTGCAGGGGCACCCCACCCCTGACTTATGGGAAACTGGCGGCTGAGGGGTCTAACCACAAACCAAATTTGCATACAATCCCAAATTCCAGCCGTTGCGGAGTTTTTGCGAGAAAAAAAAATGTCAACACCCCTCACGCGGCACGCGACACGCACAGTGGTAGTCAGTAGTCACCCACGTGAGTCAGCACTGGTTTCACACATGGTACGTTGGATGGAGCTGCTCAGCAAAGAAGACTGCTTGTCAATCTGATGTGCGGTTGCAGAGATATCAGCTTCTCAAAAGCGTCGCCACGGGCGAGGTCAGGTCGGGTCGGGCTGGATCGGGCCGGGCCGCTCATATTAAGATTTTTCCGAGCGAGCGCGAAGCGCACGCTCGTCCTTCCGTGGTGTAAGGGAAAAATCTTAATATGAGCGGCCCGGCCCGATCTAGCCCGACCCGACCCGACCTCGCCCGTGGCGACGCTTTTGAGAAGCTGATATCTCTGCAACCGCACGTCAGATTGACAAGCGGTCTTCTTTATTTACCCATATGCGTGCGCACTGCGCATACCAACCTCACCATACATTTCCTTCGTGCTCGCTCGTTCATTGTCAACTACGGCGCCATACTGGTTATTATCGTTATTGAAAAAAAAAATCCTTTGGTGATTTGCGTACCGTTCCCAGTATTTATTTACTCATGCATTTACTGGCAATGTTGGGGTTGTAATATCCATAATTAGGGTTGTAATTTTTGAGGATGCAGTTACAGCTACAACCCCGAAAGTATATAAAGTTACACCCATGCTTCTGACTCACCCAGGGGCCCTTTCGGTCTGGTCAGGGGCCCTCCGACCTGCAAAGGAGCCTTTTGAACCACATGGGGGGCCCTCTGGTCTGTCCAGGGGCCCTTCAGCCTTCTAAGGGGCCCTTCCGACTTGATAAGGGACTGCACTGGCTGCTTTGTCGCCCTGCCGACATGCTAAGGGGCCCTCCGACTTGGCCTGGGGCCCCTCCGTCCTGGCTAGGGGCCCATTCGGCATGTTCAAGGGCCCTTCTGACCTACCCAGGGGCCCTTTCGGTCTGGTGAGAGGCCCCTCTGACCTGCACAGGGGTCCTTTCAACTTATCAGGGGCCCTCTGGGTCTGTCCAGGGGCACTCTAGCCTGCTCAGGGACCCTTTAGACCTGGTAAGGAACTGCGCTGGCTGCTTTGTCGCCCTGCCAATATGCTCAGGGGCCCCTCTGTGCTGGTTAGGGGCCATTCCGCATGTTCAGGGCTCTTCTGACTCGCCCAGGGGCCCTTTTGGTCTATCCAGGGGCCCTCTGACCTGCACAGGGGCCCTTTGAACGTTTATGGGGCCCTCTGGTCTTTCGGAGAGGGCCCTGTTGGCCCTCAAGGGCCTCTGAAGTGCTCTAAACTCTCTAAAAAAAAACACTTTGCGTGGTCTCCAGACTCTTAAAGAGCCCATGATACCGCGCTTCGCGCGGTCTCGTCGGCCCTTTTCGGCGCGCTGCGCCCGCCGAAAAGGGCCCTCCTCAGATGTTTCGGGGGGGGGCACGTGCCCCCTGTGCCCCCCCCCCCCCCCCCCCCCCCCCTTGGATCCGCCCCTTGCACATTTTCCCTCTGCAGTTTTCACAGTTGCAGTGGGGTAATTGGTCTGTAACACGTAGATCTTCCAATCGTTTCCATGATACGGAAGTAAGAAATAAAAAAATAAAATAAAATAAATAAAGAGTTTTTAATATACATATATATATATTAATAAAAAGAAATAAAGAGTTTTTTTGTTTAGTCTCAATATTTTTGAATGGATGGATTTCCGAGGTCAGACCCCGCGCTAAGCATAGCTTGTTGCACAGGCCCTGACCCAACCACCCGATCCATCAATTCCTGGCGTCCGGCAGAATTTAGAAGCGAAAGTTGTACGTGTCCGACATACCTGGACACGGTCCGCCCCGCTCTCTGACGTCATCTGACCTTGAGTGTGACCGCTGCCACCGGCCACAGGCCATCCCAGTCAGGAGCAAACAGCAAGCGCCGAAGCGACTCGAACCCGGGCTGTCACTACCGGGTGAGGTCAGAAGTCCAGCGCTCTCCCAACTGAGCTACAGGGGCGTACGGTAACGGGGGTTACAGGGGCGGAGCTTTGAAATAATTGCCAAATTACTGATTACCCACCTTTCGTTAATGTGCTGTTGGTTCCCCGACAAAGTCATCATCACTCGCATTCAGTGCATCCATTCTATCTCAATTTATCGCAAGCACACCCCGCACCGCACACTGGAGTTTCACTTTCAGCGGGTCACCTCTCAGGTCACCTCTCAGCACCTCTCACGTGTTAAATGACCCATTTTCGGGAAGTTATATCTCCGATTCTATCTAAACCGCATTGGATTCAACTGCTTTCAAAAGATAGGTCGTGCAATTATATTGTGACGATTCAATACCCTTTTTTCACGTAACCCAGCCAAATTCCTACGCCGTACAAGGTGAAGATTTATTGCACGCGGCACCGGCCGCATCCGCGGCTCGGATCGCATCCCGTTTCTCCGCGCGGAGGCGCCCCGAGCCAAATAGCGCGCGCCTCTCAGCTGTTGTGTGGCCTTGCAAAATCGCAATGTCCCAATCTTTAATTAGCCGCACCCGAAACACGAACGAGGCAAAAACAAGTTTTGTATTTCGCAAGGAGTTATTTTCGCAGGCAGTACCCATTTCATTGCCAGTTTCAGCGAATTTGAGGGGGCTAATTTCTATTGCGCCCCTGTTGAGCTTGGGATGGGGGTTGCCCCTGCCGCCGCCCCCCTGGATCCGCCAGTGGAGAGTGGCTGGATCCGCAGTGCCGTCGGATACGCCCTTTTGAATTGAAGGTGGTGTCAGGACATGTAACGACTAATTTTGTTTTGAGTTGACTTCAAGTTTGACTCAACGGTTACAGGACACATTGGCGAATGTCATTTTGCCGAATGTCATTTTGGCGAATGCATATTGTCGAAGGACACTTTGACGAAATGTCTTTTTGACGACATGTGAAAAAGTCGAAATGTCTTTTTGCCGAATGTCATTTGCCGACATGTGAAAACAAAGAAATGTCTTTTGCTGAAATGTGATTTTGCGACATGTGAAAAATTCGAAATGTCTCTTGCAGAATGTCATTTTGCCGACATGTGAAAAGATCGAAACGTCTTTTGTCGTAATGTCATTTTGTCGGCATGTAAAAAAGCCGAAATGTCATTTTGCCGAATGTTACTTTGACGACGTGTGAAAAGGTCGACATGCTTTTTTTGCCGAAATGTAATTTTGTCGACATGTTGAAAAAGTCGAAATGCCCTTTTGCCGAATGCCATTTTATCGACATGTGAAATGTTCGAATTTGTTTCCGAATGCCGAATGCCTTTGGTGCCATGCGCAGCAATTGTCATGTGTCAATATTGTTTGTGCGCCCCAATCATGTTTTCGGTCGTCCATGTCAGTGTTGGCGTCATGCGGGCGCGCACGAGAGAGAGAAAAAAACTGCACGCGCACTGCTATCTGATTAGATGCTTGGTTCGTCGGTTCCCCGCTGAGCGGGAACCGTACACTGAGAGGCATTGGAGACTCTTGAGAGTTCTCAGAAACCATACAGGCGTCGATTTAGTCTCTGCAGAGTGCCACATTTTACAAGAACTTTCGAGGGGGTCTTTTGGTCTCAAGATTATCTTTTTTGTCAAGGTTCTCACCGTGAACACCGTGTCTTGCTTGAGAATGCCTGAAAAAGTAGCGGCGCCGGCTGGGATTGAACCGGGGACCCTTCACATGTTAAGTGAGCATTCTACCATTGAGCTACGGCGCGGATTGTACCAGAGTAGGCAAGAAGACTCTTCCAACCATAGCATTTGCTGGGTGAGGTTGATACTTACCGACTTTCTGTGTATAAATATTGTTTTGTTAACAAATGATGGTATGAAAGTAATATTTACAAATCAAAGCCATCGAAAATATAATAGTTATTCGGTATTTACTTGAATAAAAGTATGTTTCCGTCGTTGCGATTACAGCGACACCTGCAGTGCTATGGTGGTGCCATCTGCATGGAATGAATTCAACTTCGGGATTCTCTCAGGAGACCATCCACTGCTCTCCACAGCTGACTTCAAAAACATCCGCGGGTTCGATCCTCGATCGGGACATACTTTTCTTATTCGTTGACTGCCTGATGGTCTCAGAGACATAACATGGTCAGCTGGAGACATATTTACTCTCAACAACCAACGCCGGAGACCATGTAGATTTCTCAGGCAAGACCATCCACTGAAAGGTCTCGAAATGGAAACCGTGCGGGTTTCTCAGGGAAGAGCATTTAGCAAAAGTTCTAAAAAGTGTTTCTGAGTGTAGAGACATAAAATAGTCAGCTGGAGACATATTTACTCTCAACTACCAACGCCGGAGACCAAGTATATTTATCAGGCAAGACCATCCACTGAAAGGTCTCGAAATGGAAGCCGTGCGGGTTTCTCACGGAAGAGCATTCAGCAAAAGTTCTAAAAAGTGTTTCTGAGTGAAGCCGGGTTGCTCCTGGGTGTAGAAGGCAGGGCGCATCCAGGCGGGGGAGGGGGGGGGGGGGGGTAATAGGGATTAGATAGTGGATAATCGCCCCTCCCCCATTTGGATACAGAGGGTTTTGATGACCAAGTATTTTTTTGTCAGCTAATTGACCTTCACAATGCTGCAGAATGGCTATGCACCCTGCCGATAACTTTTGCCACCTCTGATGCAAACCCTGGTGGATGGTGGAAAACCGAAGGAGCAAGGGAGGGGCAGTGGATATGCTCGGCAAAAAAAAAGCATTTCGACCTCTTCACACATGTCGGCAAAATGACATTCGGCAAAAAAGTATTTAGACTGTTTCACATGTCAGCAAAATGACATTTCGGCAACAACAAAAAAACATTTTGACCTATCACACGTCGACAGAGTAACATTCGGCAAAATGACATTTCGGCTTTTTCACATGTCGACAAAATGACATTTCGACAAAAAAGGCATTTCGACGTATTCACACGTCCACAAAGTAACATTCGGCAAAATGACATTTCGGCTTTTTCCCATTTCGACAAAATGACATTTCGGCAAAAATACATTTCGACCTTTTCACATGTCGACAAATGTCATTCAGCAAAAAGCATTTCGACTTTTTCACATTTCGACAAAATCCCATTTCGACAAAATGACACGTCGGCAAAAAGACATTTCGACACTTTGACACGTCGGCAAAAAGGCATTTCGACAAAAAGGCGTTGCCATTTTACTTTCGGCATATTCACTTTTCGACAAAAAGACATGTCAAAATGTCCTTCGACAATATGCATTCGCCAAAATGACATTCGGCAAAATGACATTCGCCAATGTGTCCGGACACCGACTCAACAGCCGAAGAACTGACTCGACTCTTGACTCAAGTGCTGTTTCAAAGAAAATAAATCGATTCAACTCTGAACTCAAGTGCTGTTTTTTTATTGAATCGACTCGACTCTTGACTCTGACTCAAGTGCTGTTTCAAAGAAAATGAATCGATTCAACTCTGAACTCAAGTGCTGTTTTTTTTATTGAATCGACTCGACTCTTGACTCAGGTGCTGTTTCAAACAAATTGAATCGACTTGACTCTTGACTCAAGTGCTGTTTTTGTAATTAAATCGACTTGACTCATCCAGAAATGGCCGACTCATGAGTCGATTCATGACTCAACTCTGAGTCGGTTACAAGTCTGGGTGGTATGCATATTTCAGTGATAACTACATAGTACATACAGCTATTTCAGCGATGAATTAAGTTGTATGAGTAAAGTAAGTGAAAATGGTGGTGTTCGTTTATTTCGATAACAATTGAATGAAATAGCGATTTTCAAGTAATTGGTGAATTTAGGCTATATTCGGCAGTGAAATAGAATGTGACCAAAGCATAAATACATAAATTACGCTTTTGTGACATTTCCTTCCTCTGCCTTAATAAACGGCTCCCTATTAATCAATCACCAAAACGTACAGAACAACACCAAAAATGTGACTCGCCACCAAAATGAATAAAACGCCGCCAAAATAGACACTCCATAGCCAAATAGATTAATGCCAC
Organism: Chirona hameri; assembly: GCA_036785665.1. Classification (NCBI taxonomy): domain Eukaryota; kingdom Metazoa; phylum Arthropoda; class Thecostraca; order Balanomorpha; family Balanidae; genus Chirona; species Chirona hameri. The sequence goes on along the minus strand of JAXIVJ010000217.1, from coordinate 142,679 downwards.
CAATTTTGACAATGCCACCACCACATTGGGCACTTCCACCACCAATATAACACATCCTGCAGCCGAAACGTCCACTTGAGTATCCAGATGGAAGAAAAATGTCCAAAAAGGGCACTCACAGCCTAATTGGCTAACTTACCACCAAATCACTTAGACCGAATACCAAAATCTAGTAGGGAAGGTATAAATAAAACCAGAAATTAGTATATTTGACCTCGTCAGCTAAACAAGATCATATTCTAAACCAAACTGTCATGCCAGATAGCGTCGTGACAACTGACAAGTACGGGTCCCGCCGCCATTGAAATTGGAGGGTCCAAAAAACCGACCAGATTAGCCGACGATGTACCATGCTCCGCAACTATGGGACCGATCTACTTGATTTCTTCACCAATCGATTCCGACTGCTCGGAATGGGTGCCGTTTTGAGTTGTATTCACTTTGGGGCAGTCTAAGTGGACCAAATTGGACCCGAATTTCCCCGTACCAATTTGCCGACGGCGTCATGCTCCGAGCCTATGGCCGGACCGATTTGGACGGGGTCTTCACGATTCGATCCGGCGTGGTCCAAAACGGTGCCGTTTTGAGTTTTATGCACTTTGGTCTAATGTAAGTGGACCAAATTGGACCAAAACCACCAAAAATCGTTGACGACGACGCCATGCTCCGAACCTATCAGACCGATTTGGGCGGGGTCTTCACCATTTGATCCGTAGTGGTCCGGCTTTAGTTTTCATTTGCATTTTGCCCACCCCAGCCTAAAAATCCTGGCGACGCCTATGAAGCTAGGTCGACCGGCATACCGATTTATCTTGGATTTATCCATCCTCACCGTAACCTAAAATCCTAGATCGATGCCCATGATCGCTGATAACGGTGAACAGGGAGTATGAGATGCTTCAATTACGTATATTCTGGCATGTCTTTGACCAGCAAGTTGCTTAAAAAAAGTTATTAATTTTGGTGATTGTTCAAAGTCCTCCGCCGGCACCCTGATGCTGTTCAATGTTCATGCTGCTTAGTCGGGTTTCTGTATTCCATATTCCATCTGGCATCGTTGGTGGTGGATTCGTCTTTTTGGTGGTGAATTGGTATTTTTGGAGGTGGCTTGGGCCATTCTGGCATGTTTGCTAAGTTGATGGGGAGAGTGTCCACTTTGGTGGTGGAAGTGGTCATTCTGGCTGTTCCATTAATTTTGTCCCTTTAAACAATACTTGGTTATTGTTGATAGGTAACTAGATTTATATATGGGAAAGGGAATGTCATATGCAAATCTTTGCGAATTTGAGGAACTGTTGTTTCCCTGTGAGTTGTATGTTTAATGTTAAATGATTTACACAGTACTTATCAGGTTTAATTTGAACCTGTTTATTTAGTGATACACTAAAGTATGTTAAATATGCCTGTGTGTGTTATGCTTGCTTTGAGTTGGAAGTGTCAGTTTGGTGAAATTTTCCTCCTTTCAATGTAGTTACTGTGACATGCCAATGTCATGAGCATGTCTAGATATTCTGCCTGATCCATAATGTGAGAATCAGTGTCCTAGCATTGAGAAATTTGGGCAGGAAACGACCCCCTATAGTTGCTATTCTGCTTTTCCCACCACTCGACCTGCTACCACCACTCCTTTGCCCAAGTTTTCCTGTGAATTTTCCACTCCTTATTTTAAAATGTATTAGGTAATAATTTGAACTCTGATACTGATTTATGGATGTAATGATAGGGACAGCCTGTGGAGGGAAAGACAGGTAAGAATTGACATAGGTAATAATGAATTCTGGTGAGCTGGTAATGGGGCATTGATAAAGCTGAATACATATGTTTTTGGTTGAATATTCCAATCTTTATGCTTATTTTTAGTCAGAATTTTCCACTCCACACCCCAGCTCCAAAGCAATCCCAGGACTCTGGTGAGAATCATGACCTAATCTTAATTTTGCTGTTTATTAATGTATGAATGCTCTTCTTTGAGGTTCATAATGTTAATGTTAATGGCAGTGTTCTTTTGTGTGATGATCCTCAAGAACTGTGTATGGAGCCTCAGGCTATGAGCCGCTGCTGATGTCACAATGACATCTGCCTGTCGCTGTAATGTGTTATGTACTGCATGTCTTGTGACACAGTACAGTTCAACACCCTGGAGCATGATGTCACACCTCCCCAAAAGTTGTCCATCCCCTCACCCCTGTTGCTGACTGGTTAACAGGCTGTCCTCACAATCCTCATGTCACAAAGAACACAGCCAATGTCAATGTTAAGATGGGGAATGCCTCAAACAGTTCTCTTGTTTGATTACCAAAAAAAAATATTAACACAGTTCAAGGCTGTGGTTTATGCTAATTTTGTAATGTTGTATATGGTCAACTATGATAGCATCAGGCATACTGTAATACTAGTTTTCCTGAGTATTGGTTGTGTAAGGTGTTTCAGGAAGTAGGGTAGGTATACAACTGTAATGCTGGACATGTCCTAACACCAGACTTTTCATGCTAATGCAATATAGTTGTTGGTATCATCTACATCGCCAATAATGTGAAAAGTCACACATTAGGACATGGTCACTGATCAGTGTTATGGTTATTTACCCTATAACCTGATAGTGTCAGACTTATAACCGACTCAAGAGTTGAGACATTAATCGGCTCATGAGTCAGACATTTTTGGATGAGTCATGAGTCAAGTTGATTCATTTTTTTTAAACAGCACTTCATTCAAGAGTCAAGTCGACTCAATTTGTTTGAAACAGTCCTTGAGTCAAGTTTTGAGTCAGTTATTTGGCTGTGAGTCAGACTTGAGTTGACTCAAACAAATTTGAGTCTAGTTACAACAACAGGGACATAGCCATAGCTACATAGCCAAGGGGAGGGCACTGCCCCCCCCCCCCCCCCCCCCCCTCTCTCTCCCCGAGCAAACCATTTTACGCTAGATAAAATGTGATGCTGCTGACACTCGACCCCCCCCCTCCCCAGTCAACATCAAGGTAAGAATTCAACTTGTGATTATTTTTGTCACACACCCTACAAGATACAGGGATGGCCAGCCTCCAAACCTACTAGATCTGGTGCTGACTAATGAGGAGGGGATGTTGACCAACCTTGAGTACTTACCAGGCCTTGGTAAAAGCGATCACATTGTGTTGAGATTCCAGCCGGCTTGCTACACTGCTCAGTCTGAGTCTGGTCAAACAAAACTCAACTTCCATAGGGCTAATTTCAGGGAATTAAATAGGATGATATCAGATACTGATTGGGAACAGCTGCTGTCCAGTGAAGTTGATGATGGTTATAGGACTTTCAAAGAGGCATTCGTCAGCATGGTCACAGCATGTATTCCAGTAGCTAAACGCTCTCAGTCTAGGAAGAACATATATATATATATATATGACTAGCCAATAGCCATGCTTTAAAACTTAGAAAGCTAAAGAATGGCTTGTGGCAGAGGAGTGTAAGCACAAATGATCCTGTTGATATGGCTAGGTTCAGGCTGTGTAGAAACCAACTAAGACAGTTAACGAGACAACTCCGCAAACACTTCGAATCCCAGCTGGTGTCAGATTTAAAAGTCAATCCTAAGGCCTTTTGGAGATACAGTAACAGTAGGCTGAAAACCAAACCAAGGATTGGCGACTTAAGGACCCTTGAGAGCAGGGATGAGGTTAAGGCAGGTATCCTCAACACATTCTTTGCAGGCGTGTTTACTCAAGAGGACCATAACGACATCCCTACCCTCCCTGATCGAGCTGTGACCACTGAGTTATCTGATATAAACATATCAGCAGGTGCAGTTGAGCAGAAGCTCCTTTCCTTAAATACAGCTAGCGCTCCAGGACCAGATGATTTGCATCCACGCATCCTGAAGGAAACTCACAGCTCCCTTTCAGTGCTCCTTGCTCATCTCTTCCGTAGGTCCTTAGATACAGGATGCATTCCGCAAGACTGGTCACTAGCACGGGTAGTACCACTATTTAAAAAGGGTGATAAGCAGAACCCCTGTAACTACCGCCCTATTAGCCTGACTGCCATACCGTGCAAGATTCTGGAGTCCCTGATTCGTGACCAGGTGTTATTCCATCTGACTGAGCAGAATATCTTGTCCAATGATCAGCATGGGTTCCGCCCGAGACGCTCGTGTAAAACGCAACTGCTGGAGGTCCTTGATGCTTGGAGCAGGGAACTGGAGAGCGCCAACACTGTTGATATTGTGTACCTTGACTTTCAGAAGGCCTTCGATTCAGTTCCGCATTTGAGACTCTTAAACAAACTCCATAGCTACAGCATCACAGGCAAATTTCTTGCTTGGATCGAATCTTTCCTGACTGAGAGAAAGCAGCAGGTGGTCCTCGAAGGTTGTCACTCAGATTGGACAGACGTTGCTAGCGGAGTTCCTCAGGGATCTGTTCTTGGCCCGTTACTGTTTCTTGTCTATATGAATGACTTGCATGATGTTGTCCACTGTGATGTGAAACTGTTTGCAGATGACACGAAGCTGTATTCGAATGTTTCCTCCACTGGTGGTGCGGCACATCTCCAGTCAGACTTGAATGCTCTCACTAGTTGGTCTAACACCTGGCTGATGCCCTTCAACCAGAGCAAATGTAAGGTCTTGCACATTGGACATGCAAATCTCAGTTTCGCGTACACTATGGACGGTGCTCAGCTGGACAGCACTCTCCTAGAGAAGGACCTGGGTGTTCACATCGATGCTGACTTGAAGTTTAGGGAGCATGCTTCGTCGGCGGTCGCTAAGGTGACCCGGGTGCTGGCAGTCATTCGGCGTTCATTTGCACTGATTGATGAAGTCACACTTTATGGGGGCCTTTCAACAGGTCAGATCAGCAGCGAGTAGAGAGGGTTCAGCGGAGAGCCACTCGCATGGTAGAGTCCATTCGCCACAAACCATATGAAGAGACGCTCCGATACTTAAAGCTTCCATCTCTCTACTATAGGCGGCGCAGAGGCGACATGATCTTCACATATCAGTTGTTCCACGGTGGGGTTGATGTGAATCCAAGCGTTTACTTCACACTGGCAGACGGTCCAACGAGAGGCCATCCCTTCAAACTCCGCAAGTCCTCGGCGACCACAAGGGTCAGACGATTCGCCTTCGCCACACGTATTGTGAATGATTGGAACGGCCTCCCATCCAAAGTGGTCTGCGCTCCTTCGCTGAATGCCTGCAAGGGGTAGTTTATCCTACATTGGACGCCCATTGGGCTCACGTCGGGTTCAGCATACCTGACACTGACTGAGACATGCAAGGAATCATGAGCTCGATGAGAGCGGGTACTACAGGTCTTGAGGCCTAAAAATCCCGATTACCGTAAGGTAAGGTAAGGTGAGTCAAATTGAGTCAACTAAACAAATATATGTTGGAGTCTAGTCGATTAAATTTGTTTAAAACAGCATTTAAGTCAAGCTGAGTCGATTATTTTTGTTAAACAGCGTGAGTCAAGAGTCGACTCAATTTTTTTTAAACAGTACTTGCGTCAAGAGTCGAGCCGATTCATTTGTTTTGAAACAGCACTTGAGTCAAGAGTCGAGTCAGTTCTTCGGTTGTTGAGCCAGACTTGAGTCTACTAAAATAAAATGAGTTGTTACAAGTCTGGATAGTGTGATTGTCTGTATTTGGAGGGGCCGGGGGTTGGGTAGTTTATCCTACATTGAAAACTTGAAAGGAGCAAATGTCTGTTTATTTTTCACATTGTAGGAAGGGTCATGTTAGACAAATTATGACATTGATGTATACGTACTTACATTTTAAATTGATGGCATGGTTCATACCAGATATTATGTCAATGTATGTTAAAACTCATGTTAAAATGTCAGGTCACATTTTCAATGGCTTTTTAACTAATGAAAACAAACAGCTTGCAGTAGAATTTTGATCATATGTGGTTAGAATTTTGATCATATGCGGTTAGAATTTTGGCCAGCATGTCTACTCATAATCATATACCTGTAATTAAATTTCCTAACCACTCTGTAAAGCCCAGGCTACACTATGCATGATATTTCTGCAAATCACGCGCGTGTTCTGCGTATTTGCGGCATTTGCGTGAAATACGCAGTCAGAGCAATTTCAGCTGATAGTAAATGCATTGAGTGAGCTACACTGGCACATCACGCAGATCCCGCATGAAACGTCAAGGAAATTCCGCAGACACGTCAAGGAAAGCCCGCAATAAAGTTCAGAATTCTGAACTTCTTTGCGTGTTTTCCGTGATTGCGTGACGCGTGGTTTCTATCATTTTTCTTGATTTCGCGTATTGTAGTGTATAATAGACCTAAACTTTAATAATTTGTGCTGAGTATCGTGGCGCAAGAGGAATGAAGAAGCGTTGGAGCAAATTGTGAGTGTTGAAACTTGTGTTGAAGCTGGTGGATATTTATGCAGTGGCTTATCCTTTTTTTAAATGCCGTGGTTTATCCTTTTTTAAATGCAGTGGTTTATCCATTTCCTTGCGTGATTTGCATGATCGGCAGATCCCAGACGTTACGCAAGTCCCGCAAACACGGAGAAGACGTGCGGGATTTGCGGGACAATCACGCATAGTGTAGCCTGGGATTAACTCTGTGCTCTGACCACCTACCCTACCCTATTTTTTTTAAAACCTAGTAAGCGCCAAAAGGATGAAACTGAGAAAAACGTGAAAAACTGAATGGTTGCTGGACTAAGGTAACGGCCATTAACTTTGTTGAAATTTCGATCCAACAATAATATGGGGTATGAATGTAACTAAGAAATAGCATCCAGGACCTGAGATCGTATCCTAATCATAAGAAAATGGACATGCTTATTTTGTATGAGCTGGGGAGAGCAAGGAATAACCTAGCACGATCCCTTGAATGTTTTTCTGTGGCATTTATGATGAAATTGACCAATGCCCTACAACAACCGTAATATGTTACGTGACCTGATCCGTGACGTGACCTTTGACCTGAGAGGTCAAATTCGGGGTCAAAGGTCACAGGTCAGGTCCCGGCGACGGACGTTAGATATGGACCCTGTCTATCATATGGGACCTTTTTGGAAAGGATGCCGCAATAAATTCGAGACGTTATGCGGTACCCCGTCCTTTGACCACGAATTTGACCTCCAAGGTCAAAGGTCACGGGTCGGGTCACGGTGACGGACGTTAGATATGTACCCTGTCTATCATATGGGAGCACTTTGGAAAGGATCCCGCCATAAATTGGGGACGTTATGCGGTACCCCGTCCTTTGACCTCGAATTTGACCCCCAAGGTCAAAGTTCACGGGTCGGATCACAGTGGCGGACGTTAGATATGGACCCTGTCTATCATATGGGACCACTTTGGAAAGGATCCCGCCATAAATTCGGGATGTTATGGGGTACTCCGTCCTTTGACATTGAAGATGACATTGAACAACAAAATGAAGGTCACATTCGTAATCCGCGTGCCAGAATTGACCTTGGGCCGAAGTGTGGGCAAATCCGAATCTGTCGCTGAATAAGTCGCTGAATAAGTCGCTAACTTCACGGACTGGCAATATTGCTAAAATATTGCCACTAACCACATATAGTATGTAACATCTAACCACATACTGCGTTTGACCGCTGGTACGGGTTCGACTACTCGTAGAATATAAAAACGTAGCATGTAACATCTGGCTGCATACCAAGGCCATATATCTGCATACTGTGTTTGACTGCTGGTACAGGTTCGACGGCTGGGAGTGGAGGAAAACCTAGTAAGTAACATCTGGTCACATACTGCGTTTTTCTTTGACAAACTATGTGTGCTGCTGGACATGCTAGGATTTACAAGTCAATATCTCGGTTTTGGAGCAAGGTACGACATTTTTTAATGGAAAAAATGAATGCGGGCGACCTAAAAAAAACGGTACCATATCTAACTCAATGTTGTTTACTTTGGCGCTTACTACGTTGCCAGTGAAGTTTGGGACTTGGGGGAGACCCCGGACCTGCCCTGCAGACTTCCGCGTGTCGGTGCCTGTGCGCTCACGCTGTCGCCCCTGACTCTGTCCAAGCTGCGGGCGGTAGTACTTGGTATGAGCGGGTCAGCCGCCCGCGGTGAGGACGGCGTCTGTATCCGCATAGTCCGCATGTCTTTTGACGCGATTGGCACGGTGCTCCTGCATTTGGTCAATTCCAGCATCTCTCTCTCTCTCTCTCTCTCGGATGTTCCTCAATCCTGGAAACACTCCCTCGTTTACCCAATCCATAAAGCCGGTGATCCTTCTAATCCATCCAACTTCCGGCCAATTTCCATAGTTCCAGTGATCTCCAAAATTGTAGAGCTCTAGTCCATCAACAACTCTACAATTACCTCTCCCAAAACCACCTCCTTTCCTCAACTCAGCACGGTTTTCGTCCTCGTCACTCGACGGAAACCGCCCTGATATCCATTTCCGATCATATCCTTTCCGTTAACGACCGTGGAGAGCTGTCCCTCCTCTGCCTGCTGGATTTGAGCAAGTGTTTTGATGTGATAGACCACGCTAAATTATTGACAAAATTGCAGCTTTACGGAATTGATATTACTTGGTGTTCTGCTTATCTTCGGAATCACACTCAGAGCGTGAGCTTCACTGACGCTCTGGGCAACACACAAATTTCAGCTCCGCTTCCCAACAGCATCGGGGTTTTTCAGGGTTCTGCTCTCTGCTCTACTGCGTCTTCGCCAACGACCTCAGCTTGTTCGCCGAGGACGCAGTAGTAGTACAGTATGCCGATGATACACAAATTTATTCAGTGGCAAAAAGTCAGAGCTCAATAACGTCGTGAGTAGAATGGAACGTGCGCTTGCTTCTCTAGACATGGTTTCGGTTTCGTGGAAACGGCTTAAAAATCAACACTGAGAAAACTCAACTGATGCTATTGGGAAGCGCTCAAAATTTGCGCAATGCCCCGAACTTCACGGTAAAATTTCGCGATCACACTCTCGTACCTATTTCGGAAGCTAAGAATCTCGGCATCACCTTCGATCGCACTTTGAACTGGGACGCCCATGTAACCTCCGTCACTAGACGCTGTTTTGGAATTATCAGTGGTCTATCACATCTTAGGAGCCGCCTGCCATCGTCCGTCATCTCTGTGCTGGTCAACGCTCTGGTTCTCTCGCAGGTCCGATACTGCATCACCATATATGGTAACGGTTCACGGAAGAACCTGTCTCGAATTCAAAAACTTATTAACTATGGGGCAAAAGTGATTTTCGGCCGCAAAAAGTTTGATCATGTATCGGACCTGCTTGAGAGGCTGGGTTGGCTCAGCGCGGAGAGCCTGGTATCGTACCGCACTTTGTGTCTGACACACAAAGTGCGCCGTCTCGGCGAGCCTGAGGAGCTGGCCGCGGGTCTCGCCACTGTGGCTGAGATGCGCGAGGTGCGGGAAGTGTCGGGCAGGACCAGTCGCCAGGACTGCGACCTGTTTGTGCCCCGGTCGCGCACTGAGATGGGGAAGAGGCGATTCAGCTGTCGAGGTCCGACACTATACAACTCGTTGCCCCCAGACCTGCTGGAGCTTCCCGTGCCGCTGTTTTCTCGCCGCCTAAGGCGACATCTGTCGGCTCAGTCTGCCGCGCCCGACTGACTCTATTAGCCGCTTCCCGGGCCCGTGTGTGATGTATGTGATGTGCTTCATCTTGACCTGTATGAATGTGTGAGTGACTGTATTGCGCATCCGCCTGATCATTTGACCTTCTTGTATCTTCCGACGAGAGGTGGTAACAGCCACACACTTGTTGTGGATCACTTTAATATACGTCTGAGTCTGAGTATGTTTTTTCTTGACACGGCAGACTGCTGCAGCTGCTGCTGACACGGCAGCACCATGCTGAGTTTGGCCCGCGGTCTGGCGGGCCGGGCTGGTCGCCTGACATCCGTCACACACCACTGGCCCCGCGTGCCGGCCACTCTGCCGTCACCGCCTTCAGCCCCGCTCCGCCAGCATGCCGCGTCGCTACGGACCTCCGCGGCCCGCGGCGCGCCGCTGCCGCCAGTTGTGTGGCTCGTGCTGCGCCCCATCACCAAGCTGGCCGCCGTGCTGTTCGGCAGAGCCTACCGCAAGTGGTGGCAAGCGCTGCCAACAGATAAGCGAGTAGTCTTCTTGGCCAGCGTGCGCCGAAATCGGAGGAAGATTGCTGGTAAGGAGGCCCGAAGCTGGGTGGGAGGGTGGATGGCGGGGCAGTGGGTATCACAACCGCGGGAAGCTAGCTGGTAGGAGGCCGTTGTCGCATCGTGGGACTCAGTTGTCCGTATGTGCAAAATATACAATTTAATTCGCATGCACATGTAAGACGCGTTACAGCGTGACGTCACAAAATATTTTCGTACTTGGCGGCGCTGCTTGGTAGGGAAAACAAACGCGGCGCCTGAGCTCAGCGTATTGTAAAACGAACGTTTGTCATTATACTGCGAGATTGTGTTAGTGGTTCGGGATTTTGTGACTTTATTGTCGGCGATGGATGACGCTTCAAGGTATAAAGACAAGCTCTGCGTCGAGGAAAAAGTATTTCCGGATCCGTACAGCATCGATGAAGCCTACTGGATCTCTGACATTGTCGTCAAGTTGCCACATGTACTGTTACCAGACATTCGGGCATATCTGGTGGCCACGTCGGGCGCATTTACCTCGGACAAGGCCCCTCAGTCTGACCGGGGGCCCTTTTAAACCTAACAAGAGCCCTCAGACCAACCGAGGGCCCCTTCGGCCGACCGGGACCCTTCAGGTCGATCAGGGGCCCTCTTAAGCCTAGCAAGGGCTCCCTCAGGCCGACTGAGGGCCCTCAGGCCAACCAAGGGCCCCCTAAGGCCGACCGGGCCCCCACAGGCTGACGGGGGGCCCCTCAGGCTGACCAACCGAGTGCCTTCTCAGAACGACCTAGGACCCTCTTAGGCCGGCCGAGGACCCCTTTAGACCGAACAGGGGCACCTCAGGCTGACCGGGGCCCCCTTAGGCCGACCGGGTCCCCACAGGCCGACTGGGGGCCCTCTTAAGCCAAGTAAGGGCCATCTAAGCCTAGAAAGGCCCCCTCAGGCCGACCGAGATCGCCCTCAGGCCGACCGAGGACACCCCTGGGCCGACTGAGAGCCCCTCAGTTCGAAAAAGGCATCTTTTAAGCCTGGTAAGCCGAGGGGCCGAGCCCCCCCCCCCCCCCCTGGCTGCGCCACTGAATGCAAATGACAGTCCCAAGCTCCGTTAAAATTCCCCTCCGCGTACTGCCTACCAGGTGATGTTTTTCCTACCAACAGCTGACTGCGCCCCGCGGCCAAATCCGTGACGTCACAGCCGGGCCACCGCGAACGCCTCTATTGGTATCACGCGCATTGTTGCCTTTATTCTTCGCATTTCTTTTTCGACCACTTATTGGTGCCGTATTTCTTTGTGTCGCATTTCTTCACATCCCATTTTTCCGCAGGAGCAATTCTTTGCATCTTTTTATGAGACACGTTTGACCATTTGTAGCCGTTTTTGCGTTTATGACGAATTTGAAGGTTAATAAAACTGGTCATTGCATGAATAGTTTTTCATTAAATATAATGTTAAAACTTGCCGTTGTCCTTCAACATTAGTGCCGTGGATTGTTGGCCCACTCTGTGTGTAACGTTATGGTTAGAGAGTTCGATATTGATGTGCCAGGTTATATCGAATTGCTGTTAGATCGGCTAGTGAGCACTGCAGCTGAATGCTGACTCATTGCTAGTAACGAACTTTTTGATCTAATATATAGCAAAACCGCCAGACGTCTGGGAATAAAACGTGACGCGACATATCGTTTCTTGGAGACGTGATGTTTGCTGGTTTATGAAGGTCATACACTAATAAAACTGGATTACATCATGCAGTTTGTATCGGTCATTTGCCCGCCAACTCATTTGACATTTAACCACCAAGGTAACACTGTCGTGCATCCATCCTGCCGTGATCTGTGGTATGACTCAGCGTTGCCCGATAGCGGCTTCGGCGGTGGTGGGTGGACTGTCTCTGAACTACTACTACACCCATATGCAGACCACACCGATCACGGGACGCACCCGCTTCGTGGCCTTCACTCCCGACCAGATCGTCAAGATCTCTGAGGAGGGATTCGAGATGGTACATATGGGACAGTCATTGCGGCGGTTCGGGTATTGTCGCGGGTGGTATGATGGCATGCGTGGTTGTATACTTTGCGAGTAGTTGTGTTCTTTAACATGTTTCGTTGCTTAATTCATGCATGTCTCAGTCACCCTCTGTTAAGTCTGAGATATGTGCAAATCCCAGTCGCCATACAATGGCCCAGCTGACCCAGGCAGGGTGCGTTCGGCAACACGGCGAATTCGCCGTTATCACGACGAATTCGTCGCTTATCCATGGTATCACCGAATATTCGCTGAGTTTGTGTTCGGCAACACGATGAATCAGCAAACGAGCGACTTCACCCGACGAATTCGCTCTGTGGAGCGCGAATTTCCAAACCAGTCGTCGGGAGGGCTACGTTACTGTTCCAGAACGCACGAGACAGCGAATTCGTCGGAGAGCGATTTTGTTGGATTCGTCGAGAGCGAAATAGTCGTGTTGCTGAACGCATCCCCAGTCTGCCTCACCTAACCTGACCCGACCTGACCCGACCTGACCCGACCTGACCCGACCTGACCCGACCTGACCCGACCTGACCCGACCTGACCCGACCTGACCCGACCTGGCCCGACCTGACCCGACCTGACCCGACCTGACCCGACCTGACCCGACCTGACCCGACCTGACCCGACCTGACCCGACCTGACCCGACCTGACCCGACCTGACCCGACCTGACCCGACCTGACCCGACCTGACCCGACCTGACCCGACCTGACCCGACCCGACCTGACCCGACCCGACCCGACCCGACCCGATCCGATCCGATCCGACCCGATCCGACCCGATCCGATCCGACCCGACCCGACCCGACCCGACCTGACCTGACCCGACCTGACCAAACCTGACCCGACCTGACCTGACCTGACCTGACCTGACCTGACCTGACCTGACTCGACCCGACCTCACCTGACCCGACCCGACCCACCCTGCCCCGCAGATGCTGCAGGATCACGCGTTGGACGTCCTGCCGCCGGACCTGACCCGACCTGACCTGACCTGACCTGACCTGACCTGACCTGACCTGACCCGACCCACCCTGCCCCGCAGATGCTGCAGGATCACGCGTTGGACATCCTGCCGCCGGACCTGACCTGACCTGACCTGACCTGACCTGACCTGACCTGACCTGACCCGACCTGACCTGACCCGACCCACCCTGCCCCCCAGATGCTGCAGGACCACGCGTTGGACGTCCTGCCGCCGGACCTGACCCGACCTGACCTGACCCACCCACCCTGCCCCCCAGATGCTGCAGGACCACGCGTTGGACGTCCTGCCGCCGGATCCGACCTGACCTGACCTGACCCGACCCACCCTGCCCCCCAGATGCTGCAGGACCACGCGTTGGACGTCCTGTCGTCGGACCTGACCTGACCTGACCCGATCCACCCTGCCCCGCAGATGCTGCAGGATCACGCGTTGGACGTCCTGGCGTCGGACCATGGTATGTACCGTACCGTGGTACGGGTGGCTAACCGTCTTCTGAGCGCCAACCGCGACCTGGCGGAGATGCAGCGGGAGTGGGCCATCACTGTGGTGGCGGATGACGAGCACGTCAACGCCTATGCCATGGAGGTGGGAGATTGCAGTGTCTTGGCATTGGGAAATTTGGGTGGAAAACGACACCCTATAGATACTATTTTCCACTCTTTTTTTTACCCTTTTTTCCCGAGTTTTACTGTGATTTTTCCACACCTTATTTTACAAGTATTGGGTAATTGGAACCCTGATACTGATTTATGGATATAATGATAGAGACAGCCTGTGGAGGGAGGCAGGTAATAATTGGCATAGGTAATAATTAATTCTGGTGAGCGGGTAATTGAGTATTGATAAAGCGGAGTACATATTTTGTTGTTTAATTTTCCACTCTATATGCTTATTTCTAGCCAGAATTGTCCACTCCGCACCCCAGTTCCAAAGCAATCATAAGACCCTGGGGTAGAGCTGCGGGAATAGGACCCTGCAGAGCTGAGGGAATGGAGCCCACACCATGGAGGTGGCGAGAAGGAAGGAAGAGGATCTGATATGATGTGGACTGGATGGTGCCACTGGTGCCACTGACACGTGGTGTGACCTTAGTCGGGCCTAGTTCAATCTGGCAAAGCTCATTAAGGTTTCCACGATATCATTGTGGGTATTGGTCTTATATTGTGCTATAAAGCTGGAGGGATGTGTTCTGCTCGTCACATAGCCCACACACCATTGCCGACTGAGTAACGGTCGCATACGTCACGTCCAGGTATCAGCACTAACGGACTTCACTTTAGACTCCGTCCTCGTCTTCTGGGCACTAGTCTCCCGGACCTCAAATCCGGCCCTGCACGACTGCAAGATTCTTATGTTTTGCAACGAGCTGTGTGGTCGAACCGACGTGTGTGCGTATTGTTGTTTTTCAGCGAGCTGTGTGGTCGAACCGACGCGTGTGCGTGTTGTGCGTATTGATGAGGCAGGACTTCTCTGGGACAGCTGTTCGGTGTCGCAACGGCTTGGACACCGGAAACACGAAACGAAATGGCGCACACCGTACTGGGACACTGTGCGAGTTGTATTACTTCACCATATTCAATTTCGCTATGGTCTCTTCCGCAGCGTGAAGTACCATGGCTGGGGCATTCCACGACAAATCGACCAAGGCTTGACACCCTCATATTATGTTTTTCTTCTTCTCTGAAAATGGGTCTTTAGGGTAATCTCGGGCGCTAAAGCCAGCTGTGACAATCTTAAAATTTTCGGCTCAACGGTCACCGAATTATACCCTCGGGAATGTTTGAGAGGTCATGTTGTAAGGCCATCTTTGATCGCCTGTAGCCTGTCAACGAACAGCACGAACGTAATATAATTGCATATGGTTGAGCTCGCACTGATGCGAGGAAACTTTTCGCAATTTCGGATTTTCCAATTTGTTCTTGTTTTTTGACCCCGTGACCACGTGACCTAGTTTTGCATGAACTTGATCTGTGGCACCTAAAAAAAAATATTTTCTGAAGCCAAATCAGTCTTCATGAATATTCTTTATAAAATGTAAAAACCGTTTTGCAAACCGTTTGCATACCGTTGCAAACCGTTTTGCTTATAAAGAGCACTTTTAAGCTTCGCAAAAAAAAAACTCTGGTAGGCGGCGCTGCGAACACACCTGTGTATCTTCGTACTGGGTAGATATATCGATATGCAGTAAACGACAGTGGATAGGTCAAGTATTCTGAGACGAAAATGAAGAGAGAAAAAATACTTTTGTGATCTGAGGTCAAGGTCATGGTCATATTTAAGGTCGCAATTTCAATATTTGACCTTAAATATGACCTTGATCTTGACCTCAGATCACAAGAGTATTTTTACATTTTCGTCTCAGAATACTCAGACCTATCCACTGTCGTTTACTGCATCTCGATATCCACCAAGATGGAGGTCATATTAAGGTCGCAATTTCAATATTTGACCTTAAATTTGACCTTGATCTTGACCTCAGATCAAAAGTATTCGTATTTTCGTCTCAGAATACTTGACCTATCTACTGTCGTTTACCACATCTCGATGTATCTAACCAGTCCAGAGATACACAGAAATGTGTTCAAAGCACTACCTGCAATATTTGACCTTAAATACGACCTTGACATTGACCTCAGATCGCAAAACTATTCTGACATTTTCGTCTCAGAATACTTAAGACCTATCCACTATCGTTTACTGCATATCGATATCTCTACCCAGTCCGAAGTCCGATGTGTTCGCAGCGCCGCCTATCGGAATTTTTGCGAAGCTTAAAAGTACTCTATAGGCAAAATGTTTTTTGTTTTTAAGAATATTCATCAAGACTGATTTGGCTTCAGAAAAAAAATGCAAATTTTGAGATGCCACAGATCAAGGTATTTCATGGAAAACTAGGTCACGAGGTCACGGGGTAAAACAAAATTAATTTGCCAAAAGTCTCCTCGCATCAGTGCCAGCTCAACCATATGTAATTATATTACGTTCGTGCTGTTCGTTGACAGGCTACAGGCGATCAAAGATGGCCTTACAACATGACCTCTCAAAAATTCCCGAGGCTATAACTCGGTGACTGTTGATCTGAAAATTTTCAGATTGGCACAGCTGTCTTTAGCGCCCGTGATTACCCCATTAACCCCTTTTCAGAATTTGTACAAATATGAGGGTGTCAAATTGTATTATTTTTGGTCGATTTGTCGTGGAATGCCCCAGCTAGCGAATAACATCTGTTCGTTTTATATCGCATGCGAATACCTTGTGGATATTCTGACCATGATCAACATAAACGTTCTGATCCTTTTGAACACCATCATCTCCTTCCACACCATCAACACGCACAACACGCTCACACGTCGGTTCGCCGTATGATAATATGTGTATGGCTGTTTTATAGCGCTAGTTGGTATTCTTCTGGCGGTTTAAGTTGTTATCTAAGCTTGGAAATTTCCGGATGTAAATACCTATCCTTCGCTCCAGCAGTTGTTTAGGATAACATCACATGCTTATAGAGCTTATAGGGAGCGTAAAATGCTGAAACATTCCTCTTACACTTTGCGTTGAAGTCTGCATTATAATGTCATATTTTTGACTTCCTGTTCCTTTTTCTTCGAAAAGGTAAGATATAATTTTACAAATATGAATTACAATTACTAAGCTTCCAAAGCGATGAACGAACGACTAGCCTACTTACCGCCGACAATCGTCTTAACGGCGAAAAACGTCCGAAGGGAAATGCCACATGCATCGCCATTGTTTTATATACGATTCTGTATCTTCTTTTGCTGTTGCACAGCCATGCTCATCTCCCGTTTTTAATCTTTCCTCTCTCAAATGCAAGCCGCTGTGCGCGGCACCTATATGGCTGAAGATATTGAGTTTTTTTCGTTTTGGAGAAACGCATCATTGAAAAATATTCCCATGATCTCCAGTCTTCACTTCCAGTTGTCTGTGCCTTGCGTTGTAATATGTCAATAAGACCCCGCCATGACCCCGGTGGTGGCTTTGGTTGTTTCTGAAATAAATGATTTTGTAACAATCATGGTTTTCCCTGTTTCAGTGTGGAAACATCGTGGTGTTCACTGGTATGCTGCTGATGTGTGACAACGATGACCAGCTGGGCTGCGTCCTGGGCCACGAAATGGCGCACACCGTACTGGGACACTGTGTGAGTGAACTTGAGATGGCGCACACCTTACTGGGACACTGTGTGAGTGAACTGAGATGGCGCACACCGTACTGGGACACTGTGTGAGTGAACTTGAGATGGCGCACACCTTACTGGGACACTGTGTGAGTGAACTGAGATGGCGCACACCGTACTGGGACACTGTGTGAGTTATCGTAATCCTAACAGAGCCTTCTTGTGTCCATTCTAGCTGTGAATAGTTATACCTATTGCTTCACCATATACAATTTCGCTATAGTCTCTTCCGCAGCGTGAAGTACTAGCTAGCGAATAGCATTGTTTTAGTTTTTTGTTGTCGCATGCGAATACCTTGTGGATATTCTGACCAATCTGATCTTTCTGAACACCATCTTCTCCTTCCACAGGGTGAGCGTCTGAGCAAGGCGCACCTGCTGGACCTGCTGATGATCCTGCCGCTGGCCGCCATCTGGGCCTTCATGCCCAACGACGGCGTCAGCGTGTTCGCCCACTGGTTCTTCCGCCAGATGGTGTCGCTGCTGGGTGACCTGCCGAACAGCCGCGCCCTGGAGACGGAGGCTGATGAAGTGGGCCTCCACCTGGCCGCCAGGGTCAGTGTTAAGGAATTTACCGAGTGTATTGTTGACTGAACACTAAGTCGGTGTAGTTGAAGTGATGTGGCTGCCAGGGTCAGTGGTACCGTAGGGTGGTCCGTTTTTTTCTTCAAACTTTCGGTCTCACCCTCCATTCCGGTGCATTTTGGGGCGCTGATTACGACGAAGACATCAAAATTGAAGAATTCGAAGAAAAAAAATCGATTGCGCACTGGACTTTTTATCTGCGGCCATTTCTGAACATTTTGACCGCTCACAAGCGTGATAACTCAAATTGACGCTTAAGTGTATCATAGATGGATAAAGCAAATATTGTCTTACCATTCATACCACTGGTACCGGTGGCGGGACCGGTGTCGGGAGCCGGTAGGACGTGGGGTACAGTGTTGTTGCGGGGTTGTAAATGGTTCAAGACTGGTGTTGTAGACTTCATGCGCTTCTTAACGGTTCGTCACTCGTGGTGCTGTGGGCCTGTCGATGCTCGTCACTCGTGGTGGTGTGGGTCTGTCGATGCTCGTCACTCGTGGTGGTGTGGGTCTGTCGATAGCTCGTCACTCGTGGTGGTGTGGGTCTGTCGATGCTCGTCACTCATGGTGGTGTGGGCCTGTCGATGCTCGTCACTCGTGGTGGTGTGGGTCTGTCGATGCTCGTCACTCGTGGTGGTGTGGGCCTGTCGATGCTCGTCACTCGTGGTGGTGTGGGTCTGTCGATAGCTCGTCACTCGTGGTGGTGTGGGCCTGTCGATGCTCGTCACTCGTGGTGGTGTGGGCCTGTCGATGCTCGTCACTCGTGGTGGTGTGGGCCTGTCGATGCTCGTCACTCGTGGTGGTGTGGGCCTGTCGATGCTCGTCACTCGTGGTGGTGTGGGCCTGTCGATGCTCGTCACTCGTGGTGGTGTGGGTCTGTCGATAGCTCGTCACTCGTGGTGGTGTGGGTCTGTCGATGCTCGTCACTCGTGGTGGTGTGGGCCTGTCGATGCTCGTCACTCGTGGTGGTGTGGGCCTGTCGATAGCTCGTCACTCGTGGTGGTGTGGGTCTGTCGATGCTCGTCACTCGTGGTGGTGTGGGCCTGTCGATGCTCGTCACTCGTGGTGGTGTGGGTCTGTCGATGCTCGTCACTCGTGGTGGTGTGGGCCTGTCGATGCTCGTCACTCGTGGTGGTGTGGGTCTGTCGATAGCTCGTCACTCGTGGTGGTGTGGGCCTGTCGATGCTCGTCACTCGTGGTGGTGTGGGCCTGTCGATGCTCGTCACTCGTGGTGGTGTGGGCCTGTCGATGCTCGTCACTCGTGGTGGTGTGGGCCTGTCGATGCTCGTCACTCGTGGTGGTGTGGGCCTGTCGATGCTCGTCACTCGTGGTGCTGTGGGTCTGTCGATGCTCGTCACTCGTGGTGCTGTGGGTCTGTCGATGCTCGTCACTCGTGGTGGTGTGGGCCTGTCGATGCTCGTCACTCATGGTGGTGTGGGCCTGTCGATGCTCGTCACTCATGGTGGTGTGGGCCTGTCGATGCTCGTCACTCGTGGTGGTGTGGGCCTGCCGATGCTCGTCACTGGCGCTGTCAACTTAGTGTGGGATATGCCCTATAAATGTGTGATAACAAAAACAAATGTCAGCCTCGCATGATCGTTGATACCGTGCATTGAAGTGATTTCTAGTTCTCAGTCCTTGCTGACATTCACCATATTGTGCCCCTAGGCGTGTTTTGACGTCCGCGAGGCCAGCGCCTTCTGGGCGAAGATGTCCGCACGGAAGGAGTTGGAGGGCCGGGATGACGCGCTGGACTGGCTGTCTACCCACCCCGCTGACGACTCGCGACGAGAGACCATCGACCAGCGAATACCCGATCTGGAACGGGTCCGGTCACTGTGTCGGGTGAGTAAGGGTCCGGTCACTGTGTCAGGTGATTAAGGGTCCGGTCACTGTGTCAGGTGAGTACTGTGTCCGGTCACTGTGTCAGGTGAGTAAGGGTCCGGTCACTGTGTCAGGTGAGTAAGGGTCCGGTCACTGTGTCGGGTGAGTAAGGGTCCGGTCACTGTGTCAGGTGAGTAAGGGTCCGGTCACTGTGTCAGGTGAGTACTGTGTCCGGTCACTGTGTCGGGTGAGTAAGGGGCCGGTCACTGTGTCAGGTGAGTACTACGTCAGATCACTGTGTCAGGTGAGTAAGGGGCCGGTCACTGTGTCAGGTGAGTACTACGTCAGATCACTGTGTCAGGTGATTAAGGGGCCGGTCACTGTGTCGGGTGAGTAAGGGGCCGGTCACTGTGTCAGGTGAGTAAGGGGCCGGTCACTGTGTCAGGTGAGTAAGGGTCCGGTCACTGTGTCAGGTGATTAAGGGGCCGGTCACTGTGTCTGGTGATTAAGGGGCCGGTCACTGTGTCAGGTGATTAAGGGTCCGGTCACTGTGTCGGGTGAGTAAGGGTCCGGTCACTGTGTCAGGTGAGTAAGGGGCCGGTCACTGTGTCAGGTGAGTAAGGGCCGGTCACTGTGTCAGGTGAGTAAGGGGGCGGTCACTGTGTCAGGTGAGTAAGGGGCCGGTCACTGTGTCAGGTGATTAAGGGGCCGGTCACTGTGTCAGGTGAGTAAGGGTCCGGTCACTGTCGGGTGAGTAAGGGTCCGGTCACTGTGTCAGGTGAGTAAGGGGCCGGTCACTGTGTCAGGTGAGTACTACGTCAGGTCACTGTGCCAGGTGAGTAAGGGTCCGGTCACTGTGTCAGGTGAGTACTACGTCAGATCACTGTGTCAGGTGAGTAAGGGGCCAGTCACTGTGTCAGGTGAGTAAGGGGCCGGTCACTGTGTCAGGTGAGTACTACGTCAGGTCACTGTGCCAGGTGAGTAAGGGTCCGGTCACTGTGTCAGGTGAGTACTACGTCAGGTCACTATGTCAGGTGAGTAAGGGGCCAGTCACTGTGTCAGGTGAGTAAGGGGCCGGTCACTGTGTCAGGTGAGTAAAGGGCCGGTCACTGTGTCAGGTGAGTAAGGGGCCGGTCACTGTGTTAGGTGATTAAGGGGCTGGTCACTGTGTCATGTGATTAAGGGGCCGGTCACTGTGTCAGGTGAGTAAGGGGTCGGTCACTGTGTCAGGTGAGTAAGGGGCCGGTCACTGTGTCAGGTGAGTAAGGGGCCGGTCACTGTGTTAGGTGATTAAGGGGCTGGTCACTGTGTCATGTGATTAAGGGGCCGGTCACTGTGTCAGGTGAGTAAGGGGTCGGTCACTGTGTCAGGTGAGTAAGGGGCCGGTCACTGTGGCAGGTGAGTAAGGGGCCGGTCACTGTGTCAGGTGATTAAGGGGCCGGTCACTGTGTCAGGTGATTAAGGGGCCGGTCACTGTGTCAGGTGAGTAAGGGGCCGGTCACTGTGCTAGGTGATTAAGGGGCCGGTCACTGTGTCATGTGATTAAGGGGCCGGTCACTGTGTCAGGTGAGTAAGGGGTCGGTCACTGTGTCAGGTGAGTAAGGGGCCGGTCACTGTGGCAGGTGAGTAAGGGGCCGGTCACTGTGTCAGGTGATTAAGGGGCCGGTCACTGTGTCAGGTGAGTAAGGGTCCGGTCACTGTGTCAGGTGATTAAGGGGCCGGTCACTGTGTCAGGTGAGTAAGGGGCCGGTCACTGTGTCAGGTGATTAAGGGGCCGGTCACTGTGTCAGGTGATTAAGGGGCCGGGCACTGTGTCAGGTGATTAAGGGGCCGGTCACTGTGTCATGTGATTAAGGGGCCGGTCACTGTGTCAGGTGAGTAAGGGGTCGGTCACTGTGTCAGGTGAGTAAGGGGCCGGTCACTGTGGCAGGTGAGTAAGGGGCCGGTCACTGTGTCAGGTGATTAAGGGGCCGGTCACTGTGTCAGGTGATTAAGGGGCCGGTCACTGTGTCAGGTGATTAAGGGGCCGGTCACTGTGTCAGGTGAGTAAGAGGCCGGTCACTGTGTCAGGTGAGTAAGGGGTCGGTCACTGTGTCTGGTGATTAAGGGGCCGGTCACTGTGTCAGGTGAGTAAGGGTCCGGTCACTGTATCAGGTGAGTAAGGGGCCGGTCACTGTGTCAGGTGAGTAAGGGGCCAGTTACTGTGTCAGGTGAGTACTGCGTCAGGTTAGTAGGGGCTCAATCTTTTCCGTCATGCTAGGTATGCAACCTCACCGTCACATCAGATGTAGCATGGCATAATTATTCTGCCATGCTAGTTCGAGACGTTGTTATGCCAACTGTGTCACGCGACACCATTGTTTCGGGTTGACTCTATGCTGTAGTATGCAACATAACCGAGTTTATGTTTGCTTAGTGGTACGGAGGCTTATCGTCTAACCGCTCTGCCCTTCACTGACAGTGCCACCCGGCTCCGGAGCGGGACCCGCGCGCTGGCGTGGACGAGTTCCAGTGACATATGTGACCTGCAGTGACCTCATGTGATCTCTGGTGACCTCGTGTCTCCAGTGCCACCCGGCTCCGGAGCGGGACCCGCGCGCTGTCGTGGACGAGTTCCGTCGGAGACTGATGGAGCAGGCGGCGGCGCAGCGAGACCGGCCCAAGAGCGTGCCCCTCATAGTACCCCCAGCCAGGTGGGTGGCGGGTCAGAGACCGACCCAAGAGCGTGCCCCTCATAGTACCCCCAGCCAGGTGGGTGGCGGGTCAGAGACCGACCCAAGAGCGTGCCCCTTATAGTACCCCCAGCCAGGTGGGTGGCGGGTCAGACCGACCCAAGAGCGTGCCCCTCATAGTACCCCCAGCCAGGTGGGTGGCGGGTCAGAGACTGACCCAAGAGCGTGCCCCTCATAGTACCCCCAGCCAGGTGGGTGGCGAGTTAAATAGCTCCGGTCGACTCGACCTCTCCGTGGGTAGGAAAGAGTCGCTCGGTCAGACGTGAGAGGGTAGTGGTAGTTACTAGTACATGGTGCCATGCTGCGATTTTAGCGACCTGAATGTATGTTATTTACCTCTAGATGAAAGCGGTCCATCTTATCCCGCGCCGTGCCGGGGGGGGGGGGGTTGGACGCCCCCCCCCCCCCCCCCCCATAAGGTTTGCGCGCCGCCGTTTTTGGCACAGCTGTTCGGCCATCAATTGCGCACTGTAGCCGCCACCTCGCTCACTTCGCCACCAAAAGACCAAGATGATCACCAGTACCGCCTATATTCAGTACTCAAGGTTTCTGCACGGAACATAAAACAGACGTAAGCATCTTACAGTGGTCGTACATCGCAATACGGGGGGAGGGGGGACACCAACAGCCAGGTTAGCATTCCTTCATCCGACCACCAACTCATCTCATAGGTACGCTCGCAGCGGGTGTCACAGCGGGTTCATAGGCCAAGTCAACACGCGTATAGGCTTAAACACTCGATTTTAGGAACATATTAGAAAGAAAATCGTACCATCAGAATGGCGTCCGGCGACGTTCAAGACGACGACTCTCCAAGACTCCAAGCCAACAGATCGTCCGAGCCTCCAATCTCCAAAACCGCAGAACGGCCAAACTTCCGTCTCCAAGCCACCAAAAAACTACAGAACGGCCAAGCTTCTAGGTCTCCAGACCTCCAAATCATACAACGGCCAAGCTTCCAAGTATCCCTGCAGAAATAAACCAGTTTATACATATATGGCGCAGCAAAGGCAACAATTGCGCGAGAAGCCATGGACATTTACGCCATTACGAACATCATCTAGCAGTGAACACCCAAATTCAGTCAGATAATCGAACGGATATGATAGATAACATTCGACACGAATCGGAAACAATTTTCAACAGTAAATTCAAATTACTTACGACAGTATACCACCAAGACACGCGCCATTCCAAACCAAGCATGGCAGTGAAAAACCGATAGTGAAACGAAGCGACAAAGCCTCCGATTCCCACGTCCAGTCCGGGCGCAGCCGGAGTCCCGATAAAATAACAGTGTCCTCAAAATTCACGAATATAATTTTACAAAATATAATAACTCATCTCCTAGGGCAGATACCTAATATTACAACCGAAAACAACCGATAAAGTCAATGTTGACATCACTATATCGCCTTACTGCGAAATAACAACCGATACCACAAAAATATGGCTATAAACCCGCAATTCGCAACGATTTACAACATTTTACATTCACATTTCTACATTTCAAATTGAAAACCACTTTTATCGTTAAATCTGTCGTATAAGCCCCTATCGGCCCAGAAAATACAGCGGGTAGCGGCACCCCTTGAAAGGTACTGCCATCTATCGGTCGACATAAGTAAAAAACGGCAAGATAGATGTCGCGGGGATCGACCATCGTCCCCCAAAATAGGACAGCGCAGGGTTATACGAACGGACAGCGCCTACACTCCCCCATTTCAGCACCGCTGAAACTTATAAAGGCGCTTCCGAACCAGTGCACAGGGTTCCTACATTCGCAGCCTGGTGATCAAGAAAGAAAGAAAAAACTGAGATCCTCCTAGGAAACAACACTGCCTTGCTATTTCCTTAACAGCTAATCTATGAACACATCCACCATATCTCTGGGCGGAACACCTACACACTACCCTGACACTTACCACTCTAAATCGGCGTCTGAGTGCACTAACACCATTTTGTGTATCGGCCTCTCATACTTCGAAGTCGCGGTCTGAACCAAAGCGCTTCGAACCAGGCCGTCCTTACCGTGGTGAACTGCGGCCACCCGACCCATCTGCCAGTGCCCACGGGGCACGTCTTTGTCAGTGAGAAGTACTATGTCACCCTCCCTGATATTTCTCCTCTCTCGCGTCCACTTTTGCCGAGCCTGGAGCGTAGGTAGGAACTCACGAACGAATCGTTTCCAAAACTGATCAGCCAAATACTGAGCCTGTCGCCAGCGTCGGCGGGAGAACGCGTCATTCTCCAAGAAGACACCCGGCGCGGAGGCGGCACCTCCACGCAGCAGAAGAAGGTGCGACGGAGTGATAGGCTCCAGATCATTACAATCTGTCGAGATATAGGTCAGCGGACGGGCATTCAAGATGCTCTCTACCTCACAAAATAGGGTGTGCAGAATCTCATCCGTCATTCTCTGCACTGGCATACTACGCCAAATCTGTCGGAATGTCCGAATTTGGCGCTCAGTCGCACCACTGAAGTGTGATGCCGTCGGCGGGTTGAATTCCCAGTGGATTTCTAGCTTCACCGACTCACCATGCAGCCTATTGCAGTCGATTGCGCTCAACGCCTCTCGAAGTTCCCGGTCTGCTCCGACCAGGTTCGTCCCCTGGTCGCTGATAATGTACCTGATCGCTCCCCTCCTCGCCGAGATCCTCCTAACAGCGTTTATGAGCGAATCAGACGTTAAAGAATCCAGCACCTCTAAATGCACCGCGCGCGTCACAAGACATGTACACATCAGACCAAACCGCTTTCTCTCGCTCCTGCCAGATCTGACGTAGACTGGTCCGAAAACATCTAATCCTACCTTCTCAAACGCGTTAGTCCCAGCCGTGACACGGCTCTCGGGAAGATCAGCCATCAGCTGCTCCTGAGGGCGGGACTTCACCTTTCTACACACTACACACGTCCTGATCATACTTCTGACATCAGAGCGCGCGCCTACAACCCAATACCTTTCTCTGAGTTTCCACAGCGTGTGGTCCCTTCCCTGATGACCTGCCGCGACATGCGCCTCTCGTAGGAGCAGCCGGGCCACGTGATGATGCCTCGGAACGATCACCGGATGCTTGGAGCGTTCTGAAAGCGAGGGCGAAAAACTCAAACGACCTCCCACGACCAAGAGTCCCTCCTTCATCAGGGGCCTGAGAGAGGCCAATGGACTGTCCCTTTTCACGTCCACGGGCCCATCAGAGACTCCACTTCCCTGATACTCTGGCAGACTCGTCTGCGAGTACCGCAGAATGGCCGTTTCGGCCTTCTGCACGTCGGACAACTCCAGAGCCACGCGCCACTCAGGCCTTCTCCACCGCAGACCCTTGCGCCGAGCCAAACAGAACCTCCGATAGGCACCCGATCTGATGACGTCAGAAAATCGATGAAACCAAGCAACTGCTCTCTTCAGCCTGTAGAATGAAGAGTAATGCTGCACCAAAGAATCAGAAGGGCTCTTCACTGCATCAACTAAACCGACCTGACAAACCTTCTAGACCTTCACCTCAGCCTCTGGCATCTCCGGACTCACTGGAGGCTCCTCCGGCCAGCTGTCCTTGTCCTGAGAGAGAAAGGCTGGTCCTTCCAGCCACGGCCCGAGACCCTCAGGAGGCGCGCCCCGAGAGCCGATATCTGCGGGATTGGACTTGGATGGAACGTAATTCCAATCGGACACATCAGAGGCGGAATGGATGAGCGAGAGTCTGTTCGCGACAAAGGTTTTGAACCTGGTGGTCCTGTTCCGAACAGAGCTCAGGACGATCATGCTGTCCGTCCAGAACTGGATACGATCGAAGTTGTTGTCCAGCTCCGTCACCAACATCTGCTTCACCCTTACGGCCAAGGCCGCTGAGGAGAGCTCCAGGCGCGGAATCGTCTGAACGAGGCGGGTCGGATTCAGGCGAGACTTTCCGAACACGAAACTCGCCGCAATCCGGGTCCCACCGGCCTCGTCAGCTACTTCTCTCCTGAGGTAGGCCACCACCGAGTGTGCCAGCTCGCTAGCGTCGGCGAATACATGGAGCTCCGTACTCACGGTATCGCCAGGAGGTCCCGAAAAATCACGAGACAACCGAACACAGTCCAGCCTTCTGACACTCTCGAGCCACTCCTCCCACTCGCGCGCGAGCGGAGCCGGTATGACGTCATCCCATCCGCAAGCGGACACACACAACCGCTGCAGTATCGCCTTTCCTACCAGAGTCACGGGGGCAATTATCCCCAGCGGATCGAACACCGCACTCACCGTGGACAGGATCCCCCTGCGCGTGACTGGCTTCTCCTTGTCGCTGAACTCGAACCCAAAACTGTCATCCTCCACCTCCCACTTGAGGCCTAGTGTTTTCTCGGACAACATCCTATCCTTGTCAAGATCGAGACACTTCACGTTCTTTCCCCTGTCCTCCTGCGGTATGCACCTTAGAAACTCCACACTGTTGCTAGCGAACTTACGCAGGTTGAAGGCACCCCTAGCACACAGATCCTTCAACTCACGAGCCAGCTGGTCTGCAGCCTCAAGCGACGCCGTTGCCAAGGCAACGTCATCCACATAGCTGTGTCTCAGCAGGGCCTTGGCTGCTTCGGGATACTGATCGGCCCCATCCTTGGCACAGCACTCGAGCGCCAGGGAGGCGACGCTGCTACTCGACACGGCTCCAAAGACATGTGAACGCATCTTCCAGATCTCTACTGCTCCATCGACATCATTTCCTTCGAACCAAAGAAAACGCAGTAGGTCTGAGTCAGACTCGGGAACATGGACCCGGTGATACATAGCCTCGATGTCGCAGGTGAAGGCGATAGGGCCATCACGGAACCGGCTGAGTACCCCTACTAACGAGTTTGTCAAGTTCGGGCCTCCCTTCAGCAAGTCATTCAAACTCACACCAGCTGACCGCGCCGCACAATCGAAAACTACCCGTAGTTTTCCCTTGGCAGCCTCATGCACGCCGTGGTGCGGAATATACCAGACGAGCTGGCGGTCAACCTCCTCAGGAGGCACCCTGACGGCGTACCCATCCCTCTTCAACGATTGAATGACCGTCCTATACGACTCGAAGTACGCTGGGTCCCTCCGAAACCTGCTCCTCTGGGACTCGAAGCGCCGCTTCGCAGAAAGGAAGCTGTCGGGAACCGCGCTCACCTCCACCCTGGGCAGGGCCATCTCGTAGTGGCCATCCCCGTCCTTCCGAACAGTAGCCTTGACCTCCTCCAGCCACTCTCTGTCGCAGACGGAGAGACCGGTCGACTCCTCGCATGAATCCCTGAACTCATGCTCGTACAACCTGTTGAACATCTCCACCACCGAGTCCTCGTCTCTCTGCTGGGAATCAACCC
Organism: Chirona hameri; assembly: GCA_036785665.1. Taxonomy (NCBI): domain Eukaryota; kingdom Metazoa; phylum Arthropoda; class Thecostraca; order Balanomorpha; family Balanidae; genus Chirona; species Chirona hameri. Next base: position 114,909 of record JAXIVJ010000217.1, on the reverse strand, counting down.
TAAGAAGGTTGATTAAACACCGCCTGCTACCGCCTGCACTGGTGGCTCTCATGCCGATGACGTACCAACCAAGGCAGGTCCTCACGCCCACAGGTCCACAGCCCTGCTCCGGCGACCGGACCTCCAGCGCCACCACGAGATTGGCGGCATTGGAGCCAATCATGAGCTCCACCGGCGCTCCCACCTCATGCACCGGCAGATCGGTCAAGTGCGGCCACTGTTTCAAGTCCTCTGGTCGACACCGGTCACGCTCAGAGACTGGAATTCGGTCCAGAGTGAACATCGGCGGGAGAGAAAAGGTGTCACTGGATGTGATGGGACCAACCTTCACACCATTGACCACCGTGGACCTCACCTCTCTACCCTCGCTGGCAACAGTGTCAATGGTGATCGTAGTTTCCTTTCTCTCGAGGCCCAGTCGGCTAGCCAAACCGACGGTGAGGAAGCATCCTGAGCTTCCCTGATCGAGGAACGCATTTGTCAGAATCTCCTTTCCACCAAGTCCCTTTACCCTGACTGGCACCACTGGCATCATGGTGTAGCCCGCTTCGCGGACTGGTTGAATACCCACGCCCGCACTCACCACAGTCTGGTTCTCTGCCTGCGGAGCGGCCGAAATCCCCGGCTCCGCAGTCCTAGCCTGAGTGGTCTGGTGAAGCAAAGTGGCGTGCCGACCACCGCAAGTCTGACAATTCAGTCTGTTTTGGCAGAAGCGGGCTCGATGGCCGGGCTTCAGGCACCCAAAACACAGTTGCCTTTCGGTAACGAACGCCTTTCTCTCATCGTACGATTTGTACCGTAGTTTCTCGCATGAGTCGAGGTGGTGACCTCCCCTGCAGAACAAGCAGCTCTGCCCGGCACCATTGAAGGTGACCGCGTTCACCCTCTGGCTGCTGCCACGCCCGTCAGCTTGCCTTGAAACTGGGTGACCCTGATCACTCATCTTGGATACGCCAAAGAGTGGATTCTTCAGGATTCTCACCTCCTGTTGAAGAAATCGAACCAGGTCCCTTAACTCCACCGTGCCACCTTCCCTTCTCATTAACCTGTCCGCCTCTCGGATCCACCGATCCCTTAGGTGTGCTGGGAGCCTTTGCACGACCTCCCTTAAGGTCCTGGGGTGCTCCAGTTCTCCCTTGTCGACATCTGTCATCACGTTCTGGATCTCTGACAGAGTCAACACCAAACGGTCGAGACCCTCCACGTCGCCAGGAGGAATCCTCGGCCACGAGCGCAGCCGATCTCCGTAGGACTCGATCAGCCTGTGGACGTTGCCGTATCGCTGCTCCAGCAGCCGACGCGCCTCCTCGTAGCCCTCCTCTCCTAGAGAGAGGCAGCTGTGGACAACCTGACGCGGCTTACCCCTAGTGAATTGGGACAAGTAGTAGAGGAGTTCCGATTTGTCCTGGGTCTTTGTCGCGATCCTAGCTTCGAAAGCCTTTATGAATAGCCGATAATCCTGGACGTTGCCAGCGAATGGAGTTAACTCAGTGGGGGAAGGAGAAACCGCTGGACATGAGCCGCCAAGACCTCAGAACCAGAAACCCCACCAGAAGAAGTGACATCTGGGCTTACCTGCCTCTGCTCGACTGGGACAGCATGCCCCATCTCGGCTAGCTTCATCTCCAAGTCCAACTGCTCCCTCCTAGCCTTAATGTGGATCTCCTCCTTCTCAGAATGGGCCCTCAGCTCAACAGCTCTCTCGTCTAGGGCCGCACGCTCCTTGAGAATTCTAAGTTTAGTCATCAGGACCATGCGGTCATCTGGCCCTGCATGTGGAGTCTCTATCTTTGTAGCCACAACTGTGTCCTGTCCGTGTTTCTCTACAGCCTTACCCTTCTCCTTGAGAATTGCCGCCCACAACCTATCAATTAATTCAGCCTTCTTCCCGGTGGTGTCTCGCCCCCTTGCTGCTAACTCCTTCTGCAAATCCTCTACCTTCAACTTACCAAGCTCTTCCTTTGAGTCCATGTCTTATCACTATCAGGTCTTTATCCACAACAGAAATATCAGAGCCAGCAAGAAGTATCAATAAAAGAAAGAAAAAATATATGGGGGAAAGCTGCGAATGTTGGGTTAAGTGCAAGATTCCGCTAGCGACACAGCCTAGGCAACAGGCACTTCATATGAGGCACATACACATCATAGATACAGCTTACACATCCTACCTTTAACCAATACACACATTTACAATGAAAACAATGACACTTTATTTGTATGTTGTTTTATGTTTTAAAATACAATACACACACACATCACCCTTACTCCCACCGTTCCTCCCTTTTGTCTCCTCAGACTCCCAAAACAGCTTCGCCGGCACGGCCGGTTGTACCACCTCCTCTTCTCCCTCACCTCAGAACTGGAGCTCCTTGGAGCTCTGATGAACTCTGAAGCAGGAGTCCGATGAGACTCTGAAGCAGGAGTCCGATGAGACCCCGAAGCAGGAGTCCGATGAGACCCCGAAGCAGGAGTCCGATGAGACTCAGAAGCAGGAGTCTGACAAGACTCCGAAGCAGGAGTCTGATGAGACTCCGAAGCAGGAGTCCGATGAGACTGACAGGACTCGAGCAGTCTGATGAAACTGTAGCCGCCACCTCGCTCACGTCGCCACCAAAAGACCAAGATGATCACCAGTACCGCCTATATTCAGTACTCAAGGTTTCTGCACGGAACATAAAACAGACGTAAGCATCTTACAGTGGTCGTACATCGCAATACGGGGGGAGGGGGGACACCAACAGCCAGGTTAGCATTCCTTCATCCGACCACCAACTCATCTCATAGGTACGCTCGCAGCGGGTGTCACAGCGGGTTCATAGGCCAAGTCAACACGCGTATAGGCTTAAACACTCGATTTTAGGAACATATTAGAAAGAAAATCGTACCATCAGAATGGCGTCCGGCGACGTTCAAGACGACGACTCTCCAAGACTCCAAGCCAACAGATCGTCCGAGCCTCCAATCTCCAAAACCGCAGAACGGCCAAACTTCCGTCTCCAAGCCACCAAAAAACTACAGAACGGCCAAGCTTCTAGGTCTCCAGACCTCCAAATCATACAACGGCCAAGCTTCCAAGTATCCCTGCAGAAATAAACCAGTTTATACATATATGGCGCAGCAAAGGCAACAATTGCGCGAGAAGCCATGGACATTTACGCCATTACGAACATCATCTAGCAGTGAACACCCAAATTCAGTCAGATAATCGAACGGATATGATAGATAACATTCGACACGAATCGGAAACAATTTTCAACAGTAAATTCAAATTACTTACGACAGTATACCACCAAGACACGCGCCATTCCAAACCAAGCATGGCAGTGAAAAACCGATAGTGAAACGAAGCGACAAAGCCTCCGATTCCCACGTCCAGTCCGGGCGCAGCCGGAGTCCCGATAAAATAACAGTGTCCTCAAAATTCACGAATATAATTTTACAAAATATAATAACTCATCTCCTAGGGCAGATACCTAATATTACAACCGAAAACAACCGATAAAGTCAATGTTGACATCACTATATCGCCTTACTGCGAAATAACAACCGATACCACAAAAATATGGCTATAAACCCGCAATTCGCAACGATTTACAACATTTTACATTCACATTTCTACATTTCAAATTGAAAACCACTTTTATCGTTAAATCTGTCGTATAAGCCCCTATCGGCCCAGAAAATACAGCGGGTAGCGGCACCCCTTGAAAGGTACTGCCATCTATCGGTCGACATAAGTAAAAAACGGCAAGATAGATGTCGCGGGGATCGACCATCGTCCCCCAAAATAGGACAGCGCAGGGTTATACGAACGGACAGCGCCTACAGCGCACATTATGTAAAAACAAATACCTCGGGTCATCTTAGGTCAGGTCACCAGACCAGGTCACGTGACCCCACCTCCAAAAATGTTTCCGGTCGCACCACAGCCACAATTTTTGGCCGATCGATTTCGTACTTACGGGATTTCGTAAGAGCAATAGTACCCACAATACGTATATCTCGGATTTTTTTTGTATATCGGTGACCCAAGGTCGGGTCAATTTCGTGACCTCCCCATTATAAGTCAATGGGGAAATAATAAAATGCTTCCTATTCTGAGGATACAAATTATATCAGCCCAATTCCTTCTGGATCATGTTATCATAGGCCATTCTTGAAGTTCCAGGTGCAATTTTTGTTCGGTGACCCCTACAGGGTCAGATGAGGTCACTGGTCACCCGAGGTCACCAATACTTTTTTGCCAATAACTCTCGACAAAATCATGATAGAGTAGTGAAACTGGTACCAATGTGTTTGTCTTGTCGAGGCACATCTCCCAATGTGCAGCATGACCTAATTGAGTCACCACTTAACCTTGACCTGAGGTCAAATTTATAAGTTGACCTAACCTGGTCATCATGCATATGATACGCAGCGCCCTAACGAGACAAACACGATGGCGTCAAAATTATTGCCCTATCTTTGTTAGGTAAAAATAGATTTGTGAAAACTGTTTTGCTAAAATATAGCCTTTTTTACATTTGATGACCTCTGGAGCCTTAACTATTTATTCACCTGAGCTCAAATCTGAGGACACCTTCTCGATTGCATTTTTCAAGAGCTTTCCGTTGGATTTTCTCGTTTGTTCCTAGCTATCATAGTTCCTGTGCTATCTGGGAATTTCTGGAGCGAAGTCCTAAAACTTGCAAATCTGACCCTTGATGACCTCTGGTGACCTCAATATTGACCTGAGAGGAAAAAAAATGCCTGAAATAGTTTCTAAATGCATTTTGACGAGCTTTCGAACGGTGTTCTTGGTTTTTGTCTAGGTCCCATAGGAGTCGAGTTAGAGGGGGACGTCGAAACGTCCCCCCCCCCCTCCCGGCACGGCGAAGGTGGCGCCGAGCACCGGCACAGCGCGGGTTAAAGGGATTATACGGGTTTTTCCCAGAATAATTGAGTTACATAGTAAAACGTACTTATAAAAGTGGTAGAAGTCCCACGGTAGCTACATTTTTCTGGAAATGAACTCTTCTGCACATAAGGACATTCCAAAGTGCGCGGTGATGCCACCGCGTATTTTCTGCAGGACCGGCTAAGGCAGGGCCAGTCATCTCTTTTATGCTAATAAAAACACCACGTATGGCATATTTCCGGTAAAATAAGCAATATTTGAAAGAAAATAAACTTGTTTTGTTCCAACGACAGCAGCAGTTACCTAGTTTGCCCATAAAATTATATATTTTTCATGAATTTTCATGCCAAAAAATTAATACGCCACCACCAAATTCTCAACGCTAAAGGCCAGAGAAAAGAAAACCAGAAAAACACAAAACCTCAACGAACAGTGTGTAGTAATACAAAGTCCCGTCAGTTTTGAATTGCATAATAATTTTGTGATCCAGTGTAGGACTTGCAGATAATTCAAAACTCTAAAATTGATCTTAAGATAAAAGTGGTGGACAGACAGTAGTGCCGATCAAGTACTCGTTAGCTGATACTAGTCTCGAAAAACGCCCAAGTTTTAACGCTGATAATTGCTGAGATAATGGACTAAATGAGCATTGAGGTCCCTGTTATATGTCTTAAACGTGTTTACAGCTCATACAACTGCAAAAGAGTGCATTTACTTTCAGGACGGAAACCCGTATAATCCCTTTAACCACGCTGCGCAAAATCGGCTTATCCGAAATAGGTCGGTGGCCACTTTGAAGAGAAACTAAACATGGGGAAAACCAAACATGTGCCATTTTGTTCAGAGGAATCATGTTGGTTTGAAAGTGAGCAAGTGTTTGTCGGTCGTCGCTCCGCAGCTTTAGGTCCTGCTTTGATTTGACCGTGCTGCATGTCTTCTAAGGTCATTGTCCGATATTGCAGCATAATTATACATTGCACTTAGGGATGCTGAAGCCTGGTTGATTGATATCTATTCTCAACTGTCTGGTGTCTATGTTCCAGCGCTGGTGGATAGCGACATATTCGATGCAACCACGCTGCTTGGCTGATACCACCTGAGTCTGATTCAGCGCTGACCCGGCTCCAGTCTCTGTTGTACCCGGCTCGGCACGGAGGGGATTCGGCTGATACCACCTGAGTCTGATTCAGCGCTGACCCGGCTCCAGGCTCTGTTGTACCCGGCACGGAGGGGATTCGGCTGATACCACCCGAGTCTGATTCAGCGCTGACCCGGCTCCAGTCTCTGTTGTACCCGGCTCGGCACGGAGGGGATTCGGCTGATACCACCTGAGTCTGATTCAGCGCTGACCCGGCTCCAGGCTCTGTTGTACCCGGCACGGAGGGGATTCGGCTGATACCACCTGAGTCTGGTGCAGCGCTGACCCGGCTCCAGTCTCTGTTGTACCCGGCTCGGCACGGAGGGGATTCGGCTGATACCACCTGAGTCTGGTGCAGCGCTGACTCGGCTCCAGTCTCTGTTGTACCCGGCTCGGCACGGAGGGGATTCGGCTGATACCACCTGAGTCTGGTGCAGCGCTGACCCGGCTCCAGTCTCTGTTGTACCCGGCTCGGCACGGAGGGGATTCGGCTGATACCACCTGAGTCTGGTGCAGCGCTGACCCGGCTCCAGTCTCTGTTGTACCCGGCTCGGCACGGAGGGGATTCGGCTGATACCACCTGAGTCTGGTGCAGCGCTGACTCGGCTCCAGTCTCTGTTGTACCCGGCTCGGAGGGGATTCGGCTGATACCACCTGAGTCTGGTGCAGCGCTGACTCGGCTCCAGTCTCTGTTGTACCCGGCACGGAGGGGATTCGGCTGATACCACCTGAGTCTGGTGCAGCGCTGACTCGGCTCCAGTCTCTGTTGTACCTGACTCGGCACGGAGGGGATTCGGCTGATACCACCTGAGTCTGGTGCAGCGCTGACTCGGCTCCAGTCTCTGTTGTACCCGGCATGGAGGGGATTCGGCTGATACCACCTGAGTCTGGTGCAGCGCTGACCCGGCTCCAGTCTCTGTTGTACCCGGCACGGAGGGGATTCGGCTGATACCACCTGAGAATGGTGCAGCGCTGACTCGGCTCCAGTCTCTGTTGTACTCGGCACGGAGGGGATTCGGCTGATACCACCTGAGTCTGGTGCAGCGCTGACTCGGCTCCAGTCTCTGTTGTACCCGGCACGGCACGGAGGGGATTCGGCTGATACCACCTGAGTCTGGTGCAGCGCTGACTCGGCTCCAGTCTCTGTTGTACCCGGCACGGAGGGGATTCGGCTGATACCACCTGAGAATGGTGCAGCGCTGACTCGGCTCCAGTCTCTGTTGTACCCGGCACGGAGGGGATTCGGCTGATACCACCTGAGTCTGGTGCAGCGCTGACTCGGCTCCAGTCTCTGTTGTACCCGGCACGGAGGGGATTCGGCTGATACCACCTGAGAATGGTGCAGCGCTGACTCGGCTCCAGTCTCTGTTGTACCCGGCACGGAGGGATTCGGCTGATACCACCTGAGAATGGTGCAGCGCTGACTCGGCTCCAGTCTCTGTTGTACCCGGCACGGAGGGGATTCGGCTGATACCACCTGAGAATGGTGCAGCGCTGACTCGGCTCCAGTCTCTGTTGTACCCGGCACGGAGGGGATTCGGCTGATACCACCTGAGAATGGTGCAGCGCTGACTCGGCTCCAGTCTCTGTTGTACCCGGCACGGAGGGGATTCGGCTGATACCACCTGAGTCTGGTGCAGCGCTGACTCGGCTCCAGTCTCTGTTGTACCCGGCTCGGCACGGAGGGGATTCGGCTGATACCACCTGAGTCTGATTCAGCGCTGACTCGGCTCCAGTCTCTGCTGTACCCGGCTCGGCACGGAGGGAATTCGGCTGATGCCACCTGAGTCTGGTGCAGCGCTGACTCGGCTCCAGTCTCTGTTGTACCCGGCACGGAGGGGATTCGGCTGAAACCACCTGAGTCTGGTGCAGCGCTGACTCGGCTCCAGTCTCTGTTGTACCCGGCTCGGCACGGAGGGGATTGGGCTGATACCACCTGAGTCTGGTTCAGCGCTGACACGGCTCCAGTCTCTGTTGTACCCGGCTCGGCGCGGAGGGGATGATGACGTGACAGTCGTGGATTATGTTTCTGGGTACAGAGTCGAGGTCGAGGCTGCTCGCTCCGGTAGCTGACTAAGTGCCTGGCATGACATTGCGGTTTGATGGTGCGGTTTTGGTGGGTCCAACCCAGACACGCCGTGTTCCAATAAGACCGCCGTCTACTCAGCTCAGGTTGTGTGCCTTGACACCGTCGCTTTAGGGACGTCACAATTTCGATGGTGCGTTTTATATAGGGTGATTGGGGTCATCCTGATGTCAGGATTACGTTAAATTGGATGGTGTTTATTTAAGTTGTTTGTATCGAACTTATGCGGATGACCTGCGAGGCGTACTCGTTACCAATGGAAGGTGAAGCACTTGTGGCGACAAGACAAACTGATGACAAAAGACAACTCAATATTTGTATAGCCACTTGGTCCTACGTGGTTCCACCCACACCGGCAAGACATGCGTGACTTGGTAACTTGGTCACATTAATGTGTTCGCACGAATTATGCGCTGTTTGAGAACATTGTTTGTTGTTACGAAGTGAGTGCCGATATCGTGTTTGTTACGAAGTGAGTGCCGATATCGTGTTTGTTACGATTAGTAGTTTGTTACCATGAACTGAGTACACAATAGATGAATCTGTCTTTTCCAGACCTCTGCGACTCTCGCCCCAAGGCTTCATAAATCATATGCCCCTCTGCGACTCTCGCCCCAAGGCTTCATAAATCCTATGCCATCAGAAAAATATACCAGTGCCGAACCAACGCTCGGGATGACAAAACGCTTCATCAACGGACACACATCTCATGCGTTGTATTCGGTTGTTGCATATTTGTACAAATAACCAAAACATTGCGAGCTACGAAACACAATGGAGGAAACACTGACTGCAACCAGTCACGGAGCAACGATGCTGACACGGAGAAACCATGAACACAACCATCAAAATGTCTGATTACATAGACAAAGGAGTGAAAAGCGTATTCAATGTCGGCGTTTGAAACAGTTCCTCGGTGAGGAATTACACACCAGCAGCTTATCAGCCTATAGAATACAGGCCAGCCTATGGTGCCCGGAAGTTATGATGAGATACACGCTGTACAAAATGGTGCTATTCGCCGAGCCAACTTTACCCAAGTGGGTAACATTCTCAGCCGTTACCTTAGCCGTTATCAGACTAACTATAGCCTCTATGATCACCGGACGATTGGCTTACGTTGCATTACGTTACGTTACCAAACGGCGTAACGGGGCGATTGTGAGTATCTAGGATGAAATGTAACTGCTGGGCAACGTAAAAGCGGTATAAAAATACTGTTAGCCATTGGAGAATGCGGCCGAGAGTGGCAATTCGGTCTTTGGCTAGCACTTAGTAGCCACACTGTGATCAGTTTAAGGAGTGATTCTCCATGCTACCACTCGTGAACAGATTTCAGCCGGAGCAATCGGCGTTGGAGCCACAGCTGCACTGCCAACCTATCCTGAGTGTCCGGCCAGTTTGATCTGTTTGGATCCCAGGATGGGACGAAGAGGCGTCACACCTGCCTAGCTGCCCGCTTATAGAGCGTCTATCATCTTAATGATAGCATCTCGCTCCTTCAGGGCCTTCCACGCCACCTCACGTTCCTTCTTCGAGGGTGATTTCTTCCTCTGCCGGGCAGCAGCTACCGCCTGGTACGCCTCCTGCACCTAGGAAACGTGATAAGTGACGTCAGTGGTGCCTGGGTTCTGTATGACCACATCAGTCGGTGCGCCTATAAGCCCCAATCAATTCGTAATCGTAATCGTCACCATCAACAGCAGCAGCATCGCAGTTAGGGCGCCTCTACGGTGTTTGAAACCCAGCAGCAGAGGCCCCTGACAAAGCACGGGGCATGCAATACGGTGGTTGACCCTCACCACTAACCGACGTCCGTTCCACTAGAAGCTGACGACCCCCCCCCGCGGTCCACGGACAAACTCGACACGTCACAGCGGCGAACAGCACGTCACGTCACAGCGGCGGTCAGTATTACGCTTCAGCCGCTCCGTCCTCGTCTGATTCTGATCTCAGAACTGCAATGACCACAGCTGACCGCCGACACGGACATCTCTCATCTGTCCCACTAACGGAGGAGTCCACCACGTCCAACCGCGTACGACCGCAGCGGACCGCAGCGCCCGTCCACGGAGCCCGAGATGGCACGAGAGGCACACGTGGCTCAAAGCGGGGTTACGTGGCGGTGCAGGTGTTTCATACCTCCGGCGTTAATCTTACTGTAATGGGTAGCGATGTGTGACAGTGGTGAGTGTGTAAAGGCGGGCAGGACATCCTATATTGTGACGCGTTGTCAACGGGACAGCCGGTAAGCGGTATGGTGACAAAAGTGTTGGCATGTTAACCACAAATTATATATAATGAGGCCACTACCACGCCGCCGCCACAGAAAAGTCAGCTGATTGCCGACATACATACAGCCGTTCCTTCAAATTTGGCACGACTAAGAATTCAAACTTAAGCAAGTTAATAATACAATGCTATGCTTGACCTTAATACGCGCAATTAAGATTATGAAACTGACCAGTCTTATTCACGACTGGCGTCCTCTCTTACCATATGACTTGATGTGAAGGCAACTGTCAGCTGACCGAAATTGAATGGTGCGTTGCATACTGCCAGTAAGATACAGATTGCAGTGCCTGAGTGTTCGTGCTGTACCACATATGGTTACAGAGCAATGGTGTGACAGACTCATGACAGGTCAATATTCTGCTGTCATTTCGGACGGGCGACAGAAATGAATTCACAAGACTCTGTGTAATCTTGTTGGCCGAGTCGTGTCAGGTCAGGTCAGGTTAAGGGATGGTAAAACGGCACTGACTGTTTTTTGGGGGTTTGGTTAGGATAAGGCCGCTTCGGTCTACTTGGACCATTGCGCAGCCATGGGATGAAGGAGAAGGGGTAAAGTGGGTCAAAATGAGCGCCGACCGGGCAACCGCCCATGGACAGGCCCTTTCCCGCAGCGCGAAGCTGCGAGGAGAGCCCACGCCATGCAGACGGCCACCACTCCCGGGGGGCAGCTCGAGGCCACCACATGCCCGGTGGCCAGCGACCACCAGACCCGGGTTAACGTGGGCGTGACAGAGGATGGAGGACCGGCAGTCGGGAGGATTAAAAGGGATCTGACTGACTGGGTAGTCAGTAAATGACACCGTAACAACATAGTAGTACATGTGTGTACATACTCCCAAAATGCGTTGTACTGCTGTCACCTTGTGTAGTGTTTGGATGCCAATGGATCAAACTGCGGGGCATGCGCGGCGCTGGAAAAGCCAACACATGTTACCGGCGCTTTGGCTGCAATCATAACCTGAAGCGACCGTTATGTTCTCGGTTTTGTGCTACCAGATCATTGTTAATGTGCTCCCCTGCTGGTACTGCCATCTGGCGACAAAGTTTGGTATTTGTATGTGCTGCCATCTAGGCAGCAGCGGGCTGCGGATGGGGACCGGCACGCTGCTGTGGTGTGCTGCCATCTAGGCAGCAGGGGATGGGGACCGGCACGCTGCTGTGGTGTGCTGTCATCTAAGCAGCAGCGGATGGGGACCGACACACGGCTGTGGTGTGCTGCCATCTAAGCAGCAGCGGATGGGGACCGACACACGGCTGTGGTGTGCTGCCATCTAAGCAGCAGCGGATGGGGACCGGCACGCTGCTGTGGTGTGCTGTCATCTAAGCAGCAGCGGATGGGGACCGACACACGGCTGTGGTGTGCTGCCATCTAAGCAGCAGCGGATGGGGACCGACACACGGCTGTGGTGTGCTGCCATCTAAGCAGCAGCGGATGGGGACCGACACACGGCTGTGGTGTGCTGCCATCTAAGCAGCAGCGGATGGGGACCGACACACGGCTGTGGTGTGCTGCCATCTAAGCAGCAGCGGATGGGGACCGACACACGGCTGTGGTGTGCTGCCATCTAAGCAGCAGCGGATGGGGACCGACACACGGCTGTGGTGTGCTGCCATCTAAGCAGCAGCGGATGGGGACCGACACGCAGCTGTGGTGTGCTGCCATCTAAGCATGGGGACCGACACGCTGCTGTGGTGTGCTGCCATCTAAGCAGCAGCGGATGGGGACCGACACACGGCTGTGGTGTGCTGCCATCTATCGGACATATCGGCTGAGTGGGGCCGGCCGGGGACTTGGAGAACGAGTTGTGTGAGGTCAATCCAAAGCCAGCTTGGAAAAAGATCTGCTGGTCCAATCTTTCCAAACAATGAATAGGATTGAAATTCGAATGCGATGGATCAATCCTGCTCATTTCGAGCTCTCGGGTCAGCTCCCTCATCTCTTGTCACCTCCGAGCTCTCCCTTACCTGGGCGTCTGTAGCTGCCAGCTTCTCCCGCAGCTCCTGGCGCTCCAGCTCGGCCCGGCCCAGCCGCAGCAGCCGCTCCAGCTGGCTGGCGTTATGGGCAGATAGTGCCCGCAGCCGGGCCTGGCACCGCTCCAGCTCCGCCAGTACCTGACCCGCGGACGGATATCATCACACGTTGTGTAGTAAGCAGAGTATACACATGCTAGCCGTTCAGAAACCTCGCCGGCCTGTCCCGCCACGCCACTCCCACTGACCAGTGACCACTTCACAACCAGTGCATAGCCCCACCACACAATGGCCACCAGTAGTAATTAATGCATACTACGCAGACGCACGACAGTATAGGAGTAACTCAGCGCACTAACTGTTAAGTTTAGTTAAGTTAAGTCCAGTTTAGCGTAGCGCCTCCACTGTCGCTGACCTGGTCATCCGCCACGGCGCTGGGTCCCTCGGAGTCATCCACCAGACCCTGACTCTGCAGTTCACGCCTCAGACGCCGCTCCAGCTGTCCAGGCACACCCAGCTGGGCTGAGGCGGACAGGCCGGGCCGGGTCACCACCGGCTCACTCTCTGGAGGACGGGAGCCAGAGGGGTCACAGAGGGGTCAGAACAGGGGTCACAGAGGGGTCAGAACAGGGGTCAGCAGGCCGAGCCGGGTCACCGCCGGCTCACCACCGGCTCACTCTCTACAGGACAGGACACAGGGTCAGAACAGGGGGTCACAGAGGGGTCAGAACAGGGGTCACAGAGGGGACAAAACAGGGAGTCACAGAGGGGATAGAACAGGGGTCACAGAGCGGTAGAACAGGGGTCACAGAGGGGTCAGAACAGGGGTCACAGATTGTCCGCCCCTGTAGCTCAGTTGGGAGAGCGCTGGGCTTCTGACCTCACCCGGTAGTGGCAGCCCGGGTTCGAGTCGCTTCGGCGCTCACTATTTACCCCCGACTGGGATGGCCTGTGGTCGGCGGCAGCGGTCGCACTCAAGGTAAGTTGACGTCAGAGGGCGGGGCGGACCGTGTCCGGGTATGTCGGGCAGTAAAATTTTCGCTTATAAATTCTGCCGGACGCCAGGAATTGCTTGATCGGGTGGCGGGGTCAGGGCCTGCGCAACAAGTTATGCTTACTTAGCGCGGGGCCTGACCTCGGAAATCCATCCATTCAAAAAACCTTCGGACTAAATTTACATGATAAAAAAAAAACAGAGGGGTCAGAACAGGAATCACAGAGGAGTCAGAACAGGGGGTCACAGAGGGGTCAGAACAGGAATCACAGAGGGGTCAGAACAGGGGTCACTGAGGGTCAGAACAAGGTCAGAGGGGACAGAACGGGGCCACAGAGGTCAGAACAGGAATCACAGAGGGGTCAGAACAGGGGGTCTCTGAGGGGTCAGCACAGGGTCAGAGGGGTCATAACGGGGTCACAGAGGTCAGAACAGGGGGTCACAGAGGGGTCAGAACAGGAATTACAGAGGGGTCAGAACAGGGGTCAGAACGGGGTCACAGAGGTCAGAACAGGGGTCATAGAGGGGTCAGAACAGGGGGTCACAGAGGGGTCAGGACAGGAATCACAGAGGGGTCAGAGCAGGGGGTCAGAGGAGTCAGAACAGGGTCAGAACGGGGTCACAGAGGTCAGAACAGGGGTCACAGAGGGGTCAGAACAGGGGATCACAGAGGGGTCCGAAAAGGAATCACAGAGGGGTCAGAACAGGGTCCGAGGGATCAGAACGGGGTCACAGAGGTCAGAACAGGGGTCACAGAGGGGTCAGAACAGGGGCGGCCAGGCCGGACCGCGTCACCACCGACTCACTCTCTAAAGGACATGACACGGGGTCAGAACAGGGGTCACAAAGCCGGGTCGCGTCACCAGCGACTCACTCTCTGAAGGACATGACACGGGGTCAGAACAGGGGTCACAAAGCCGGGTCGCGTCACCACCGACTCACTCTCTGGAGGACGGGACACGGGGTCAGAACAGGGGTCACAAAGCCGGGTCGCGTCACCACCGACTCACTCTCTGAAGGACATGACACGGGGTCAGAACAGGGGTCACAAAGCCGGGTCGCGTCACCACCGACTCACTCTCTGGACGACGGGACACGGGGTCAGAACAGGGGTCACAAAGCCGGGTCGCGTCACCACCGGCTCACTCTCTGGAGGACGGGACACGGGGGCAGTGTCGGGTGGGGTCACCTCCGAACAAAGGCCGGGCCACAGTGTGGTGGGGTCAGAACAGAGAGGGAAACTACTAATCCGCTCGTAACTACAACTTCGTATACCGATGAGGTAGTGAATGACTGTTCAGCACCGTTGTCGGAATAGAGGCGGTGCTGCTGCTCCTCGAATGAAAGGGCAGAAAGCAGTCACCACATTAGCAACTTCATCAGCGAACCACCCACCCTCTCTCCCCATCGCCCAGCGATCGTCTCGCCGGGCGTGGCCGGCGCGGAGTCTCACCATTGCCATCTGCCTCGGTGCCGTCGTCGGCGGTCGAGTTCTCCTCCACCAGGCCGGAGACGAGCCGCTGTGTGAGTGTGCCGAGACCGGCCGACTCGTCCTCACTGGCGGTCACAGATGGGTCACAGGGTCACAGAGGGGTCACAGGGTCACAGAGTGGTCACAGGGTCACAGGGTAAGAGAGGAGTCACAGGGTCACAGAGGAGTCACAGAGGGGTCACAGGGTCACAGAGGGGGCAGAGGGGTCACAGAGGGGTCACAGAGGGGTCACAGAGGGGTCACAGGGTCACAGAGGGGTCACAGGGTCACAGAGGGGTCACAGGGTCACAGGGTCACATAGGGGTCACAGGGTCACAGATGGGTCACAGGGTCACAGATGGGTCACAGGGTCACAGAGGGGTCACAGGGTCACAGAGGGGTCACAGGGTCACAGAGGGGCCACAGGGTCACAGAGGGGTCACAGGGTCACAGAGGGGCCACAGGGTCACAGAGGGGCCACAGGGTCACAGAGGGGCCGCATGGTCACAGAGGGGCCACATGGTCACCGACGGGTCACAGGGGTCACCGACGGGTCACAGGGGTGCGACACTGGGTCACAGGGGTCACTGACAGATCAAACACCAATCCAGGTAAGGCAAGGGTACACCTCAAAGCACAGATCACACAGACAACAAAGCGCATGATGTCAAATATCGCCCTTGGCTTCGGCAGCCGGTGTCCACCTTTTGACTTTGTCCTTGCTGTTGACCGAGGCCTAGTTACCTTTTGACTTTGCCCTTGCCGTTGGCCGAGGCCTGGTTACCTTTTGACTTTGTCATTGCCGTTGGCCGAGGCCTGGTTACCTTTTGACTTTGTCATTGCCGTTGCCGTTGGCCGAGGCCTAGTTACCTTTTGACTTTGACTTTGCCATTCCCGTTGGGCGAGGCCTAGTTACCTTTTGACTTTGTCATTGCCGTTGGCCAAGGCCTGGTTACCTTTTGACTTTGTCATTGCCGTGGGCCGAGGCCTAGTTACTTTTTTACTTTGCCGTTGGCCGAGGCCTAGTTACCTTTTGACTTTGACTTTGCCATTGCCGTTGGCCGAGGCCTGGTTACCTTTTGACTTTGTCATTCCCGTTGGCCGAGGTCTAGTTACCTTTTGACTTTGCCATTGCCGCTGGCCGAGGCCTAGTTACCTTTTGACTTTGTCATTGCCGTTGGCCGAGGTCTAGTTACCTTTTGACTTTGCCATTGCCGTTGGCCGAGGACTGGTTACCTTTTGACTTTGTCATTGCCGTTGGCCGAGGTCTAGTTACCTTTTGACTTTGCCCTTGCCGTTGGCCGAGGCCTGGTTACCTTTTGACTTTGCCCTAGCCGTTGGCTGAGGCCTAGTTACCTTTTGACCTTGCCATTACTGTAGGTCGATGTCTGGTTGTCTGTATCATCCTCGGAATCTTCGTCCTCCCGTCCGTCCTCCTCCTCCCACCGGAGGGTGTAGTGTTTGCCGAGAGGAGGCACGGTCAGGTACTCCTCGGTGTCCTCCTCCTCCGCACTGAGGCGCTCCAGCATCTGCAGAACAGGGTGCGTCAGAACAGAGCAGGGTGACGTCAGAACCGGGCAGGGCGACGTCAGAACAGGGCAGGGCGACGTGGGAGCAGACCATAGTGACGTCAGAACAGGGCAGGGCGACGTCAGAACAGGGCAGGGCGACGGCAGAACAGGACAGGGTGACGTTAGAACAGGGCAAGGCGACGTGAGAGCAGAACAGAGTGCCGTCAGAACAGAGCAGGGTGACGTCAGAACCGGGCAGGGCGACGTCAGAACCGGGCAGGGCGACGTGGGAGCAGAACAGAGTGACGTCAGTTATACTATCCTCCGTAGTCCAACGGAGCACTTTCCGATTTATCAGCCCCAAGGACATCGTCGTTGCAAAGTGATAATTCCGCCAGCTCAGCAGTCAGATAACGCGAGTGTGTCACTGCGACTCGAGTCTATCACAAAGCCGAGCTATTCACTGCAACAGCCAACAGCACGTAACGAGTGCCACCATAAGACTCTCAGACATACCAGCCAATCATTCATAAGAACCTCTGGCAGCTATCCAACCAACCACCCACGGCCCGCAGATCCCCAATCACTCCCCAAACCACTGACCTCCACGTCTTTGGTGGTGATGGGCCCGCAGTACTGTTCCATGGCTGCCCAGAACTTGTTGGGCACGTCATTCTTGACGGGAGGAGGCGGCAGACAGGGATCGGCCTTGATCTGAGGCAGGATGTCGGCACTGTGCTCCGGCTGGCTACTCGGCTGGCTACTCGGCTGCCGGGTAAAGGCGGGCTGTGAACAGTCGACGAATGGTACGGCAATAAGACAGCTTTCTGGGTACAGTGTCGGCTGCCGGGTAAAGGCGGGCTGTGAACAGTCGACGAAGGGTATGGGAATAAGACAGCTTTCTGGGTACAGTGCTATGACCAACACGTACACCGAGAAGCGCCGTCGGAGAAGTTACTCGATCAGCTGATGCACTAGCAAAACTGCGCAAAACAAAACAAACTAATGAAAAGCAGCTTTGAGCGTACCATGCACGTGGATAATAGATTCCCAGATGCCATTCAACAAACCGTGCACACGCTACAACTGCAACGGAATTCAGAACCCATTCTTTTGAAAATGGTTGTCTCCATACCCATTTTACAAATTTGCAATATATCCCACCAACTAAGTGTAAAAAACAGCTTAACCTTTTCAGGAAGATGACGGAACAAACACGCACACGAGACACTACACATGATACTATAGGTACATCCGTACATACCCCGGTGGAGACCCGGACCTTGGGCGGCTTTAGAGGAGTCACGTCCTTGGCTCGACCCAGCGAGTCTTTGAACTTCTTAACGGGCCGGTCCACGCTCCTGCCTGGCTTCCCCGGCGAGCCAGGAGCCGCCTGCGAAGCAATACATAGGCCACAAATTGCATATAGCAGTTTGTCCGTGCGTTGCCGATAAATACACGACCAACTTGGGCAAATAAACACGGGTGTATGAATGTTAACAATCATGAATGATGATCACACCAAATACCATGAACAAGGTTACGTCATTCGTGACTGTAAATGCAGACAACAACCAAGACATTAAAATCACATGACCAATACTTTAAGGAAAATGTGTACAACCTGTTTATGCAAACTAATGTCAGCTTAGTTGAACTTTCTGTGCGTCATCTGTATTTTGAGTTCAGTTAGATCATCTTTATGTCAGTACTATTGAGCTGACCTATTGGATGTCAGCCTTAACCCCGACCCACACTAGCGTTAAGCACCGAGCAACATACGGCTGTGATCGGGCGGCTGCGCCTCTTGTCGAGACTGTTGATGAGTTTGATCTCTGCGCTGATCGTCTTCCGTCGGATGGTGGCCGCCGAAAGGAGAGCCTCTAGCTCCAGCTGAATCCGGTCCACGTCCTCCATCGAGACGGCGCCGTCCGGCCGCGATACCACTGCACGGCGTGAAACACGGCACAATGGTGTCAGAAGTGGGATATATCATAACCGGCATAATCTACTGACAACAAATTGGTGTTGGAGAAATGTACACGCAATGTCCAATAATGATATAAGCATATCGTAGCAAGTAGAAATATTTATTTTAGAAGTATTTGAAAAATGACAACATTTTGAGATAATGTATCATTACCGAGCGGGCGCGAAGCGCCCGTGAGGTTTCTCGTCAACTTACTAGACAAATTTGCATTTGACCCGGCCCAACCCGGCCATACATACGCTTTTCGGAAGCTAATAACTTGGCAACCACTGCTCCGATTGAGATTGGGTCTTCACCATTGGATAGGTCCATCCAATCAATTTTGTTTTTGGTATGAGGCGTTCTGATAGAGGTGGTACCACAGCGCGTGGCAGTTGGCAAACGCGAACGTCGAAATGAACTAAAAACCTTGCTAAAATGATTCTTGATAAAAAAATGGCTGTATTATTCTAAGCATTGATTTATATGCTGAAGCATGCAACGCTCAGGACACAATCCCTTTTGGCGGATTTGGAAAGGAGATCATGAACAATTTAATACAACTTAATTTTTATGTTGGCATCCATTGCAGCCTGGCAATTTTTCTGGAGGACTGAAATGACTGTGTTTCTACCACGTGTGCTCCCGTACCGTTTCATATTTCAAATCTGTTTTAGCTTTACCAGAGCGTGCTCGCTCGGTCATCGCCCCAAAAGGCGTTTTACTGGTCTATTTTCTTCTTTTTTCAATTGCACAACACATATAGGAACTGACATACCTGCTGAGTACTTTGGAAGGGAGAATTCATGATCAATGGCCAGTACTTCTGGGAAATTCAGAGCACAATGATCCAGTTTTATGCTGGATTCAGGTTCTTCTTTTAACTTGCTGTGTTCTTTACCCTTTGTAGTCTTCTGATATTTCGGTTTTGGTGCCATTTCACTTCCTGGAAAGTGCAAAATATCAATCACACAAATCGGAAAATATACGGACAAAAATTGTAATGCTTAAAATATGCTGCATCTGGCCAGATACACATGAATCCAGCAAAAAAAAGTCAAGGTGAATAGAGAACCAGGAACTCAATCCATAAATTGCATTGGTTGTGATAACTTACAGCTTGTCATGTCCAGTATTTCAAAAGAGCAAAAATATGGGTTGTCATGGCAACAATGAACAAATTGTAATATCTTCTTTGTTGTTTGTTTGTTGGGTTATTAGGGTAACTGTAAATATAATTTACAAGCAATATCAGTTTGGCACTAAACTGATGAACCACTGGAGGTCTGAGACTTAGGAACCATGAGTTATGCTGCAATATAATTTGGTATCATCAACAAACACCTTGCGGGCGTCACATAACTCCGGAGTTGCTGCGCCCTAAAACCCCAAAAACACACACACAGCAAACACCTTGAATAATGATCTAACAGAACCCAGCAATGTCCCCAAATTTGCCAATTTGGGTGGGAAATGACACCCAAATGTGAATCATTTCCCACTCTCTCTACCCATTTTGACACACATAGTTTTTCACTCCCAAATTATGAATTGTGGTATTCTGACATAAACATTGACTAAAAATACATGATTTCAATGCAAACTACTGCTTTTCATATTCAAAACAGAAATCACTAGTGTACCATTTTCTACATAATTTTGCACTCTCATGGTCTTTTTGACACGAAATGTCTTTTTGACAAGAAAAAAAGGAATGTTGGGACACTGACCCAGCAAGTCATTGGTATACAAGAGCAACAGCAGATGATTTAAGACAGAATTTTGTGGAACACCAACTGTTGACTAATGACCATTAGTAGTGACAGCTGCAGACAAGAACCTGCACCTCCAGCCAGCAAAGAACATCCACATTCCACATATGTCAAAAGTGTGTAATTCACCCCCATAAGCCTGCAGTTTGTTGATAAGATACATATATGGCACTGCATCTTGGAAAGGAACATCATTATGGATATTAGCCATATACTGGTCTACCAGGTCTTACCAGGTCTATACCAGGTCTTACTATACTGGTCTTAGAACTGATTAAGGTAATTGGATTGCATGACTTCAGGAGCAAGGAATTTCATTTGTTGAAGACACATACAGAGGGATTCTGGTAGTCTTAACTCTCAAGGCACTGCTTGTGGTTTAATTAGTATCCAGCAGCAGCATCTTGTTGCCTCAAGTTTGTCCCTTGATATGGTCTGCATCCAGGCCCCAGGGCAATAGCAAAGTATAAAGTTCACAAATAATCACATGTGTCCACTTATCATAATGACAGTGATACAAAAACTAACTTCAGTACCTATCTGGAGACAATGAAGGTGGGACAAGTCATTCACAACTGGCACAATGTTGGTCATAAATTAAGTAATAATTTGTGTCATGAGAAATTCATAATTTGTTTCAATTCTCTGGCAAGTATCATATACACATTTTAAGGATGTAGCATGTAAATTACAACCATCTTCCATGACTTCCCAGGAGAAGGGAATAACAATGCATTAACCCCTTTTCCTACTGATGTCATATTTCTACAGCAAATACAGGGAAGCTTATCCAGTGAAAGTGTCATTGTCAGGACACTGTCTGAGAGCATAATAAGCTGTAGTGACCGCACAATAAAGGTCATCTTGGCATTCACCAACAGTAGGTGGGCAAACCACTATAACACAGGACATGTTCTAACACCTGACCAGCTATGGGCCATGCCCTGAGGCGTTTTACCATTGAATGCATATCGTGGCAACGGACAATGCACTATAGCACTATATCGTGGCAACGGACAATGCACTATAGCACTTAGGAGCAGTGGTGGATTTGTCATTTCATCACCTGGTCCCGGAGAGTAAAAAATCCATAGGTGGAGAGTAAAATTGTATTGTCAGGCAAGTGAAGATTTTCATTTTTGTTGTAATTATTTTACTTGGAAAGTTTTAAAAAATCCTGATTTTGTAATAGATATTAAATCCTTGTGAGGAAAATGGAATTATATTTTAACTACAAGGTCGGTAAGATCAGGCGAAAAGAGAGCAAATTTCCTGAACAAATATGAAGAGAGCAAAATTCTTTGGACCCAAAAAGTTCAGAAAATGGCTCAAATTCCAAGGCTACTTAGGAGCATTGCAACTTATTGCTCCTTACTTACTTCGTCACATGTAAGTTTTTCCGTTGATCAGGCTCAGAACACCGTCAAAATAGCCAAAGATCCAGCGGGTCCAGCGGATCCTAGGATCCGCTGGATCTTTGGCTATTTTCACTGTGTTCTAATACTCTGATCAACGGAAAAAACTTACATGTGAAGAAGTAAGGAGCAAGAAGTTGCAATGCTCCTAAGTGCTATAGCGCATTGTCCGTTGCCACAATTCGCATGCAATGGTAAAAACGTCTGGGGGCATGACCCATGTCTGCAACTGACTTATGATATTGGCAATATAGACATAAAGACATAAAGACATAAAAGAAAAGTGCAACAAAGAGCCTCTTGGGCCCATCCGAGGTTGCACCCCCCCCCCCCCCCCCCCCCACACCCACCCACCCACCCACCCAACCCCCCACCCCCTCCACCAGTCTCGCCCCTTCAAATCACCTTACTCTACCTGCATAAAAGAAGGCTAATCCCACGAGTATTTATGAACTAATCCCTTCTCTGTAAAGTATTTATCTAATCTAATTTTGAAGGAAGCAAGTGTCACTGCATCAGCGACATCCCCTGGTAGCATATTCCAATGTCCTACAACCCTTCTACTGAAAAATGACTGTCGTAGCCTAGTCCTACTTTGTTTCATAATGAGTTTATGCTGATGACCTCTACCTCGATTTTCCCTATTTAACTCAAACATACCCTTTAAATATCCAGAATGCTGACTATTTACAAATTTGAAGACTTCAATTAGATCTCCTCTTAGCCTTCTATATCTAAGTGAAAACATACCCAATTTCTTTAATCTATCTTCATAAGGTAAACTACCAAGACAATTAACCATTTTTGTTGCCCTTTTTTGAACTCTTTCTAACAACCAGCAATCTTTCTCATATGTTGGAGACCAGGCTTGTACACAATACTCCAAATGTGGTCTAACGTATGCACAATACAGTTTTGTTATTACCTTTTCACTCTTGTAGGAAACATTTCTGTTAATGGCCCCTAGCATTCTAAGTGCCTTTTTCCTAGCTTCTACAACCTGGTCTGACGCTGATAGTCTATTGTTTACCACGACACCTAAATCTCTTTCCTTTTCAATCTGCTCCATTTTCTGCCCACCCATTTCATACCTATGTTTACTGCTAACCCGTCCAGCGTGCATAATCTTACATTTACTCAAATTGAATTTCATCTGCCATGCTTCAGACCACTCAACTAGCTTGTCCAGATCTGATTGAAAAACATCCTGATCATGTTTTCCTCTAATAATCCTGACAACTTTTAGATCGTCTGCAAATTTCAAGACTTTGCTGTCTATACTGTTCTCAATTGCATTCACAAATATTATAAAAAGCAATGGGCCCAGGACTGAGCCCTGTGGAACCCCACTGAGAACCTTCCATTGTGATTGGCACCCATTCAATATAACCCTTTGCTGGCGTCCTGAAAGCCACGTTTCTATCCAATCCAGAATCTTGCCCCTGATCCCATGAATTTTAAGTTGCAACCCCAGTCTTGTATGGGGGACTTTGTCAAATGCTTTACTGAAATCAAGAAAAGCTACATCTAGCTGTTTACCCTGATCAAAGCTATCTGTTGCAACATCCAAAAACTCCAGAAGATTAGTTAAACAAGAACGGCCCTTCCTAAAGCCATGCTGTGTATCCTTGATGAGTTCATTTTGCTCCAAGAATTCAACAATCTTATCTTTGATGATTGATTCAAGCACCTTGCAGACTAATGAGGTCAGACTAACTGGTCTATAGTTTTCCTCTTTACTTCTATCTCCCTTTTTATGAATAGGAACAACATTTGCTCTTTTCCAATCAAGTGGAATTTTACTATCTGCAAGTGATTTAGAAAATATTATGGCTAATGGAACCGACAACTCCCTTTCAGATTCTCTTAAAAGTCTAGCATGGATTTCATCAGGTCCTTCTGCCTTGTTAGGCCTTACTTTCTTTAGATATTCTAGAACAAGTTCACTTCTTATGCCACCTAGCTCTCCTATAGTCTCCTCTGTCTCTAGCTCAGGCTGAAGTGCTGCAATACTACTCTGGTCCTCGATAGTAAAGACAGATTGAAACTGATCATTAAGCACTTCAACCATTTCACTGTCCTTGCTAACTAACACATCATCTACCTTAAATGGACCTATATTTTTAGAAACTGTACTTAACTTATACAAACTGAAGAACTTCTTACTATCTGCATTACAATGTCTAGCTAAATCAAGTTCCTTTGCCCTTTTAGCTGCTCTGACCTTTTTCTTAACTGAATTTCTTGCATTCTGGTAGGCCTTCTGATTTATATCTAGTGAAGATCCCTTCAAAATGCCAAATGCACTTCTTTTAGCTTGTATAGCACTCCTTACTTCTGGGGTAAGCCAAACTGGATTGCCCTTGGTTCTGTTACGTTTGTGCCTGAGGGGTATATGCCGATTTTGAATTTGGCTTAATCTAGCTTTGAAAACATTCCAGGCCTCACATGCATCTAAACCTGCCAACTCAACGTTCCATTTTATCTGTGCGAGGTCATTTCTAATACCATCAAAATCAGCCCGGCTGAAGTTTGGAACCATAATAAGGTTATCTTTGGGCCTCATTTCTGATGAGATATTGAATTTAACCATATTGTGATCACTGGTTCCTAGACCTGCACAAATACTTATGTCACTAACTAGATCACTGTTGTCTGAGAATACAAGGTCTAGAATGGAGCAATGTCTGGTTGGCTCTGTTACAAACTGATGCATGAAAAGCTCCTCTTCAAAGATTTGCCTATACAACCTACACTCATTTGTTTCCTCTGCTATACTTTCGTATCCTCTTAAGTTAAAATCTCCCATAATAAGACACTGAGCCCGAAAGTTCCTACGTATTTCCTCACAAATATCTTGGTCTGTTTCAGCTTGGGAGTTCCTTGGAAGATTCCCTGGTCTGTAAAATGCACCTATCCTCAACCTTCCTCTGTTTCCTGTACCAATTTTAATGTCAAGCCAGATTGATTCTACTTCTTTTACTTTACTAGAATCATCAACTCTAGTAGTGCAGTACAAGCTATTTACATATACAAACACTACGCCTCCCTGCCGTGATTCTCTGCAGTATGAGAACATGTTATACCCTTGTAACTCGAAATCCTGTAGCCTATCCCTATTATACCCCTCACTAACCCATGTCTCGGTTACACAAATGATATCAGGCTTTTCAAGGGCAAAATAACACTCAAACTCATCAAAATTAGACCTAATACTTTGGGCATTCAGCAACACACATGTGATCTTATACTTTGAGCTGACTCTACTAATTCTGAGGGAATTATGATCTACTGTCCTATTCTGACATGAACTTCTACCAATGCTTACTTCCTGATGCCCTAGTACTAGCGTCCCTGACCCCCCCCCCCCCCCCCCCCCCTCCTACCTAGTTTCCCTGAATGACACTTCTGTAGGCATCTCCCAAAGCCCTTGCCCCCTCATCCGATAAGTGAAGCCCATCCTTCATATCTTTGTCTTTGAAATCTTTGAAGAGGAGCTTTTCATGCATCAGTTTGTAACAGAGCCAACCAGACATTGCTCCATTCTAGACCTTGTATTCTCAGACAACAGTGATCTAGTTAGTGACATAAGTATTTGTGCAGGTCTAGGAACCAGTGATCACAATATGGTTAAATTCAATATCTCATCAGAAATGAGGCCCAAAGATAACCTTATTATGGTTCCAAACTTCAGCCGGGCTGATTTTGATGGTATTAGAAATGACCTCGCACAGATAAAATGGAACGTTGAGTTGGCAGGTTTAGATGCATGTGAGGCCTGGAATGTTTTCAAAGCTAGATTAAGCCAAATTCAAAATCGGCATATACCCCTCAGGCACAAACGTAACAGAACCAAGGGCAATCCAGTTTGGCTTACCCCAGAAGTAAGGAGTGCTATACAAGCTAAAAGAAGTGCATTTGGCATTTTGAAGGGATCTTCACTAGATATAAATCAGAAGGCCTACCAGAATGCAAGAAATTCAGTTAAGAAAAAGGTCAGAGCAGCTAAAAGGGCAAAGGAACTTGATTTAGCTAGACATTGTAATGCAGATAGTAAGAAGTTCTTCAGTTTTTATAAGTTAAGTACAGTTTCCAAAAATATAGGTCCATTTAAGGTAGATGATGTGTTAGTTAGCAAGGACAGTGAAATGGTTGAAGTGCTTAATGATCAGTTTCAATCTGTCTTTACTATCGAGGACCAGAGTAGTATTGCAGCACTTCAGCCTGAGCTAGAGACAGAGGAGACTATAGGAGAGCTAGGTGGCATAAGTAGTGAACTTGTTCTAGAATATCTAAAGAAAGTAAGGCCTAACAAGGCAGAAGGACCTGATGAAATCCATGCTAGACTTTTAAGAGAATCTGAAAGGGAGTTGTCGGTTCCATTAGCCATAATATTTTCTAAATCACTTGCAGATAGTAAAATTCCACTTGATTGGAAAAGAGCAAATGTTGTTCCTATTCATAAAAAGGGAGATAGAAGTAAAGAGGAAAACTATAGACCAGTTAGTCTGACCTCATTAGTCTGCAAGGTGCTTGAATCAATCATCAAAGATAAGATTGTTGAATTCTTGGAGCAAAATGAACTCATCAAAGATACACAGCATGGCTTTAGGAAGGGCCGTTCTTGTTTAACTAATCTTCTGGAGTTTTTGGATGTTGCAACAGATAGCGTTGATCAGGGTAAACAGCTAGATGTAGCTTTTCTTTATTTCAGTAAAGCATTTGACAAAGTCCCCCATACAAGACTGGGGTTGCAACTTAAAATTCATGGGATCAGGGGCAAGATTCTGGATTGGATAGAAACGTGGCTTTCAGGACGCCAGCAAAGGGTTATATTGAATGGGTGCCAATCACAATGGAAGGAGGTTCTCAGTGGGGTTCCACAGGGCTCAGTCCTGGGCCCATTGCTTTTTATAATATTTGTGAATGCAATTGAGAACAGTATAGACAGCAAAGTCTTGAAATTTGCAGACGATCTAAAAGTTGTCAGGATTATTAGAGGAAAACATGATCAGGATGTTTTTCAATCAGATCTGGACAAGCTAGTTGAGTGGTCTGAAGCATGGCAGATGAAATTCAATTTGAGTAAATGTAAGATTATGCACGCTGGACGGGTTAGCAGTAAACATAGGTATGAAATGGGTGGGCAGAAAATGGAGCAGATTGAAAAGGAAAGAGATTTAGGTGTCGTGGTAAACAATAGACTATCAGCGTCAGACCAGGTTGTAGAAGCTAGGAAAAAGGCACTTAGAATGCTAGGGGCCATTAACAGAAATGTTTCCTACAAGAGTGAAAAGGTAATAACAAAACTGTATTGTGCATACGTTAGACCACATTTGGAGTATTGTGTACAAGCCTGGTCTCCAACATATGAGAAAGATTGCTGGTTGTTAGAAAGAGTTCAAAAAAGGGCAACAAAAATGATTAATTGTCTTGGTAGTTTACCTTATGAAGATAGATTAAGGAAATTGGGTATGTTTTCACTTAGATATAGAAGGCTAAGAGGAGATCTAATTGAAGTCTTCAAATTTGTAAATAGTCAGCATTCTGGATATTTAAAGGGTATGTTTGAGTTCAATAGGGAAAATCGAGGTAGAGGTCATCAGCATAAACTGATTATGAAACAAAGTAGGACTAGGCTACGACAGTCATTTTTCAGTAGAAGGGTTGTAGGACATTGGAATATGCTACCAGGGGATGTCGCTGATGCAGTGACACTTGCTTCCTTCAAAATTAGATTAGATAAATACTTTACAGAGAAGGGATTAGTTCATAAATACTCGTGGGATTAGCCTTCTTTTATGCAGGTAGAGTAAGGTGATTTGAAGGGGCGAGACTGGTGGAGGGGGGGGGGGATGGGGGGGGGGGGGGGGTGTGGGTGGGGGGGAGGGTGCAACCTCGGATGGGCCCAAGAGGCTCTTTGTTGCACTTTTCTTTTATGTCTTTATGTCTTTATGTCTTTATATAGTACCTATGCCACTCATAGAACTGATCCCATAAGTCTACATAACTAAGCCCCATAGCTGAACATAAGTTCTGAACTGAGCTGTTCACAGACAGAGCTCTCGAGTACCACTCCTCACTGGCTCCACAGCGAGGGAGGATGCCAGTCACAATGACTGGTTTCCTGGACTCCTTCAACCTCTGCAGCAGGCTCCGGTACTCCGCTACTATTCTCACACTCTGCCTAGGTCCTATGTTGTTCACCCCCACCTGTATTATAACTGTCTCCGGGCTACTCCTACCAAGTTCTGCCTCAATGACAGGGCCCATATCAACTACTCTTGCCCCCGGTTTGACTATACATCTGTCCCTCTTCCCACAGAATGTTCGCCTTAAGGGCCTTACCCTTGAGTCCCCAACCACTAAATGCTGAATCTCTTCCCTGTCACTTTCAGCTGCTGACTCTAACGCACTGAACCTATTTGCTATTGTAACCTGCTGATGTTCCCTGGGGCTGTACTGCCTGACTCTACCCTGAACTTGTGTCCATCCCTCCTGATCCCCTTCCCTCTTCCTCCTCCAGATTCTGCTACCACCCTCCATTACCCAGCACCCCTCCTCATCCTTACTGTCTGTGGCCCTAGCATTACTTTCCACAATGTTGAGTCTCCAGAAACGTAACCCTCCAACACACTTCCAAACCCCAGCCGCACTATCCACCTTTGCCTTATCCTCCTCCCGTATGCCCCTATCAGAACTACCACTGGTCCCTGATCCTGTAGGCTCCTTTTCTGACCCCCTAACCACGATCTGCACATACGTTCCTTGGTCAGGAGCTACACCCTCCTGCGGCTCATCTCTACACCTACACTTACTTAACTGCGCCTCAAGCTCCGCTACTCTAGCCTGGAGGGCCTCTAGCTCTGCTACCTTCGCCTGCATCCTAGTCATGCTCATTTGAATACACTAGTAACTTAGGTATATACCTTAGGTACTATGCACTTTTCAATACTTTACTAACTTAACTTAACTTTTTTTGTTTTTTTTGTTTGTTTTTTCTTCTTCTAAACCTTAACTAGATCTAGGTGAAGCTAGTGACACAAATCAGCTATGAGTGCACCTAATACTAGACTAAATATCTAATCATTAAATAAACTGAATACTAAATACACCTTAATTATCCCTAATTTTCTAAAATATCTACTTATCCAACCCTGCAACTAATAACACAAAAATAAGACTAAGACAATTTTGGCGCACACAAGCTAGAATGAAAAGTCCTTTAAAAAGCAAGTAAGAGGTAACAGCTAACTATGAATGCTTAAAAATAATACCTAAACGATCCACAAAACTAAATATCTAATCCTTATATCTAAATATAATGTGGTTCCCCAAAAAAATACACAAAACAACAGAGCTATCCAACAGCTACTTAGCTTGTCTAAAGCGGGGTTCAGAAGGAATATAGTGTGTTGTCAGTACGCATTGTCTACATCACCAATAGCATAAAAAGTCTGGTGTTAGGATGTGTCCGGCATTAGTGTAGTGTTTACCTTAAGTATGAACTTATGGCTCTCAACCTCTCTTCAGTCAACTGGCCAAGCAATTTTGTTTTCTGTCTTCTTTAACGACGCATCAGTCAGTTGGCCAAGCAATGTGAATCACTCCTTGGCCTTTGGGCTAAGATCAAAGTGCCAAGTCTAACATTCTCACATCTCATTCAAGAAGTCTCATTTTAGTTATTTTAATCAGAACAATATAGACAGTAGAGTAGAGTAGAAGATCGGGGCTTTGCAAGGCTTAGAGCCTCACAAACTGACCTGCTCTTACCAAGCTCTGATCATATACTGAACTTGCCGCACTCTCCGTCGGAGAGGTCTCCGACAAATGTCACTTGGTGGCCTCGGTGTTTGTCCACCGGAAGCCAGCGGATGTCACAGGTCTTGTAATGGTACGGCGTACTGGAAGCCCGCCCAGTGGTCGTCCAACCTGTTCTTGAACTGGTTCACCGACTCCGCGCTGACGACTGACTCCGGCGGTCTGTTCCAGTCGTCCACTACTTGGACGCTGAACGCACTTCTGACTCTTGACACTGCCCTAGGCTTGTCTAGTTTCCAAGGGTGTCCTCGCATCTGAGTCGCCCTCGCTGGGGTGAAGAAGCTCTCTGGGTCTAGGTCTACCCCCACCCCCATAGATGATTTGGAAGACCATGATCATCTGACCTCTTCTCCTCCTGAAGTACAACAAGGGGAGCTTCAGAAGACGGAGTTGGTCTGGATATGGCAGACGTCGGATGGATGCGATCATCCGGGTGGCGCGCTTCTGTACGCGTTCAAGCTGCCTCTGGTTGACCCGGTTGAACGGGCCCCACGCCAGGTTTCCGAACTCAAGATAAGGACGCACCAGCAACTTGTAGAGCTGCGGAAAGGTATCCTGGTCCAGTTTCTCGAACCACCTCCGAATCACGCCCAGGATCTGCGTCCCCTTAGCCGCTGCTGAAGCCGCCTGCTTACGAAACTTGAGCTCAGCATCTACGTGGACTCCCAGATCGCGTTCCTCCGCAGTGTTCTCCAGCGGGACGTCCCTCATCGTGTATGTGTGCTGACTGTTCCGGGGGCCGACGTGCAGCACCTTACACTTCCCCTCGTTAAAGGTGAGCTGCCAGCGGTCAGCCCACTCCACCGTGGCGTCGATGTCCGCCTGGATTGCCCTGACGCTGTCGTCGGTCGATGACTTGCCATACAACTTTGTGTCATCTGCAAACATCTTCATTGCACTGGTCAGCACGTCTGGCAAGTCGTTTATAAATGCGACGAAGAGCGCCGGGCCGAGAACGGAGCCTTGTGGTGCCCTGCAGGTCACGTCTGCCTAAAACGACTGGCCATCACCAGACACCGACCACCACCCGCTGCCTCTGTCCGGTCAGGAATGCTGTGATCCAGCGCAGCACACACCTGCCGATCCTGTACACTGCCAACTTGCTCAAAAGGCGCTGGTGCGGCACAGGATCGAATGCCTTCCTGTTATCAAGATATACAGCATTGACAGGCTCACTGGCTTTCACTGAGGCACTCCAGAACTCAACCACCTCCAGCAGCTGCAAACTGCAGGACCGCTTGGCTCTGAAGCCATGCTGGTGCTGGGAGAGAAAACTGCTTCATGTGGCCCATCAATGCATCACAATGACCACCATGAGGACCTTGCAGGGTGCGCAGATATGAGACTGATAAGTCTCACATTCAAGAATGAAGACAAAATCAAGAAGACATAATTGATAATGATTATGCATTCAAGAATGAAGATATAATAATTAAGGCATATTGTGAAAATCAAGACCAAGTTACTCAGGAATCAAGACCAATATATCAAGGTATGGACATTTAAATAGACAATGTCTAAACCCAGTCCATTAACTTAAACTTAAACTTAGTTGCCGGGCAGCTGCTTATCACCCTTCTTAAAGATAGGGTTGATGGAGGCTTCTTTCCAATCATCTGGCAGTGTTTCAGAGTTAAGGGATTTCTGGAATAGCACTGCCATGGGCACCGCCAACGACCCAGCCAGCTTGACCAGCAGTTGCGGATGGATGCCATCCGGTTCCCAGTGAACTGTCCCCAGTCACTCGCAAGTTGGCCAGCTTCACCTCCACTGCTGATGCTTTGATGTCAATGTTGTCCAGAAAGGGTCTGACATGCTGGAAGATATTCTGGGGATATTCACTGTGCCCTCATCTGTGAATATACTCTGGAAGAACCGGTTCAAAACATCTGCCTTCTCACTATTTTTGCTTTGTAAGGTTCCATCTGCAATACGGAGGTCCTTGAATCTGGTCTTTGTCTTCAGTCAGTCAATATATTCCAGAAAAGTTCCAACAAAGACTGTCACTGATTACTCATAACTCTGATTACCCAAAAGGTCATGTTTATCATTATATTTGTGTGCAACTTTGATGTGTATGTATGGGCGTGAAACATTTATTTTGGGAGATGCGTAGGTATGGAAGGATGAAAAAATATATAGGTACCTACCAAAGCGGGTGCGAAATATACAGTATTATCATTGTTATTTCCTTTCTTTAGACAACATTACCTGTACCTGTACTGTGTGATCGAATCAAAAGAAATTGTGTCCTTTGTTATTATATTTTACACGGCACATAGCGTTTTCGTCATTATTTCTGGCGCATATGTGACGAGGCATGTAAGCTATCAATATATACAATATATCACATGCTTTAAATTGCGTCATTGTTCTTTAAATTGGTTGCCCATGTTTATCTGGCTGAAATTGGATCTTTGCACCAAATAAATATATCCAGAAACGTGTATTTTTTGCTCAAAAACATATTATAGAGCGAAAATATCTATTTTATTGTTTGTGCTGCTCACCTAGAATACGTAATAAGCATCAAAGCACGTAAACAGCTGCTGTTTCAAACATGCGTCACATCAGCAAAAAAGTGCCGGCTGTCCAAGGTTTTAAATGACAGGTAGATCCGTCAGGCCGGTAGCGAATATGTTGACGTCATGGGCACGTAGCCGGCGACCCAGGCCAAATAATAGCTGATGGATGCTCTTATACCGCATACGGCCTTGGATGGATGCTGCTATGAATGCTACATATAATTTATACAACATTCTATTTTCTAGAGTTTGGTCACATGACACCCAAAGTCCATATCTTCTGTCGATATAAGCAAATATGGATGATGCACTCAGCTGACCGCCCTTCCATTGGCTGTAAGCCATGACGTATTGGGAATAAAGAGGACACGTAACAGAAGCCGATAATGCTTTCCTTGAGGCTGCGAAGTGTCTACGTGTACTTACTTTATTTACACGCTCTGACTTACACGCACCTTACACGGATAGCCGGTTAGATTTACCGGACATTTCTGAAATTATATAAAAACCGCTCTGAGTTCAACAGAACTAAAAATATTTTGAATCATGGTAAGTGGATGCCAGTATTCATGGAGAATAGAACCCATCAGGCATGGACGTGCACACCGTTGCTGCAGCCTGCATCCTGATCCCCCAACTGTTTGAATGTCAATTTGAACATTAGTCCTATTGGTGTTGCATGAAACAATCGTCTTTAGAACGCTGTCGTCCTTCCTGTTCCCTTACCTATTTGTAGGTGGTGGTGCCGCTGCTATCAGACTTCAGTTGTATTGATGAGGGGCCCGACTGGAAAAAATACACTCACTACGCTGGACGCCTCAGCGGAGCTGTTGCACCGAAATTTATTGGCTACACCGCATGCACAACACCTGTTAGAAAAAAATGTGGTCACGCCCCTGCCCCCCCCCCCCCCCCCCCCCCTCACTCAACTCAACAACTTTTTGGAAATACGCCACTGGATTTGCCCCCCCCCCCCCACCCCTAAAACCTACGGCTAAACCCACGCCCGTCTTGCATGGCAAGGTCCATCCAGTGAGCGCTGTCCCAGAGCACGGAGTACCACTCTGGCTGCTCCACCCCCTCGCCCAGAACGGCGGTTGTGAACCCTTTGTTTTGGTACTGACCGTCACCGCTGACCCCCACCCAGTACCATTTGTCTACAGCTGGCAGGTGCTCAGCGATGGTGGAAGCCACCTGTTTCGCCAGCTCCCCCGACTTTCCGCCTTTTATGATTTTTTTTTGTTTTTGGGGAAATTACTTCTATAAATGGGAACGCACTTTCCAAAAATGGAAGTTTCCGAAAATATAAAATTTAACCTAGTGTCCCCGACTGAATTGTGAAGTCAATGGTGAGGCTCCTGCTAGGTGCAGCGCAGTCGTGGACCAGTGGACAGTGGACCCAGTTGTGCGGCCTTGAAGGATGAAACCAGAATCTCGGGGGTCTGCACCAAACTTTTGCTAGATGAGATTACGCTGGACGTGCGCCGAAATTTTCGGCGCAATCGCCGAATTACGCTGGAAATGTTGATGAAAGCGTGTATTTTTTCCAGTCGGGATGAGGGGCCCACCACAGGAGGGGCGACATGTCCCCATTTTTTAGCCAGGAAAATTGGTACTGGTAGGGCTGGTGTCAATTCTGAACACAACACTGTAGGTAGTGTGACGAGCTTGAACAAGTGGCAGGGTGCAGCCGGCTTGATGACGCCATTAGGAGGGTAACCCAAACTAACCTAGCCTAACCTAACCTCGCCATTAAGTCCGATCGGGACAAAACCTACTGCTCGCAGCCATTAAGTCTGATTGGGATGAAACCTACCGCTTGTAGCCATTAAGTGTGACCGGGACAAACCTACCACTTGTACCCATTAAGTCTGATGGAGTAGTAAACGGGCCTTCACCATTAAGTATACCCTCTCAATGACATTAAGCCAGCAGCACCACCCGCCACTTGTTCAGGCTTGTCACATTACCTACAGTTTTGTGTACAGAAGTGTGATGCATGCCCTACCAATGCTGGAAAATCCTCCAATTTTCCCTGACTAACAACTAGAAATCAATGTTCAGTTGTACTTATTATTTGGGTGCAGCCGGCTGGATGACGCCATTGGGAGGGTAACCCAAACTAACCTAGCCTAACCTAACCTCGCCATTAAGTCCGATCGGGACGAAACCTACTGCTTGCAGCCATTAAGTCTGATTGGGATGAAACCTACCGCTTGTAGCCATTAAGTGTGACCGGGACAAACCTACCACTTGTACCCATTAAGTCTGATGGAGTAGTAAACGGGCCTTCACCATTAAGTATACCCTCTCAATGACATTAAGCCAGCAGCACTACCCGCCACTTGTTCAGGCTTGTCACATTACCTACAGTTTTGTGTACAGAAGTGTGATGCATGCCCTACCAATGCTGGAAAATCCTCCAATTTTCCCTGACTAACAACTAGAAATCAATGTTCAGTTGTACTTATTATTTGTTGCCCCCCCCCCCCCCCCCCCCCCCCCCCCCACTCAACAACCAACAAATATTTGCTGATGCTCCACCCCCCCCCCCCCCCCCCCCCACCCACCCCCCTGCTCAACAACTTTTTGCTGATGCTCTTTTAGAGTAATCAATGAGTTCAAAATGATAATATTTGGATGATCAATACAACTTAGTTCCTTTTAAGTAAGGTTTTTACTTCTTCTAAAACTATCAGACTTCATGGGATGGTGAGGTTCCTTGTATTTTCTTCCAAGCACATGATACCTACCACAAAACTGGGTTGCTATTGAGAGATTATGAGGTTTGGGGGCTAAAACTTTTGAACCATTCATTGAATTTTCTTGAAGGTACATATCTATGACATTGAACCCTAGGGGAAGGACTACAAAATTTAATGGGCCTGGGTGGACATCATAATATGTTTGTTTTACAAAGTTTGGTGTTGATTAAAGTTACCCTGGGCAAGGTAACTTTCAGAAGTGTTTATTTTATAATGACAATTGTACATTAGACTCATTAGGGGAACATTGACCAATATGAAGTATCCCCAACTAACGCTCCCCATAGCAGGCTCAATGTGGGTTTATCTGTACACCTTGCATGGACGAAATGTTGTGTCTCTCTGGTACAGCCCCATTGTCAAAAACTGGTTCCAATATGATAGGATGGTCCAGAAATGTAAGAGGAACAATAGCTGAATAGCCACAAGGTATTTTGTGGAACAATATAAACACTGGAATTGCTTTTTCCAAAATTAAGTTGTAACCAGGGGTGTCACCACAAAATTTTGAGTGGTGGGGGGGGGGCAGCCAGGTGTTAAGCCCAGAACCCTCCCCCCCCCCCCCCCCTTATAAGGCTAATGTTAAAATCCTGCTAGTCTGGGGGGGGGGCAGTGATCCGGGGGGGCTGAGCCCCCGAGCCCCCTTCCCCAGTGATCGTGTCCCTGCTTGAGTTGTAACCAACCAAA
The DNA here is from genome assembly GCA_036785665.1 of Chirona hameri. NCBI lineage: Eukaryota > Metazoa > Arthropoda > Thecostraca > Balanomorpha > Balanidae > Chirona > Chirona hameri. Next base: position 79,592 of record JAXIVJ010000217.1, on the reverse strand, counting down.
TTTCTGAGAGCAAAAACACTATTTGTTTGCATACCAAATTATAAAATCATGCTTTCTAGTGCTGCCTAGTGTTATGATGATATTGTGTCTGTGATAACAGTTGTTTACCCCGATCTGTGTGATGATTAATATCAATAAATGCTAGATTTAAATGATACTAAATCACATTTAAATCACATTTTGGTCATACTTATTGAGTCTTGAATCAACATCAGCTGATTCGGCTGGTTATAGGGCAATTATCAGCTGCTGCTTTGACAAGTTGTTGCCCACCACTTCACAGTATCAGTGTTACGACCTCTGCCCCCCCTGCTCCATTTCAGCTGGACATTGAGCAGATGAGCCGGTTTGTGTCGCCGGTGAACCCCTCCATCTTCCCGCACTTGACCACCCTGCTGCTCCATTTCAGCTGGACATTGAGCAGATGAGCCGGTTTGTGTCGCCGGTGAACCCCTCCATCTTCCCGCACTTGACCACCCTGCTGCTCCATTTCAGCTGGACATTGAGCAGATGAGCCGGTTTGTGTCGCCGGTGAACCCCTCCATCTTCCCGCACTTGACCACCCCCTGCTCCATTTCAGCTGGACATTGAGCAGATGAGCCGGTTTGTGTCGCCGGTGAACCCCTCCATCTTCCCGCACTTGACCACCCTGCTGCTCGGTATTGGCATCTTCTACACTGCCTGGTTCTTCGTCTATGAGGTGAGCACCTCTCTGCTATTGTTGCACTCTTCCCAAACCCGCCTCTTGTGGTGTGTTATGTAACTGAGATAGTGTATGGTAATTAATATGTCTGTACAGTGTACAAAGTTATTTTGTAATGTAGAAGTTTGTTTTGTTTTTATTTTTGTTACGTAGTTTTATTTTTGTTTGATTGTTAATGGAATGAGGTCCTGCTGCATCTGAATGTCTCCTGTGCCTGTGGGTGATGTCATTTGTGTCGAATGCAAGCTCGTCTTTATTTTGATGGTTTGTTTATGTTGAGCATGGTTTATTGGATGAAAGCAGCCTGTCCTTTGTCAATTTTCTTTCAACTACAATTTTACAGGGTTGTACAGGTCCAGCAACAAACTTGTCTTCCAAGAAGAAGGTTTGCATTGATATGCTCAACTTTGTTTGATTTTTTTGTGTGGCTCTGTGCTGTGTTTGCTTCACATCATTTAACTCATTTGCCCTGAATCTCAGATGATTTTAATGGCATTCAATCTGTCAAATTGTTCATTACATTTTCCAAATCATTTTGCTTATCACCTCATACAAGACAGGGCTGCACTATATAATTGCATGATTTGATGATTGCACCATGACTGTGTGGCACATGTACGGTAGGGTGGTTCATTTTTACACGAATGTTAAATTTTCTTGGTGGCACATATTTTTCCCGTTATTTCCACTACGCCGAGTCCAATGGTATCAACTATTTGAAATCTTAAAACAAAATCTTTAGGGGTCGTGAAAATCTACGAAAATTCCATGTTTTGCTATAAATACCCCAAAATCGCCCATCTCGTCTCCGCGATTTTACGAAACGAATTCAAAATTTTCCTTGTGGCATACTGTTTTCCTGTTATTTAGACTATGGTGATTCCAGTGATACATTTTTTTATCGGAAGATATTTAGGGGTCGCAAAAAAACGTTAAACATTTCAGCTTTTTCTTTAAATACCCCCAAATCGCCCATTTCGTAACCGCTGTTTCACGACACGAATATAATATTTGCGACATGGCACGCTTCTTCCAAGTGAATAGGATTGTGCTTATTTCAAATATAGCAATACATTTTAAATCCCAAAAAAAAATTAGGTGTGGAAAAATCGCCAAATATTTGACACTTTTCTATAACCATCCCAATCTCACTTATTTTGTCCCGGCGATATTACATGCCTGCACTGTTTTGGTTCTTCCGGAAATGTAAACTAGATATATTTAAACGGATACAACATAATCTTCATGCATTTCCCTTGTATTTAATAAGTTGCATGGCTATTTTGTCTTGTATAGGTATGTTTAGTTCTTTTGAACTCCATCACTATGCACGACGCATGACCCTTACCGACACAAGTGGCTTTCTAAAGAGTTTGTCGCATCAAGACGAAGGAAATTGTAACTTATGAGTAAAACATCAGTCGTCGTGGCATTGCATGTTTCAACACTTGACAAAAAGTTTCCTCCCAAAATGACTTCGAATTGAAGTGATGCACACGTCACACATACGCTTACAGGCCCATTAGGGTTGACTTCTTGACCGTGGGCACCTGCTTGCGATGGTACTAACCCACCTTCAGTAAGAATATCGCTGCAAAGAGCCAGCTTCCATGTATAAGTCTGCAGCTACCAAAGATACTTGTTCAGCTCGGCTAGTGCTGTTATAGCCACCTCTTCGTCCGCCACCTCATAGGTAGTGTGCAGACTATGGGTACTCAGGGGTCTAGCTTCTCCATATTTTTTTTTTTGGGGGGGGGGGGTTGAGCTAGGAAAAATTGCTTAAAGTACCATCAAAATAAATATACAAAAACAGATTTCTCCCCGGATTTGACCCACTTCCTCGTCCAAGTTGGATGGGGGGGGGGGGCTTCAACTGAATAGGATCCTACATCCCTGGAAGTACTGGAGTACTGGCTTAACTCATGAAAGATGGCGATCTCGGTGACAGGAGAAGAAAGCCATGTGTATAGAACAGTGTGATATACTGTGATACAATGCGCAGCTTTCCCTGATAGTCGCTGTTAAGATGCCCGAAAAAAGAAAGAGTTTCAGACAGTGAAAGATTTGGATAATGAAGGTACGTATATCACATACCTTCATTTTCTAGGTATTTTACTGCCTAAAGCTCGGGAGAAAGTAGTACTACAGTACATAATGTAGAAGGTAAGTGCTATACGTATCTTTTTACAGAAGTCTCTTTTTATCCTCCCCGTAACCGGTCCTTGGGCCCTCCTCGCTTGGGCCCTCCTCGCAGCTTCGCCCTGCGGGGATGTCCATTATCCATTATCCATTATCCATTATCCATTATCCATTATCCATTATCCAGACCCACCCACTTGCACAAGGAAGTGGGTCAAATCCGGGGAGAAATCTGTATTTGTGTGAATTTTGATGGTACTTTAAGCGATTTTTCTCAGCTCAGCCTCCCCCCCCCCCCCCCCCCCCCCAAAAAAAAAATGGAGGAGCTACACCCCTGAGTACTCCACACACTACCTATGAGGTGGAACATCGCAAGCAGGTCCCCACGGTCAAGAAGTCAACCCTAATGCGGGCCTGTAAGCGTATGTGTGACGTGTGTATCACTTCAATTCGAAGTTATTTTGGGAGATTTTTTTGTTGTCAAGAGGCCATGTGTTAAACATGCAATGTCACAACGACTGATGTTTTACTCATAAGTTACAATTTCCTTTGTCTTGATGCGACAAATTCTTTAGAAAGCCACTTGTGTCGGTAAGGGTTATGCGTCGTGCATAGTGATAGTCTCAAAGAACTAAACATACCTATACAAGAGAAAATATCCATACAACTGATTAAATACAAAGGAAATACATGAATTATGTTGTATCCGTTTAAATATATCTAATTTACATTTCCGGAAGAACCAACACAGTGCAGGCATGTAATATCGCCGGGACAAAATAAGTGACATTGGAATGGTTATAGAAAAGTGTCAAATATTTGGCGATTTTTCCACCCCTAAATATTTTTTTTATGAAAAATGTATTGCTATATTTGGAATAAGCACAATCCTATTAACTAGGAAGAAGTGTGTCATGTCGAAAATATTATATTCGTGTCGTGAAACCGTGGTTACGAAATGGGCGATTTGGGGATATTTAAAGAAAAGGCTGAAATGTTAACATTTTTTTGCGACCCCTAAATATCCGATTAAAATATATATATATATATATATATATATATATATATATATATATATATATATATATATATATATATATATATATATATATATATATATATATATATATATATATATATATATATATATATATATATATATATATATCACTGGAATCACCATAGTCTAAATAGCAGGAAAACAGTATGCCACAAGGAAAATTTTGAATTCGTTTCGTAAAATCGCGGAGACAAGATGGGTGATTTTAGGGCATTTATAGCAAAACATGAAATTTTCGTCGATTTTTCGCGACCTCTAAATATTTTTTTTTATTTCAAAATTGTTGATACCATTGGACTCAGCGTAGTCGAAATAACGGGGAAAAGGTGTGCCACCAAGAACATTTTACATTCGTGTAAAAATGAACCGCCCTGATGTACGGTGCACGGTGTTGGTTTTTTGAGTTGTCGTCTTCATTCCTCCCCGGGGTTATATCACATCTCTGATCTCATTGATTTGATCGATCATCGGGGAATGCGTGAAACTGTGTGGTTATGTGCGATGCTACCAACATTCGATGACGTTATGCGTCAGTGTCCTGAAATTGTTTTTTGCCAGAGTGTGATGAATGCTGAGAGGACGTCACTATTCCAGAAGGATGTGGATATTGAGGTTAAAATTTGTATGATAATAACCCAACAATGGATGTGGCACTACTGGCTTTCCGGCGTGGTAGTGTGTTGTGGTGCCGGCTTGTGTGGCGCTGGGTGAGGTGTATGGATGACATACTGTTTAATGGGTAGGTAGGGACCTAGGAAGATCATGTTTTTATCGAGTTTTGATTTTAATACTATTTAGCTCGATCGCTAGTGACGTCGTTTCGATGGCAAGTGACGTGACAAAAAAGTTCATGCAGGCCTTTAACGTACCTGCAAATATGAGCTTTCCACTCATATTTGTGAAATTCAGGAAACTGTTATGCGTACCAAGGTATAAAAGGTTTTAACGTAGGTTTCCGCAGGCCATGTGCCCTATGGCTTTACGGTAATCACTTACCCTGTCGTTTGCCTTGCATGAAGTAAAATGCTTGCTAGACACTTTCATACTGCTCCCTAAAGATGTGTTTACCACTTAGGCCTGTCCATATTGGCTGGTTGTTAACCCGAGTGCTTGTGATAATGCTGACCGGGCCAGCTGTTTGTGACTCAGCGGGTGCGTGGTGACCACAGGTGACCTATGAGCCTATGAGCATCTGAGCATCTGACCCTTGCTGGTGACCTCAGGTGACCAGCACCAAAGTGACCAGGGACCTGGTGAAGGAGATGGCGCTGGCTGTGATCGCTGCCCTCTTCATGGGAGTCGGGACCGTCTTCCTCGCGCTCACTGTCGGGATATATATTTAGGTGAGTAACGCTGAAATCAACGGGCGCCAGAAAATCACGGAAAGTACGAAGACAGTTGCTCGGTGAATTGTGGAGCCGATAGTTTTGTTCAGGACCACGTGTGAAGCGGCATGGAGTGTGTCTATACAGTCTAGTATATGCGAAGCCAATGCCACTCCGTCTCGGAATGTTTCAATAAATAGAGTGACGGGATGTAAAGCCTAACAATGAGGTCAATAGCACTGTCCAAACACAATTACGAACACCCCTGCTCCCAAACCGTTTACATCTCTCCGGGGTGTATCGATATTCTGGGGACTCACTGGTGTTTAAAGCCCAATCCTCGTGGATTGGCTAGGAGCGGTGCTGTGCTTTAACGTACCTGCTGTCCTTTAACGCATGTAATGGTATCTATTAAGGAACTGAAAATTCCGAATATAGTCCTAGGATGAATGTCAGAATGTGATGGTAGGTGTAAGGGTCTGGAACTAAAATGAGTGTATTTCAGTGTTAACACATTTAATGATATTTTAGTGTAGTGTTTAGGTTGATACTGTATAGATGACAAACTGAAATACATATGCGAAACATGCGACCATTCACCACAGTCGAAAGCACCTGCTGCATTTGTGCCACGCATTGGCGCCACAACTGGCCGCACCCACGTCTGATTAAAGTGCAACTCCGGTAATATGGTTGAAAGTCTGAAGAAAAGTATGATGTCGAAATTAAGTGTTGATAGGCATGTCTGTTTTTTCAGGGGTTGCTGGCCGGGCGGGGGCGTGTTATTTTGTCAGCAAGGACACGGCTTCACGGCGGGAAACATGAGTGTTTTTGCTTCGCACCAACTCGGTCTGCTGTGGGGAAGGCACCAAGTCAAGTCAGACATTCCACGGGATTGAGATGTCTGCAACCCATCGATTTCTCAAATATATGTCAATTCGATAATTGTATTTCGTTTCGTTTGCCTGTGTCCTGCAGGACATATTTAGGACATGATGAATGCTGTATCTTCTGATAAGCATCGATACTGTAAAATATGATATCGATACTCTATAAGCATCGATACTCGAACCGGAAATTACCCATCGTCATTGACTTTATGGAGCATTGTCCAATGCCTATTCACCATTAATACCGTTACTGCCGGGCTCCACTGCGCGCTTTTGCAATTTATCGCTTCACTTTTGCGTTTAATCAGGTCGACTTTGTGTTTTCTCACGTCCATAAAAATGTTAACTTCGTGTCAATACACAGTGCAGGCTCCACTGAACGAAATGAGAAAGTGAATAAACGAAAAAGTGCATAATCGGTACGGTAAATACCAAAATCGAAACTGAAAAGTGCAAAAGTGTAACTAGAAAACGCAGAATCGACACGCAGAAACGAAAAAATGATAAAGGATAAAAATGAGAAAATGTTTGATCAGTTGAAAGTGTTTGCACTTTTGAAGTTCGCTGTGCTCATCATGTCACCTTTCAAGTGATTTGTGACTGTGTTTCAAGCAGTTTTGACTTGATTTCATGAATGTTAAGTTAAAGTCAAGTGAGAGAAAGCTGGTGAGTTTAAAAGTGATGTGTTTTCCTAATATCCATTCAATGAGCTGTGGAGAGGCAAGAGGTTGTTTATGGAGGAACAAATTGAAGCCCGGTTAAATATAGCTGTGGCCAGCGTGCATATCATCAGTGGAGTCGCTTACGATGCATACCTATTGATTTGTATGATTGTTGGAATCTCACGGAGCTCTGCCGTACACACAACATATTATTATTTACCATGATCATATATTGATACATATTCAATTAAGCTTTGTGCGCAGCGGAACAACGATTGTTGACGTTTTGTATGCAAGTTTTTCCTGGGAAATTACATCCGTGTGTGCTTCGCCTCGTCTTTTATTAGATACAAAATGTGTTGCGGCGAGAGAAAAAACGCCTGACGGTGCTTGGAACCAGTAATCTTCGGATAATTATACCATTTTGATCAGCGCCTATAACCTCTCGGCCACCGTTGCGACAGGTACCGGCGTGGAAAATAAGCAGTGTAGTTGAGGAATGGTGAGAAAAAGGTCAAAATTACAATGTGGTGCGGGTTTGATGGAAGATAACCTTATCTTGGATCACAATATCGTTGCGAAAGAAAATATTGTGATAATCCGATTGTGTCGCAGTTCCTCCCGTCTCGGAAGTTCCCTAACGGAGTGTGTCCCGTGACACATGTGTTAAGCATGAGGAAACGATAAAGTGCAAAAGCTAGAAAGTGCAAAAGTGCGAAACCGACATAACAAAACAATATATATCGCAAGAGCGCATCACGAAAAAGTGGATAGTGGAGCCTGAGCTTTAGAGAATCGATGCCTTCAGTTTGTCCAGCTTCCTTGTGGCGCGATCGCCTGAAAAACAACGTGTTTTTGTTTGTTTAGACTATTACATTTCTAGATATGTATGTTGAGCAGTTCATCACTTAAACAAGAAATGAATCGTCACATACTGCACTGTCTGTGCAGTGTGCACTGACGCTGCACTGTCTGTGCAGTGTGCACTGACGCTGTACTGTCTGTGCAGTGTGCACTGACGCTGTACTGTCTGGGCAGTGTGCACTGACGCTGTACTGTCTGTGCAGTGTGCACTGACGCTGTACTGTCTGGGCAGTGTGCACTGACGCTGTACTGTCTGTGCAGTGTGCACTGACGCTGTACTGTCTGTGCAGTGTGCACTGACGCTGTACTGTCTGTGCAGTGTGCACTGACGCTGTACTGTCTGTGCAGTGTGCACTGACGCTGTACTGTCTGTGCAGTGTGCACTGACGCTGTACTGTCTGTGCAGTGTGCACTGACGCTGTACTGTCTGTGCAGTGTGCACTGACGCTGTACTGTCTGTGCAGTGTGGACTGACGCTGTACTGTCTGTGCAGTGTGCACTGACGCTGTACTGTCTGTGCAGTGTGCACTGACGCTGTACTGTCTGTGCAGTGTGCACTGACGCTGTACTGTCTGTGCAGTGTGCACTGACGCTGTACTGTCTGTGCAGTGTGCACTGACGCTGCACTGTCTGGGCAGTGTGCACTGACGCTGCACTGTCTGTGCAGTGTGCACTGACGCTGCACTGTCTGTGCAGTGTGCACTGACGCTGCACTGTCTGTGCAGTGTGCACTGACGCTGCACTGTCTGTGCAGTGTGCACTGACGCTGCACTGTCTGGGCAGTGTGCACTGACGCTGCACTGTCTGTGCAGTGTGCACTGACTCTGTACTGTCTGTGCAGTGTGCACTGACGCTGTACTGTCTGTGCAGTGTGCACTGACGCTGTACTGTCTGTGCAGTGTGCACTGACGCTGCACTGTCTGTGCAGTGTGCACTGACGCTGTACTGTCTGTGCAGTGTGCACTGACGCTGTACTGTCTGTGCAGTGTGCACTGACGCTGTACTGTCTGTGCAGTGTGCACTGACGCTGTACTGTCTGTGCAGTGTGCACTGACGCTGTACTGTCTGTGCAGTGTGCACTGACGCTGTACTGTCTGTGCAGTGTGCACTGACGCTGCACTGTCTGTGCAGTGTGCACTGACGCTGCACTGTCTGTGCAGTGTGCACTGACGCTGTACTGTCTGTGCAGTGTGCACTGACGCTGTACTGTCTGTGCAGTGTGCACTGACGCTGTACTGTCTGTGCAGTGTGCACTGACGCTGCACTGTCTGTGCAGTGTGCACTGACGCTGCACTGTCTGTGCAGTGTGCACTGACGCTGCACTGTCTGTGCAGTGTGCACTGACGCTGTACTGTCTGTGCAGTGTGCACTGACGCTGTACTGTCTGTGCAGTGTGCACTGACGCTGTACTGTCTGTGCAGTGTGCACTGACGCTGTACTGTCTGTGCAGTGTGCACTGACGCTGTACTGTCTGGGCAGTGTGCACTGACGCTGCACTGTCTGTGCAGTGTGCACTGACGCTGTACTGTCTGTGCAGTGTGCACTGACGCTGTACTGTCTGTGCAGTGTGCACTGACGCTGTACTGTCTGTGCAGTGTGCACTGACGCTGCACTGTCTGGGCAGTGTGCACTGACGCTGTACTGTCTGTGCAGTGTGCACTGACGCTGTACTGTCTGTGCAGTGTGCACTGACGCTGCACTGTCTGTGCAGTGTGCACTGACGCTGTACTGTCTGTGCAGTGTGCACTGACGCTGTACTGTCTGTGCAGTGTGCACTGACGCTGTACTGTCTGTGCAGTGTGCACTGACGCTGTACTGTCTGTGCAGTGTGCACTGACGCTGTACTGTCTGTGCAGTGTGCACTGACGCTGTACTGTCTGTGCAGTGTGCACTGACGCTGTACTGTCTGTGCAGTGTGCACTGACGCTGTACTGTCTGTGCAGTGTGCACTGACGCTGTACTGTCTGTGCAGTGTGCACTGACGCTGTACTGTCTGTGCAGTGTGCACTGACGCTGTACTGTCTGTGCAGTGTGCACTGACGCTGTACTGTCTGTGCAGTGTGCACTGACGCTGTACTGTCTGTGCAGTGTGCACTGACGCTGTACTGTCTGTGCAGTGTGCACTGACGCTGTACTGTCTGTGCAGTGTGCACTGACGCTGTACTGTCTGTGCAGTGTGCACTGACGCTGTACTGTCTGTGCAGTGTGCACTGACGCTGTACTGTCTGTGCAGTGTGCACTGACGCTGTACTGTCTGTGCAGTGTGCACTGACGCTGTACTGTCTGTGCAGTGTGCACTGACGCTGTACTGTCTGTGCAGTGTGCACTGACGCTGTACTGTCTGTGCAGTGTGCACTGACGCTGTACTGTCTGTGCAGTGTGCACTGACGCTGCACTGTCTGTGCAGTGTGCACTGACGCTGTACTGTCTGTGCAGTGTGCACTGACGCTGTACTGTCTGTGCAGTGTGCACTGACGCTGTACTGTCTGTGCAGTGTGCACTGACGCTGCACTGTCTGGGCAGTGTGCACTGACGCTGTACTGTCTGTGCAGTGTGCACTGACGCTGTACTGTCTGTGCAGTGTGCACTGACGCTGTACTGTCTGTGCAGTGTGCACTGACGCTGTACTGTCTGTGCAGTGTGCACTGACGCTGCACTGTCTGTGCAGTGTGCACTGACGCTGTACTGTCTGTGCAGTGTGCACTGACGCTGCACTGTCTGTGCAGTGTGCACTGACGCTGTACTGTCTGTGCAGTGTGCACTGACGCTGTACTGTCTGTGCAGTGTGTGACCCGTCATGATATCCTCTGCACTGCCGTCACGCTGCTGCAGGGGTTGTGACGTCACTGCACTGTCTGTGACGTCACTCCAGCTTGAGGTAGACTTCGAAGCAGCCGAGAAAGAGTCCGCTGCTGCCGTCATTTAACGTGGCTCGCAGGTGGTACGAGCCCGATACCAGCTCCTCGGGGATGTCCACCGAGGCCAGGTCCACAGGCACGTCCTCAGCTTTGTACTCCGCCTGACAACACACGGGATGAGGTTAGCTGATGAATTATGGGATGCAATCGCGATCATCGCGCATATATTAAAGCGGTGTTATAGGACTTTGCCCCACCCTCTACTGAGATAAGCGGCCGAACGTCCACCCCGGGAGATGTATAGTACAGTGCATACATATATACCAACCGACTCATAATTATCGTTCTTGTACCCTAGTTGCATTAGTTAGTTGTTTGACTGGCCTAGTAGTAGGTCTTCCTAGTTGTATAAGTATTATAGTCCTAGTTCCAGTATGGTGTACCCACCGGTCCGGCGGGGCAGCCGCAGGGCAGGTTGTGTTCGGTGAACACCGGAGGGCACGTGCTGTTCCCATGACCGGGCAGCAGGCTGCAGACGTCGCTGAAGGAGCACGTGCCGAACACACCCTCCAGACAGGGCACCGTCACCCACCAGAACAGGAAGTGACGCTGCACCTTCAGCGAGACCTGGAACAGAACGACACCTCAACAGACAGTCCGAACACACCCTCCAGACAGGGCACCGTCACCCACCAGAGTAGGAAGTGACGCTGCACCTTCAGTGAGACCTGGAACAGAACGACACCTCAACAGACAGTCCGAACGCACCCTCCAGACAGGGCACCGTCACCCACCAGAGCAGGAAGTGACGCTGCACCTTCAGCGAGACCTGGAACAGAACGACACCTCAACAGACAGTCCGAACGCACCCTCCAGACAGGGCACTGTCACCCACCAGAGTAGGAAGTGACGCTGCACCTTCAGTGAGACCTGGAACAGAACGACACCTCCACAGACAGTCCGAACGCACCCTCCAGACAGGGCACCGTCACCCACCAGAGCAGGAAGTGACGCTGCACCTTCAGCGAGACCTGGAACAGAACGACCCATGAACGAAGACGGCTTGCGTCCGTCCAGTAGAAACAGTTTCATAGCTTCAAAATGTTAACGAGGATTTATGGAATGATCCGCAGCTTCTTGCATTGTAACTGTATCTGATAAACACAGACGTATAATGTGTAACTGTATCTGATAAACACAGACGTATAATGGTCCTGTGGCCAGAAGGAAAATGATAGCTCTTAAGTTCGGATTTCTGTTTAGCACATGTAATGTTAGTATCGTAACGAGTTTAAAGGAAACTTTGGAATGGGTCGGTTTCTGGGATCAAAGGAGCTGCCGGCAGGATCAGAGGAGCGGCCGGCGGGATCAGAGGAGCGGCCGGCGGGATCAAAGGAGCGGCCGGCGGGATCAAAGGAGCGGCCGGCGGGATCAAAGGAGCGGCCGGCGGGATCAGAGGAGCGGCCGGCGGGATCAAAGGAGCGGCCGGCGGGATCAAAGGAGCGGCCGGCAGGATCAGAGGAGCGGCCGGCGGGATCAGAGGATTGGATCACAGCAGTCTTGAAATGAGACTAACCTTGAGTGGAGCCTTGAGCTGTTGGTGGAGCACGGCGTCGATGCTGAAGTTGAAGGACGACTTGACGTCGATGACGTTCGGCAGCGTCAGCGTCTTCAGCTGGATCGGGTCGTGGTCCGTGCCACAGTTCTTCACCGTGGTCGCCCTGACCAGCATCGACCGCTGAGAACAGGCAGGAAGGGGCGGGTAGCTTATCGTCAAGTACTGCTGTTGCCAAGTTCATCGTGATTTGGTATATATTTCAGACCGCTTGTCTCGCTGTTCTGTATTTTTGTTTATGATTCTGATACGAACACATGTTTGGTGTTCAATGCGTGTAGAATAGGATAGCCTATGAAATGATCTTCGCCACTTATTTACCTATTTCGAAATGTACTCCATTTTAATGACAAATTGGTCGAAATGAACATTTTCTTAGAACACATTCACAATCACAAATAATGAAACGATATCTGAAATTTGTTGGGTCAAAGAATTTTGACATTGGCAGATAGCTAAAAAATATCGCCAAAATAGCAAGCAAACTGAAGCCTTTTTGACATGGAAGTATGACTACAGGGAGCTAGCGATGATGCGCTACTCCGTATACTGCGTTTTCCGATATCCGTGAAGCGTCAGATTCAGTTCTCAGCGTCGATCACCGATTTTTATGCCATTTAGTCCCAAGGTCAAATCGAACCTCCTGTTTTTTTTAAAAATCAGGTCCATTTTGACCTTACAGGTCTCCTTCAAGTTTATATTCAAGGTTAAAGGAAGGGAACGCTGTAGCGCCCAAAGTTACCGGCCGATCGCGACAAAGGTGATCTCGATTCCCCGCGCCAAATTCCAGGACGACAGGAATTTTCATAGTTGTGCCCCGTGACATTCAAGGTCAAAATGAAGTTCAAAGGACGTGGAACACTGTAGGGCCCAAAGTTAAATTTGACCTTGAAGGTCACGGGGCACAACTCTAAGAATGCTTGTCATCCTGGAATTTGGCACGGGAAATCGTTTGAGACCATTTTTGTCGCAATCGGACGGTAATTTTGGGCGCTACTACAGCGTTCCCCGTCCTTTGACCATGAATATGACCTTGAAGGTCACGGGGCACAACTCTAAGAACAAGGATGTTGTCATCCTGGAGGATGACAACAGGAGAACGAGGATGTTAATGCTTGTCATCCTGAAAATGGGCAAGGGGAATCGTTTGAGACCACTTCTGTCGCGATCTGACGGTAACTATGGGCGCTACAGCGTTCCCGGCCTCTGACTTTGAAAGTCACGGGGCAGGCACAACTCTGAACATTCTTGTCATCCTGGAATTTGGCACGGGGAATCGTTTGAGACCATTTTTGTCGCGATCAGACAGTAACTTTAGACGCTCCAGCGTTCCCCTTCCTTTGACCATGAATTTGACCTTAAAGGTCACGGGGCTTGACCTTGAAGGCCACGGGCACAACTCTAAGAATGCTTGTCATCCTGGAAATGGGCACGGGGAATCGTTTGAGACCACTTTTGTCGCGATCGGACGGTAGTTTTGGGCGCTGCAGCGTTCCCCGTCCTTTGGCCTTTAATTTGACCTTGAAAGTCACGAGGCACAACTCTAAAAAGTATTTTGTTCCTGAAATTTGGCACGGGGAATCGTTTGAGACCATTTCCGTCGCGATCGGACGGTAGCGCTTTAGGCGATACAGCGTTCCCAGTCATTTTACCTGAAATTTGACCTTGAAGATCACGGTGCCCAACTCTGAAAAATATTGGCATCCTGGAACTGGGCACGTTTGATCGTTTGAGACCATTATTGTCGCGATCGGACGGTAGTTTTGGGCGCCACAGCGTTCCCCGTCCTTTGACCTTTATTTTGACCTTGAAGGTCACGGGGCACAACTCTGAAAATTATTGTCATCCTGGAATTTGCCACGGAAAATCGTTTGAGACAATCCTTTTTGCGATCGGACAGTAACTTTGGGGGCTACAGCGTTCCTTTTCCTTTGACCTTGCTTGTAACCTTGAAGGAGACCTGTATGGTCACAATGGACCTGATTTTTTACAGGAGGTTCGATTTGACCTTGGGACCAAATGGCGTAAACATCGGTGGCCGACGTTGAAAATTGAATCTGACGCTGACTGACATCGTTTCCGTGCGTTAGAATAACAAACCGTCCGGCTGCCAGACTTTGTCATCCGCCCAGGTCTCTCGCAAGGCCAATGGACTATATTATATACATTTTACAGAACTGTAACCACACTCAAGCCATCGTAACGAGTAAATACTTATATGATATACTCGACTTGGGCGAGATACAAATTTGAGCCGTAACTGGTTGTCGATAGGGCCAAAACGCTTCCAAGGCTGACTCAATGTACGATCAAGTGTACATACGTTACCTGTATGTGTTTGCTGTGTTCTTTGCTGGCGCTGAACTGTGGCAGTCGATTCTGCCACCTCTCCTGCAGGGGAGGCAGCTCCAGGTAGGTGGGTCTAAGTCCCACCTGCGCCCCGCCGCCGCCGGTCACCGTCATCAGCAGGATAACCGCACAGCACCACGGCAGCCGACTCATGTCAGCAGTCGCACGCAGTCGCACGCAGTCCACACTACAGTATACAGCCGCTGGTTCAGGGATTGACTGACGGGGAACAGATGGTGGGCTGGCTTTGACTGAGAGCGACTGACGGCGACTGACGGCGACTGATGGGCTGATGGCGGTGACTGACAGTGGGCTGACGGCGGAATGACGGCAACTGACGTTGGACTGGCGACGTCTAACGGCGATTGACGACAACTGACGTCGCACTGACAGTTGGATGACAGCGACTGACGTTGGACTGACTACAACTGACGTCGCACTGACAGTTGGATGACAGCGACTGACGTTGGACTGACTACAACTGACGTCGCACTGACAGTTGGATGACAGCAACTGACGTTGGACTGACTACAACTGACGTCGCACTGACAGTTGGATGACAGCGACTGACGTTGGACTGACTACAACTGACGTCGCACTGACAGTTGGATGACAGCGACTGACGTTGGACTGACTACAACTGACGTCGCACTGACAGCAATCGAGTGCAACGGATCACAGCCAACGGTGACTGCGGCCAGCACTCAGCAGTGTCTGCGGCCAGAACTCAGCAGTGACTGCGGCCAGCACTCAGCAGTGTCTGCGGCCAGAACTCAGCAGTGACTGCGGCCAGAACTCAGCAGTGACTGCGGCCAGCACTCAGTAGTGACTGCGGCCAGAACTCAGCAGTGACTGCGGCCAGAACTCAGCAGTGACTGCGGCCAGCACTCAGCAGTGTCTGCGGCCAGAACTCAGCAGTGACTGCGGTCAGCACTCAGCAGTGACTGCGGCCAGAATTCAGCAGTGACTGCGGCCAGAACTCAGGAGTGACTGCGGCCAGCACTCAGCAGTGACTGCGGCCAGAACTCAGGAGTGACTGCGGCCAGCACTCAGCAGTGTCTGCAGTAGCTCCAGCTCCTCTCCCCGTGACCTGTCGCGACTACTGCACGGCTCTGGTGGCGGCCGTCGATGCGTAGTGGCGGTCCATACGTCATACTATACTGTCCAGACGCCTTCTCCGGACGGCCGGAGGACGCCGGCCCGTCCCGACAGAGGCCAGGAGCGCTCCCAGGGTCGGTCCCGGAGGACGCCGGCCCGTCCCGACAGAGGCCAGGAGCGCTCCCAGGGTCGGTCCCGGAGGACGCCGGCCCGTCCCGACAGAGGCCAGGAGCGCTCCCAGGGTCGGTCCCGGAGGACGCCGGCCCGTCCCGACAGAGGGCAGCAGCGCTCCCAGGGTCGGCCGGAGGACGCCGGCCCGTCCCGACAGAGGGCAGGAGCGCTCCCAGGGTCGGTCGGCGACGGAGACGGCAGTAAACAGTTTGTTTTGTTCGTGTGTTTTGAATTTGGTGGCTTATGCCTAATCAACAATCAGACGTACGTGATGAAGTTCGATGATGTAAGATGGCTGCAGTGCAGCACGGTGCTGAGTATGCTGATGTCCCGGTCCCGCTACGCTGTGAACGCATTCCCGACCGGATATAGGTACGTGTTTTTCAGAGTTGCATCCCGGCAGATGGAGGGAGGAGCTGGCGTCTTCCGTCGGCGGTTGGCTTTACTTCTAGGATCCTGGACACAGGCACGTAGCCAAGGGGGGGGGGGGCAGCTCCAGGTAGGTGGGTCTAAGTCCCTCCCTGGAGGCCAGGATGGCTTCGGCGCGCGCAGCGCGCCTAAAAGGGCCGACGAGACCGCGCGAAGCGCGGTGTCATGGGCTCTTTACCACGCGAAGCGTGGTCTTTAGAGAGTTTAGAGGACTTCAGAGGACCCTTAGGGCCACCAGGGCCCTCTCTGAAAGACCAGAGGGCCCCTTGGACGTTCAAAAGAGCCCTGTGCATGTTAGAGGGGCCCTTGGCCAGACTGAAAGGGTCCCTGAGCGGGTCAGAGGACCCCCTGAGCACGTCGAATGGGCCCCTAGCCAGCACAGAGGGCCCCCTGGGCAGGTCGAGAGGTCCCTGTGCATGTCGGCAGGGCGACAAAGCGGCCAGCGCAGTCCCTTGCCAGGTCATAAGGGCCCCTGAACAGGTTGGAGGGCCCCTGGACAGCCCAGAGGGCCCCTGGGAAGTTAAAAGGGACCCTGTGCAGGTCAGATGGGCCCCTGACCAGACCGAAAGGGCCCCTAGGTGGATCAGAAGGGCCCTTGAACATGCCGAATGGGCCCCTAGTCAGCACGGAGGGGCCCCAGGGCAGGACGGAGGGCCCTTGGAGCATGTCGCAAGGCGACAAAGCAGCCAGCGCAGTCCCTTTCCAGGTCGAAAGGGCCCCTTAGAAGGCTGGAGGGCCCCTGGAGAGACCAGAGGGCCCTTGTGCAGGTCAGAGGGGCCCTGACTAGACTGAAAGGACCCCTGGGCGGGTAAGAAGGGTCCCTGAACATGCCGAATTGGCCCCTGGCCAGCACGGAGGGGCCTCAGGGCAGATCGGAGGGGCTCCTGGGCAAGTCAGAGGAGCCCCTGGCTAGACCGAAAAGGTCCCTGGGCCGGTCGGAAGGCTCCTTAAACATGCCGGATGAGTTCCTAGCCCGACTGGAGGGGCCCCTGGGCAGGTCGGAGGGGCCCCTGAACAGGGGCGGTGGATTGCGAGGAGCAGGGTACCCGAAATGCCTCCCAGTCGAAAATCCTGGGGGGCATAAGGGTCATTTTGCCCCCCCCCCATATTTTAGACTGCTCAATCTGGGAGGCAAAATGACCCTTTTGCCCCCCCCCCCCCCTCCCCAGGATTTTCAACTGGGGGGGGGGGGTACCCTGCGCCCCGCAATCCGCCGCCCCTGCCCCTGAGCATGTCGGCAGGGCGACACAGCAGCCAGTGCAGTACCTGGCCAGGTCGGAAGGACCTCTGATCAGGCCAAATGACCCCTTGACACACAAGATGGCTTCTTGGAAGGTCAGAGGAGTCCCTGGTGAGACCGGAAGGGTCAAAGCACGTAGAGATTCCAGATGAAAATTAAATACAAAGAGGACTTACTCCACAATACAAATATTAAAAGCGGAGCTTTCGGGTATATTGTAACACCCTTAACGTCAGGGTGCTACAATATACCCGAAAGCTCCGATTTTAATTTTTCCTGTAGAGTAAGCCCTCTTTGTATTATATATATATATATATATATATATATATATATATATATATATATATATATATATATATATATATATATATATATATATATATATATATATATATATATATATATATATATATATATATATATATATATATATATATATATATATATATATATATATATATATATATATATATATATATATATATATATATATATATATATATATATATATATATATATATATATATATATATATATATATATATATATATATATATATATATATATATATATATATATATTATATCACCCACTCCACATCATGCATGGGTGTCGTTTTCTATAGGCCTGGTAGGGCCAGGGCCCTACCAATAATGTCAGATTTTAACATTAGGCCTATGGCGTTGCATGGTAAGAATGATCTTAAAATATATAAAGTTAACATTGGGGCCCTACCAATCATTTGCAGGACACAACGCCCCTGACATCATGTCTTTTCGCTTCGCGAATCCCAGATGAGTCCCTGAACAGGTCGGAAGGGCGTTGAAAAGGTCAGAGGGCCCCTAGACGATCTGAAGGGACCTTGGGCCTTTCAACAGTAAGAATACAGTTGTCCAGGGAATACAACTAAAAAATTTCGCGCCGCTCCGCGGCGCAATTTAACTACAAATTAAATTATATGCGGGCTAGGACAAAAATCCCCTGTTTCTCGGCGCATTTATGTGTTATGTTGCTACTTTCCTATATAATTGGGCAAAATAGTTCACTTTAACACTTTTTTACCGCACTTTTAAACGCACAATATAGCAATTTTAGGGGTACGCACTCCGCACCATACGCAATGCGACGCATTGATGAGAAAGCATATCCAGGGCATAATACTCAAAATTTTCGCGCCGCCCCGCGGGGCAATTTCTTTAAGAGTTCCAGGTCTTGAGCTTAAAAAATATTCCAAGTTGGTATAGCTGATTCCAAATTGGTGTCGCTGGTTCCAAAGTTGATATGGCAGTTTGCTAGCCCCAGCTCCTAAAAGTTGGTATGGCCCATGCCATGCCTGTCATACTGCATTTGCCATCCTTGTAACGTGCCTTTTCATCCGTTTTTTTTAGGAGGGGGCCCTTTCAACGCTTGGCAAGGGGCCCTTTCAACGCTCAGGAAGGGGCCATTCCGAGCCCCCCTCCCCTGGACGAAATCCTGGCTACGTGCCTGCCTGTGGACCCCTGCCAGGATCCCACACAGAACCCTGCAGACAGGACCACTCTCGGGACCCCTTACAGGATCTTTGTCTGACCTACCTGGCGATCGGAAGCTCGCGCCCGCCAGAAGGAATAGTGGACGCATGGATAGTGTCTTATGAAAATCAGTACAGGGCGGCAAACAATGCCTAGAAAACCAGTGGCGGTGCTCGGGGTGGCTTGATACCAAGCGACGAGATTTGTTCGACGAAAACTCGTAAAATATCTAGATCTAGATCTACCGTCTATGAAATAAACAAAAGCGAAAATGCAATACCGCCTGTTCTGATATACCTATTTATGTTTGTATACACACGTGTCTACGTTGCAGGGGCGTAGCAACTATGTTCAAGTTGGGGGGGGGGGGGGGGCGGAGGCATCCTGAAGTCGATTCTTGCCATGCAACGCCCATAGGCGTAATGTTAAAATCAAAAATGTTGGGGGGCGGCTGCCCCCCCCCCCCTGTTCCTACGCCTATGCTACGTTGGCTTTTAAAATGAGTCGTGCGGTGGAGGAAAAATCTGAGAAAATTTGAATAGTATTTTATAGACTTGTGTGGAAATTCATCTTGAAAGTTACATTTATTCACACAAAGAATGAGAAAGAAGTGGCATAATAGTGCAGGTCTCCCGAGCCACCCTCCATTGGTCGAATGACTAGCGATTCACTAATTATTGTCAGTGACGTAATAAGACTAAAAAGCGTGATGGGACTTACACGGGAATCCCATCGGCGTATATACATCGGACAACTGATTTACGGCCGTAGGGTATTTAGTGGGATAATTAGCTCTGCAAAATACCCGATGGCCGTGGTGGAAACGGCTATATATCAACCAAGCATTTCTACTACGGCTGTGAGCTTTACGGCTACGATCCTCCGTTCCGGAGATCTTCAAATCGCCTAACACGTCAACCAGAACTGTTGTATATTCAGTTGCCTTTGAAGCTGTCGTTATAATTATTAAGCTGTCATAATTATCTCTTCTCACAGATCGGATACGTTTGTTCAGATGGCCAAATATACTTATATTTCGGAACACCACTCTAAACGTTCCTCAAACTTGACAACATACCGGATGAATGCTAAGAACGTCCGTGAAGTTAGCGACTTATTCAGCGACATATTCATCGACGGATTCAGATTTGGCCCAAACCTCGGCTCAAGGTCAATTCTGGCACGTTGATCACAAATATGACCTTCTTTTACTGTTCAAGACCATCTTAAAGGTCAAATTATATGTCAAAGGACGGGGGTACTGCATAACGTCCCGAATTTATTGCAGGATCCTTCCAAAAGTGATCCCAGATAATAGGGTCCATATCTAACGTCCGTCACCGTGAACTGACCCGTGACCTTTGACCTTGGAGGTCAAATTCGAGGTAAAAGGACGTAGGGGTACCGCACAACTGCATAAGGGGTACCGCATAACGTCCCGAATTTATTGCCGGAACCTACCAAAAGGGATCCCAGATGATTAACAGGGTCCATGGCTAACGTCCGTCACCGTGAACGGACCCGTGACCTTTGACTTTGGAGTTCAAATTCGAGGTCAAAGAACGTAGGGGTAACGCACAACCGCATAAGGGGTACACATAACGTCCCGAATTTACTGCCGGATCCTTCCAAAAGTGATCCCAGATGATAGACTGGGTCCATAGCTAACGTCTGTCACCATGACCTGACCCGTAACCTTTGACCTTGGAGGTGAAATTCGAGGTAAAAGGATGAGGTACCGCATAACGTCCCGAATGTATTGCCGAATCCTTTCCAAAGTGGTCCCAGATGAAAGACAGCCTGGTCGGTATCTAACGTCCATATCTAACGACCCCGTCCTTTGGACCTCAAATTTGACCTTGAACAGTAAAATGAAGGTCATATGCGTTATCAGCGTGCCAGAATTGACCTTAGGCCGAGGTTTAGGCCAAATCTGAATCCATCGCTGCATAAGTCGCTGCATAAGTCGCTAACTTCACGGAACGTTCTTAGCATCCGGTATGTTGTCAAGTTTGGGAAGCGTTTGGATTGGTGTTTCCGAAAATTAAGTATATTTGGTCATCTGAACAAACGTATCCGATCTGTAAGGAAGGGGTAATTACGACAATTAATAATTCGAATTACACCTCGACCTACGGGAGCTTTTTTCATCTGTGCCTCTTTGCCTGACAGCCCCCCCCCCCACTGTTAAAGAAAATAGTTAACCTTGGAATTTTTTACCAGACACGATTTGATGATATTTTTTAATACAATTTGCTTTTTATATTGTCAAAATGACCCTATATCGCGCCGATCAGGACAGAAGGCCGTACATTTTTATTGTTTATCAAAGCTATATGCATACTCTCTGAGTCAGAGTCCTGACGTCACGCGAATGTAAACAATGGTCCAGCCAATCAGATTCGAAAGTAGTCGCGTAAGGATAGACTCGCATTGGAGATGTGCCAACCGGCGGCCGGCGGTTCGCTTGCTAGCACCAGCTGAAAGCTGATTGGCTGATGGTATAGCCTCTGCCCGGGCTAGAACCAGTACAACATTATTTCGCCAGTATATCGCATTCCTTCGCCAAAAAATCAAATATATTCGGCTGGAAAGTCTTTTCAGTCAAGAAAACTTGCAGATAGGGGTTTCCCAAAACGGGCTACAAAACTGCTATCTCAGTTTAAAATTAATGTTGAAGGTGAACAATTTCCTTTAACCCGCGACTTACTGGGGGGGGGCTATTTTTTGTCCCCCCTCCCGTTATTTTGCAATAACTCCTAAACGAACACCGGTATTGTCACCAAACTTGCAGTACTTTCTCTCACATAAATTCTACACATGTTGGAAAAAGTAAAAATATGAGGTTATTATAGGTCAACCGGCAATGACGTCAGAGTGACGTCATGTTCTTCGGTTTTTGTTGCAAAATAATGGTTTGCAGAAAACGCTGTCAAAGGTACGATATTTGAGATAAACTGAATTGTCTAAAATCAAATTACTAACAATAGACCGGGCTATCAAAATCCTATATCGGATTTGTGATTTTTTCAAATTCAAAATTTTGAGAAATCCAAATACATTTTTTTTAACAAAATTTCAAGAAAAAAAACAAAATTATCCAAAAACCGGAATATATGTGATTAAGACCTGTTCGATGAATATGTGTATCAAATTTGAAGTCGATATCTTCAAAAATGACTGACTTATGACCTTTAAATGACACAAATCGACCACCTCTCAGAGCATTACTATGCATAAAAAACGCATTTCCGTTTTTACTTTTTACTTCTATTTATATGAAACAAACAATGTTCTAATGCCATTTTTCACGTTCTAGACGAAAAAAAAAACCATAAACATGTGTTACAACGCCTAATGACCGTAATCTGCAGTTTGACCTCGTGACCTCGGATGACCTTGACCTGACCCAAGGTCATAAACAGCTCAGAAAGGTACTTATAAGTGTCGGACACACGAATCATACCGATTTATCGACATCTTATGCGTTTAATATCGCAATTTTGCGCGACAATTCCATCCATCGAGACCTTTTGACACGGTCAAACATTTTGTACTTGACCTGACCTGTGACGTCATCAGTGACCCCGAGGTCAACAATATTATGTTTCCCTCGATAAATTTCCTAGGGCTATCGAATGCCGTTTGAATTTTTACATTCGGTCCAGTGGTTTTGGATATTCGAGGGGGGGGGGGGCAAAAAATACCCCCCAGTAAGTCGCGTTATGAAATATACCCCAGTAACTCGCGGGTTAACTTCCAAACCAAGCAACTTAGAGCAATGCGGTAAGAACCAGCATGTTGCCTGTCATGAGAGGAACCTAACAGTATGCGATTTTTTAGGTTTCAGGTCAACGGGTGACCTTCCAGGTCAAGTGAATGACCTTCCAGGTCAAGTGAATGACCTCGGATTTACCACGTCCAGAACAACGATTTTGCTCTTCAGAAAACCTCAAAATGATAAATTGATAAATGTAAATAAAAAGGCATGTTCCTAGACCAGTTTTGGCTCAGAAATACAGAAAAGGCAATTATTTGTTCGTATATTGTCAAAAAAGTCAAAAAAAGTTATTAATAAAATGACACCATCAGTTTCTTACACTTGGGAGCCATCACTCAGTAAAAATGAAGATATTGCTTTGAAATTTGGTATGGGTATTGTCCATACTCAGTTCTCACATATATTCCGGTTTTCTGACATCTTTGAAAATTTTGATTTTGTGGGGATTGTTCCATTTTTTCTTTTATTATAGGGGTCAAAAACCTTTTTTTTTAAATCCGAGATTGCTATTTTAAAGAGAATGCCATTTTGTATCTTTGGTGAATTGCGTTTGCAATTTCCTTTAAAAATCTGTTTTCTACCATTTTTCAAATATTTATATTTTCCCCCCAACATGACGTCATCAAAACATGATTATCTCCCAAACTACTTAACCAATTTTAATAAAGAAATTACAGCATACGTATAATTGTTTTAAACTCAGCTACCAGCAATTTCAGCAAGATGCGCCGCACGTGTAAAAAGTTATTCAAGACAAACCTTGGGGGGCTGACAGGCCCCCCCTGAGGTTTTTCTTGAATAACTTTTTACACGTGCGGTGCATCTTGTTAAAAAAAAATGGTAGCTGAGTTTACAACAATTATACGTATGCTGTAAAAAAAATATTTGAAATTGGTTGAGCAGTTTGTGAGATAATCATGTTTTGATGACGTCATGTTGGTAAAAAAATGGAAAATATTTGAAAAATCGTAGAAAACAGAGTTTTAAAGCAAATTCCAAACGCAATTCACCAAAGTTACAAAATTGCATTCTCAATGGCAATCTCGGATTTTCAAAATGTTGGGTTTTTGACCCCTAAAATAATTTTAAAAAATACTGATTTTTATTTTGTAAAAATCCCCACAAAATCATTTTTTTTAAAGATGTTAGAAAAACCGGAATATGTGTGAGAGAACTGAGTATGTACAATACCCATACCAAATTTCAAAGCAATATCTTCATTTTTAACTGAGTGATGGCTCCCTAAGTGTAAGAAACTGATGACGTCATTTAAAAAAAAAAACTTCTTTTGACTTCTTTGACAAGATACGAACAAAAAATTCCCTTTTCTGTATTTCTGAGCCAACACTGGTCTAGGAACATGCCTTTTTATTTACATTTATCAATTTCTAATTTTGAGGTTTTCTGAAGAGCAAAATCGCTGTTCTGGACGTGGTAAATCCGAGGTCATTCACTTGACCTGGAAGGTCACCCGTTGACCTGAAACCTAAAAATCGCAAACTGTTAGATTTCTCTCATGATAGGCAACATGCTGGTTCTTACCGTATTGCTCTAAGTTGCTTGGTTTGGAAGTTAGCGGGGGAGGCTGTCAGCCCCCCCCCCCCCCCCCGTAGGGCGAAGGTGAAAAAAGCTCCCGTAGGGCGAGGGCTCGTACTCCCGTAAAAGCTCCCGTACAGCTTCAAAGGCAAGTGAATATTCAACAGTTCTGTTTACGCGTCAGGCGATTTGAAGATCTCCGGAACGGAGGATCGCAGGCGTAAAGTTCGCAGCGGTAGTAAAAATGCTTGGTTGAGATATGGCTGTTTTATTTATATCCACTGTGGTTTCCACCACGGCCATGGGGTATTTTGCCGGGCTAAATATCCCACTAAATACCCTACGGCGTAAATCAGTTGTCCGATGTATTTACGAGTGTATAGTGCCCTGGTATTTACGCATCCCCTCGATGCCCCCTCTTGGCACTGAAATTTGTGTCGATCTTTTTCTCTTGGTTGTTTGGACGGTAAAATTTCTCATTTGTAAGTGCTAATAATCTTATTCTTACTGGAGGAAAGAGTATGAATATTTTTGTCTGATTTATTTCAATATTATTTCTCTAATTTTCTCTATAACCGTTGTCAGTGTCAACTGTCAGACATTATAAATTATTTGTATGCTGACAAGACTGATTCTGATTCCAGTCTGTGATTCAGACTGGTTATAGATTCAACTTTTTGGGAACAATTCAATCATGATTCATTTTGGAATCAGAATGATTCAATCACTGTTTGATTCACAGATGCAATTTTTTGCATTTATTCTTTCCAATTCAGAGAATTCAGACAAATTATTGATTCATGTTTGATCCAACATTTAAATATATGTGGTGAATTTATGTCAAATCAATAAAAATGGAAACATGATCATTAAAACATTGGCAATACTATTGCAGCATAAATGAATGTAGCCACTGGGACTGCATGTATTTGCACAATTTACCAGTGTACTTGGATTGTTAAGAGTTGTTAAATCTGTTGATTCAATCAGGATTGATTTAATGAGGGTTTTGATTCAATCACAATTCATGAATTAAAAGATCTGGTGGTGAATCAATAATTTTTTTATTCAAGGAATTTTTATTGAACGATTCCAATTGATTCAATCAGTGTCAAATAAATAACCAGTCTGCTGTGATCGAGGCTGTGTTCATGAATTGTGTGATCATTGTGAATTATTTGGATGGCTTCATCGGTTAGTACTATAGTTACCACATGCTTAACTAGGTAATTCTCCCAGGTCAGGTTCTGATAGTGATAATGTTGAAGTCGATGTTTTGGCATGTGTTTATTGGGGAAAAACAACTTGGGCAGGATATGCCATAGTACTGGATATGGTAAACAACTGTAATGCTGGACATGTTGTAGGTGTAGCACCCAACTTATAATGCTATGGGTAAAGTAGACAATACTGACACACCGATGAATGCCAATAGTTAGCATGAGAAGTCTGGTGTTATGTGTGTCAGTGTTGAGGATTGTTTATTGTCAACCGGGGAAACACCAATGCCCAGGGAAATTATGATAATTCTAACTCCCATTAACCCTCGCCCTACAGGGGGCCTGACTGCCCCCCCCCCCCCCCCCTGAGGTTTTTATTGAAGTAACTTTTTACACATGCGGCGCATCTTGCTGACATTTTTGGTAGCTAGGTTTACAATAATTATACGTAAGCTGTAAATAATATAATTGAAATTAGTTGAGTAGTTTGGGAAATAATCGTGGTTTGATGATGTCATGTTGGTGGAAAAACGATAAATATTTGAAAAAATGGTAGAAAACTGGGTTTTAAAGGAAATTGCTAACACAATTCACCAAAGATACAAAATGGCATTCTGTTTAAAATGGCATTCTCAGATTTGCCAAATTTTGGGTTTTTGACCCCTATTTTTTTATTTTAAAAAAATCATTTTTGGGGGGAAATCCCCACAAAATCAAAATTTGCAAAGATGTTAGAAAAACCAGAATATATGTGAGAGAACTGAGCATGGACAATACCCATACCAAATTTCAAAGCAATATCTTCATTTTTGACTGAGTGATGGCTCCCTAAGTGTAAGAAACTGATGTAATTTTTTAAATAACTTTTCTTGACTTTTTTTGACAAGATACTAACAAATAATTACCTTTTCTGTATTTCTGAGCCAAAACTGGTCTAGGAACATGCCTTTTTATTTACATTTATCAATTTATCATTTTGAGGTTTTCTGAAGAGCAAAATCGCTGTTTTGGACGTGGTAAATCCGAGGTCATTCACTTAACCTGGAAGGTCACCCGTTGACCTAAAACCTAAAAATCGCAAACTGTTGGATTCCTCTCATGACATGCAACATGCTGGTTCTAACCGCATTGCTCTAAGTTGCTTGGTTTGGAAGTTAACAGGTGGGGCTGTCAGCCCCCCCGCTAGGGCGAAGGTGAAAAAAGCTCCTGTAGGGCGAGGGTTAAAGGGAATGTTTCACCTTTCTGAAAGTTGTCAAATATATGCTGGTTGTAGTACAAAATATGAAGTAAGTGCTGCTGAAAACGATGGTGATATTTTTTTTTCTCTCAAAAAGTCACTTAACCCGCGAGTTACTGGGGTATATTTCATATTGCGACTTACTGGGGGGGGGGGGGGGGCTATTTTTTGCTCTCCCCTCGGATCTCCGGAACTACTGGACCGATTGCAAAAATGCAGACGGCAATCGATAGCCCTGGAAAATTTATCGAGGGAAACCTAATATTGTTGACATCGGGGTTACCGATGACGTCACAGGTCAAATCAAGTACAAAATGTTTGTCTGTCAAAAGGTCTCAATGGATGGAATTGTCGCGCAAAATTGCGATATTAAACCCATAAGCAGTCGATAAATTGGTATGATTCGTGTGTCTTGACACTGGGTGAGGTCAAGGTCATCCGAGGTCACGAGGTCAAACTGCAGATTACGGTCATTAGGCGTTGTAACACATGTTTATGGGTTTGTTTTTCGCACAGAACGCGGAAAATGACTTGAACATGGTTTGTTCCATATAAATAGAAGTAAAAAGCAAAAACGGAAATTCATTTTGTATACATAGTAATGCTGTGAGAGGTGGTCGATTTTTGTCATTTAACCCTCGCCCGGGTAGGGTGGGGGGTGAATTCCCCCCCCCCCCCCGGTTTTTCTGGAATAACTCGCGTAATTTCCAACCGATTGCGATGAAACTTTCAGTACCCTACTTTTGAGAGAGGAAAAATCCACATACTTTGAAAATTGTGCATTTCTAACCCACATGACCCGTGACCTATGACCTGTTTCTCAAGGTCATGTCAGGCGCAACTGGCGTCCCGTAGTATCAATGCTTGCAACTTGTGCAGTTTCCGAGTGTTTGTTGTTCAGGAGCATATGCACAGGTGTTGTGCAGTTTCCGAGTGTTTGTTGTTCAGGAGCATATGCACAGGTGTTTCCAGGTGACAGTTGTGGTTTCCACTGAGATTGTGACCTCGATTGACCTTTTCAGAGGTCAACTGAAGTAATTGACCTCCGATGACCTCAGATGACTTTTTGGGGATTCTGGCGGTTTCTAGGACATTTTGTGACGCTGATTTCGAATTTGGGATCCATTTTACATAATTATATGTTCCATTGGGGTCATGCGCTTCCAAAGGTCAACCGAGGTCACTGACCTTAGATGACCTGACATGACCTTTTTGGAATTTTGAAGTTTTTAGGACATTTTGTGACGCTGATTGCGAATTTGGCACCCATTAAGCATTATGATATGCTCATTCACGATTCTAGCTCGATAAAATAAAATGTATATGCATTTATAATTTGTGTGACTTTTTGGTCATTGACATGACCGCAGAGGTCACCTAATGACCCAAGACATTAAAATAGGATATCAACGGTTTCCTCTCGTCACAAGCAACACGCTTGTCTTTGAATCGAAGCTCTAGCTCAATTAGGGGCGAAACGCTAAGAGGGGGGGGGGGGGTCGTACCGCCCCCCCCCCCCTACCCGAACACGTAGTGATTTTGCCCTACCCGGGCGAGGGTTAAAGGTCATAAGTCGGTCATTTTTTAAAATATCGACTTCAAATTTGGTACACATATTCACCGAACACGCCTCGATCACATATATTCCGGTTTTTGGATATCTGTTTTTTTGTGTAAAAATATTGTAAAAAAAACAAATTTATTTGGATTTCTTTTTAAAAAAATAATAAAAAAACTCAAAAATCCGAGACGGCAGTTTGATAGCCCGATCTATTGTCAGTAATTTGATTTAAGACAATTGAATTTATCTCAAATATTGTACCTTTGAAAGCGTTTTCCGCAAGCCATTATTTTTCAACAAAAACTGAATAACATGACGTCACTCTGACGTCATTCCCGGTTAACCTATCATAACCTCATCTCTTTCCTTTGGCCAGCATGTGAGAGGCCAGCATTGATGTGAGAGAAGGTACTGAAAGATTGGTGACGATACTGGTGTTGGTTTAGGAGTTATTGCAAAATAACGGAAGGGGGATAGCCCCCCCCCCCCCCCCCCCCCCCAGTAAGTCACAGGTTAACTTTATACAAATTAAGTTTTTAGATTTGGGATAATGACATCATTATTGAGCTATAGACTGCCGTTGATTGGCTGACAAAGTGGGATTGACTGTCAGCCAATCAGCGGCGGGACTAGTCTAGACCCCATTTTGCAAATACGAAATCAGATTGCTTAAAATGGCTAAGTTTGGGGGAAAATGACCTTAGTATTTTCGACATTTAAATAACGGCCAAAGATAATGGCTATTTCAGTTCAAAACCAATACAAAGGTGAAACATTCCTTTAAGCGGGCCGCACACTGCACCATTTGGCGCGTGTCCGCTGGGGAATGTTGCAAAAACTTTGTCTGTGCTGAACACCGCAGAGCCACGGAATGTCACATTGATATCGCGGCTGAATGGCACAGTGTGAGCCCGCCTTTAGACTTTACTGATGGCACCTCAGTGTTTTGTATTGGTGTCATCTTGTTTGGGTGGTATTTATGGTGAATTTTAATAAAGGACACCAAGAACTGCTAAGTATCCTCAAATTAAGAGTTGTATATTTGTACACCTTTTTCTACAGTGTGCAACTTAAACCTTGTCTGTCACATGTTTTATGATAGCGATGACCTTGATTGAATTCCTAGAAATATATCCAGTTCCAATAATTGACCTTATTCCTTATCTGTTCCAGCACTGATTTGCATATCCTGATTAAATATCTCACTGAGAGAGCATTTTGTGCATGGTATCTTTTATAGATATATATATATATATATATATATATATATATATATATATATATATATATATATATATATATATATATATATATATATATATATATATATATATATATATATATATATATATATATATATATATATATATATATATATATATATATATATATATATATATATATATATATATATATATATATATATATATATATATATATATATATATATATATATATATATATATATATATATATATATATATATATATATATATATATATATATATATATATATATATATATATATATATATATATATATATATATATATATATATATATATATATATATATATATATATATATATATATATATATATATATATATATATATATATATATATATATATATATATATATATATATATATATATATATATATATATATATATATATATATATATATATATATATATATATATATATATATATATATATATATATATATATATATATATATATATATATATATATATATATATATATATATATATATATATATATATATATATATATATATATATATATATATATATATATATATATATATATATATATATATATATATATATATATATATATATATATATATATATATATATATATATATATATATATATATATATATATATATATATATATATATATATATATATATATATATATATATATATATATATATATATATATATATATATATATATATATATATATATATATATATATATATATATATATATATATATAGATATCTCTATATATAGATATCTATATATAGCTAGATATCTTTTTGCAACAGTAGAGGAGGTTTGTGACTGCCAGATGCAAAACAGCCGTTTTTAAGCAATGTAATTTCTTATTTGCAAAAGGAGTCTAGGCTAGTTCCGCCGCTGATTGGCTTAGAGCCACTTCAAGATTGTTGGTTCTGGAAGTCAGAAGACCTGTATTTCTCGAACCTTGGCGAGTACGATTTAAACAACAGCAAACGTGATAGGTTGCGGTACAAGTTGAAGTATTTCACGTTGTTTGAAGTCTCAGTTATGGATTTATTGTGTTTTTTTAATAAATATTGAGCTATCGCAATGCCTCGCAATCGTCATTGTGTTCTGCGCAGAGGCCTGTTCACGGGGTCTGCGGCCGCCGCGGCTCCCGCGGCCAGGAGGCGGAGCTTAATTTGAACAACTTTGAACACTTTTGCGGCCGCTGATGGCGACCGATAAATGGCGCGTGTAGCGTTCGCAACGAATAGGCAATTTCATGAAAACCCTCAATGTTTTTCAAAACCACTCAACTACATGAATATCTACGAGTCACTACGAGTTGTCATTTTTGGTCAAACAACCGCCAGTGAGCTGCGATATCAACAAAACAGTGCGCAACCTTCGTCAGACGCGCGCCATTTATGTCGAGGTTATTTTGCGGCTGCTCCCGAGTAACCGCAGGAGCCGCAGAACGGAGAGTCTCTCCTCTCGGATCTGCTCTTTCGTGATTGGCTGACGATTAAGCCCCGCCCTTTTGGCCGCGGGAGCCGCGGCGGCCGCAGACCCCGTGAACAGGCCTCAGGAGAAGACACAGTTCCACAATGTTTGTATTTAAGATGCCAGAATTGTCTGAAAGGATTGTGATGCCAAATGGCAGCGTAAATGTTTTCTCTATAGCTCTCTATAGCTCAATAATGACATCCCAAATTTAAAAACTTAATTTGTATAAAGTTAAGTGACTTCTCGAGAGAGAGAAAATATCACCAGCGTTTTCGGCAGCACTTACTTCATATTTTGTACTACAACCAGCGTATATTTGACAACTTTCAGAAAGGTGAAATATTCCCTTTAAGATATCCTATATGAATACATGCATTGCAGCAATATATTGCCTTACCTTACCATATATGTTCTTACCTAATACAACCTTACAAACATCTACATAAAGGAAAGTCATATTTTAAATTGCACATCCATAAATCAGTTTCAGGGCTCCAATTATCTAATACATTTTAAAATAAGGAGTGGACAATTCACAGTAGAATAGTAGTAAAGAGTGGAAAAATAGTATCCATAGGGTTCATTTTCCATCCAAATTGTCCAATGCTAGGAGTTAGGACGCTGGTTACCAGCTGTCACCATGAAGAAGATACTTCTGATAATAATCAAATTCAGTTCAATCAGTTATAAATTATGTATTATATTTCAAACAGTGGCAATGCAAGAGGTCTTGCTTTATTTGTATTTAGTTATTTTAAGACATTGCCAGTAATTAAATGGGTTAGATAAAGTTGAGTTGTGTGTTAAGGATATGTTAGGAATACATTCTGTTTGGTTCTGTTTCACAGTTGTAACACACATTATGCAGTGTAGAGGCGCCATGTTATGGGTTTGACTTGACCTTGTTCTTGCCACAGTTGTCTCCCAGTAGAGCACACGACTCATCCCGGATGGACCCTCTGCTGGGACCAGCACGGCCTGAGTCGGAGCCTGGCTCCGGCTCCGGCTCCTCTGACCCCCCGGGCATCACCACCACCGTCTCCGGTATGGCCACCCAGCCGGGCGAGGGCAGCGCCCAGACGATGCTGGACGCTTGGCTGCAGCAGCTGCAGACGGACCAGACCGAGGAGCCGGTGGTCGAGAGTCGACTCGATATCGACAGTCTGTTCAGCAGCCAGCTCGAGTTCGACCTCGACTTCCTCACCGAGCTGTCCAGTCTAAAGGGCGCCGGCAGCGGCGACGGTGGCGTCTCGCTACAGGAGCTCTCTCAGGACCTCGAGTTGGGCCTCTTCTACCCGCCCGGTGCACTGCTCGAGCCTGATCCAGTCGACCTGGGCGCCCTCTCTGGGTCGGAGCTCTTCCCCGAGCAGCCGCCGGCGTCCGCAGCGCCAGAGTCGACCTCAACGCGACCGGGACCTGCGGCGGCGTTCGAGTCGACCACGGCCCGACCAGCGGCCGGCGAGCGGCCCGGTTCCGACTCCGGCTCGGCGCCGCCGCGGCCGCCGCCGGTCGCCTCCATCTCAGTAGTGACGAACAAACAGCGAGGGAAGACGGTGATTACGATCAGTACGCCGAGGGGACGTCAGTCGTTTGTGCTGCCCACCGCTGATCTCACTCAGGCTTCGCGGGTGCTGCGCGCGCTGCAACAGAAGCGCAGGCGGAATCGGGCAAGCGCCGCGGCCGCCGTGGCTGAGGCAGAGCCAGAAGATGCTGTCAAGGTGAAGGATGAAGACTCTGTCAAGTCGCCGGCGGCAAGCAGTAGAAGGCGATCAACGGAGGCTCCCGCCAAAAGAAAGAAGTCACATTCCGATGCGAAGGATGGTAGGTTGGCTGGTGACTGCGCGTGCTTGTCAAAACGTCGTGATCAAATATTGTTGTCGATATTGATGAGTTCTGCTGGTCAACATTGCAGACTCATTTGACTCTTCTTCGGATTGTTTTTCTTTAGCGGTGAGACCACTAGAACCACTAGACCCATTTCTCCTATTGGTGGATTGTACAGAACGCAATTGTTTGCTTCACCGCCTCTGCTTCTACTTCACCACTGGTCGCAGCCTTTCCCAGATATACCCGTGCTAATTACTGTCCCGGTCTGAATGACACCTGTTCCGTGTGTTCGCCGTCAGACGATGACCCGGTGATGAGCGAGGCATTGCGGCACCTGGGCTTCGACCTCACTCAGCTGGAGATGGACAGGAACGGAGAGTCAAAGGCCGTGGTCTGCCCCGAGCCAGGATGTGACATGACCACCGTCAACATGTTCAAACTCAAAGTGCATATTCTGCAGCACAGGAACTATAAGCCATATAAGGTCAGTGGGTGTCGGGTGACGAGTATGTTTGCTGTTATTTCTGTTTGCGATGGCACTATGGGGAGTTAGTGAAGTGGGCAGGTGCTTGGGATTATGAATGCGTCTTCTACAGTTGGAATTGAATGTTCGCTGTATTGATGTTGGGTGAAAACATTCTTACTACTTGTGTGCAGGATTTGAAAGGTCGGCACGATTCAACTCGCCATGTTGGTTATCAGCATGCGATCCTCCAATTTTCTAAATCAATATTTAAGGTAAAGGGGTATTTCGGTTAGCTTATCCTAACTAATCCCTGTACTTCTTTAGTTGCTTTGGCTTTGCTCATTACACCATCCTCATTTGATTTCGGATTATTGTGTTATTCTAGCGAGGTTAAGTGTTGAGAAGTGCGTTGGCAGACACCAATGCGTTACAGTAGACTGTGCATTTCAGTGCAGCGAAGAAGGCTGCAAGTGGGAATTCTTCGAACGAGGCAAGCTAAATCGACACGAAGCTACTCACACACAAGCCTCCTTGAAGGTGAGAGGTGATCATCGTGGTTCGCGATTGCCTCGTTTTGTTTTTCAATTGTTTTCCTAGCATGAATTCAAAGGCTTCGGCACTTATGTACCAAGTTTACGGCGATGTTTTCACCTCTACTTGGAGCCGATTCTCGGCGATGTTTTCACCTCTACTTGGAGCCGATTCTCGGCGATGTTTTCACCACTGCTTGGTGCCGATTTCCGGCGATGTTCTCATCTCTGCTTGGAGTCGATTCTCGGCGATGTTTTCACCTCTACTTGGAGCCAATTCTCGGTGATGTTTTCACCACTGCTTGGTGCCGATTTCCGGCGATGTTTTCATCTCTGCTTGGAGTCGATTCTCGGCGATGTTTTCACCTCTGCTTGGAGCCGATTTCCGGCGATGTTTTCATCTCTGCTGGCCACTAACCGTTGCCACTGCGGGGTGTTTCAGTGTGGCGAGCCGGGCTGTCCGGGGGCGTTCCGGACCCGTACCAACCTGCAGCGTCACCGGCTCAGGATACACGGACTGTCCACGGCCGCGCCGCCGCCGCCCAGTCAGCCTGCGCCGCCGCCCAGCCAGCCTGCGCCGCCGCCCAGCCAGCCAGCGCCGCCGCCCCCGCCGGCCGACTCCGCTGCCCAGCACACATACGGGGCTGACGAGGGAGATCCGCTGACGCCCGCACTGTATAGGTGAGTGTGATGACTCGGCTGGAGCCACTGGAGATCCGCTGACGCCCGCACAGTATAGGTGAGTGTGCCGACTCTGTG
>JAXIVJ010000217.1:0-40000 GCA_036785665.1 Chirona hameri | reverse complement strand
GGGCTAAACTGACGGTGCAGTGTCAGAAAAGTGGTTCCACAATCGTTTGCGGAACAAATTTTCCGCCAGTGGAACATTTTTTTTTTAATGCGTATACCAGTAATGTTTGCGTAATTTTTGATACGCGTTTCTAAACAACCTATTTTCATATATGCCAGTATGTGTATATATTATGATGTGGAAAGCTGATGAATCGTCAGTCGTATTTCCTATACAGATATGGTCTTGGTGTCAGTCGGGGACCGAGACTCCCGGATAGTATGTTAAAAAGGTACCTTGTACCGTTGCGTATGCGTAGGTATATGGGAAACTGGGTTCAAGTCTCAGTCTAAAGTACTGCCGTCTTTTGCATAACGTGTTTTTAGTGTCCTAGGGTTATCCATGACGATGGTATCGGTGGCGGGGTTGTAACCTGAATAGGCAACATTTTTTGAGGTTTTACATTTTTTTTTAGTATCAGTTTTCCTTCCCTGAATCACTGCAGAAGTTTCGGATGTTGGGAATTTGGAGGTCATCATTGCATCACACTACCACTGCTGGCAGCACATTTAGGTGCACACCAGTCAGACTGCTACAAACCACCGCTCTTTACATTACACCAGCCGCTGCTACAAACCACCGCCCTTTACCTACAGATGATAGTGCTCTACGAGTAGGCTCAGATGACCTGCATGTGCCCTCAGTGTGACCCTGCCACCTCCGTATGACCTCCGCATGACCACCACGTGATCTCCATGTGCCCTGCATATAATTTCCATGTGACTTCTACCTGACCCCGTGAGACCACGGTACCGCCTCTTTCGTAAATTGATGACCTTTGACCTTTGTGTGACCCTTATAATCTGTATAGCCCGTTTGACCGTGCAACCCGTATGCTCTGTGTATGACCCGTGTGACCTGTATGACCTGTGTGCAAAGGTGGATAAAGGGGGTGGCCGCAGCGGTCGCCCCCCCCCCCGCCAGAAGGGCGCCCTACCATCTTGGGCCGCCAGGCGCCCGGCGATGGACAACCCGTGAGCACGCATCGTCCCTATGGACCACTTGGACGCCCTGTTGAAAGTAACTTACCGAGTATCAGGTCATACAGGTCATGACCTGGTCCTTTTGACCCGAGGTACCCTTCCGGCTAGTGACGGCGCCCTTCCGGCCAGTGACGGCGCTCTTTCGGTCAGTGACGGCGCCCTTTCTTTGGAAGGCGCCTCTAGATTTTTGGAAGGCGCCCCTAAATTGGCCTGCGGCCACCCCTCCTAAAATATCCTGAATCCGCCCTTGCCTGTGTGACCTGTATGACCCGTGTGACCTGTATGACCTGTGTGACCTGTATGACCTGTATGAACCGTGTGACCCGTGTGACCCGTGTGACCTGTATGACCCGTGTGACCTGTATGACACATGTGACATGTATGACCCGTGTGACCTGTATGCCCCGTGTGACCTGTATGACCCATGCGACCTGTATGACCCATGTGACCTGTATGACCCATGTGACATGTATGACCTGTGTGACCTGTATGCCCCGTGTGACCTGTATGCCCTGTGTGACCTGTATGACCTGTGTGACCTGTATGACCTGTATGACCCATGTGACCTGTATGACCCATGTGACCTGTATGACCCATGTGACCTGTATTCCCCGTGTGACCTGTATGACCCATGTGACCTGGATGACCCATGCGACCTGTATGACCCGTGTGACCTGTATGACCCGTGTGACATGTATGCCCTGTGTGACCTG
Source organism: Chirona hameri (assembly GCA_036785665.1). NCBI lineage: Eukaryota > Metazoa > Arthropoda > Thecostraca > Balanomorpha > Balanidae > Chirona > Chirona hameri. The sequence goes on along the minus strand of JAXIVJ010000217.1, from coordinate 38,265 downwards.
TATGACCCATGTGACCTGGATGACCCATGCGACCTGTATGACCCGTGTGACCTGTATGACTCGTGTGACCTGTATGACCTGTGTGACCTGTATGACCTGTGACCTGTATGACCCATGTGACCTGTATGACCCTGTGACCTGTATGCCCCGTGTGACCTGTATGACCCATGTGACCTGTATGACCCATGTGACCTGTATGACCCATGTGACTTGTATGACCCGTGCGACATGTATGACCCGTGTGACCTGGATGACCCATGCGACCTGTATGACCTGTATGACCTGTGTGACCCTGTGTGACCTGCATGACCCATGCGACATGTATGACCTGTATGACCTGTATGACCTGTATGACCCGTGTTACCTGTATGACCCATGTGACACTGTGTGACCCTTGTGACCTGTGTGACCTGTGTGTGACCTGTGTGTGACCTGTATGACCCGTGTGACCTGTATGACCCGTGTGACCTGTATGACCCGTATGACCCTGTGTGACCCGTGTGATCTGTGTGACCTGTGTGTGACCTGCATGACTCGTGTGACCTGTGTTACCCATGTGACCCTGTGTGACCCGTGTGACACGTGTGACCTGTGTGTGACCACGTGTGACCTGTGTGTGACAACGTGTGACCTGTGTGTGACCTGTGTGACCTGCATGACTCGTGTGACCTCTGTATGACCCGTGCAGCCTTGGAATTTTGTAAATTTTCTAGACTTTTTGGGTTTAAAGAATTTTGCTCTCTTCATTGTTTTCTGAAAATTTGCTCTCTTTTCACTTGATCTTACCGAAATTGTAGTTAACATATAATTATATTTTCCTCAAGGGTTTAATATCTATTACAAATGAGGAATTGTTACTTTCCAAGAAAAATAATTTGTCAAAAACAAAAATCTTAATTTTCCTAAAAAGAAAATTTGACTCTCCAACTATGGATTTTTACTGTCCGTTCGGGACCAGGTCACGAAACGAAATATCCAACACTGGACCCGTGTGACCTGTGTGTGACCTCTGTATGACTCGTGTGACCTCTGTATGACCCATGTGACCCCTGTGACCCTGTGTGACCCCTGTGACCCTGTGTGACCCCTGTGGCCCTGTGTGACCCCTGTGACCCCTGTGACCCTGTGTGACCCCTGTGACCCTGTGTGACCCTGTGTGACCCCTGTGACCCTGTGTGACCCCTGTGACCCTGTGTGACCCCTGTGACCCTGTGCGACCCCTGTGCGACCCCTGTGCGACCCTGTGTGACCCTGTGTGACCCTGTGTGACCCTGTGTGACCCTGTGTGACGCTGTGTGACCCTGTGTGACCCTGTGTGACCCTGTGTGACCCTGTGTGACCCTGTGTGACCCTGTGTGACCCTGTGTGACCCTGTGTGACCCTGTGTGACCCTGTGTGACCCTGTGTGACCCTGTGTGACCCTGTGTGACCCTGTGTGACCCTGTGTGACCCTGTGTGACCCTGTGTGACCCTGTGTGACCCTGTGTGACCCTGTGTGACCCTGTGTGACCCTGTGTGACCCTGTGTGACCCTGTGTGACCCTGTGTGACCCTGTGTGACCCTGTGTGACCCTGTGTGACCCTGTGTGACCCTGTGTGACCCTGTGTGACCCTGTGTGACCCTGTGTGACCCTGTGTGACCCTGTGTGACCCTGTGTGACCCTGTGTGACCCTGTGTGACCCTGTGTGACCCTGTGTGACCCTGTGTGACCCTGTGTGACCCTGTGTGACCCTGTGTGACCCTGTGTGACCCTGTGTGACCCTGTGTGACCCTGTGTGACCCTGTGTGACCCTGTGTGACCCTGTGTGACCCTGTGTGACCCTGTGTGACCCTGTGACCCTGTGTGATCCTGTGTGACCCCTGTGACCCCTGTGACCCATGTGACCCTGTGTGACCCCTGCGTGACCCCTGTGACCCCTGTGACCCTGTGTGACCCCTGTGACATGTATGTGAGCTGTGTGTGCCTTGTGTGTGCCCTGTGTGACCTGTATGACTCGTGTGACCTCTGTATGACCCGTGTGCCCTGTGTGTGACCTCTGTATGACCCGTGTGACCTGTGTGCGACCTGTGTGTGACCTGTGTGACCTGTGTGACCTGTATGACCCGTGTGAACTCTGTATGACCCGTGTGCCCTGTGTTCGTCGTTCACAGGCTGCCGTCTGCGGTTCACACACCAGTTCTCTCTAGCGACCCACATCCGCTCTGTTCACGACGTTCCCTCGATGGCGGCCGACCCGGCCTCCTCCAGCCCCGCCTCCGTCACCTGCCCCATGTGTGACGCTCGCTTCAAGTCGGAGATCTACCGCCAGATACATCTGCAGGTTGGTGGGGGAGGAAGAACGGGTCAGATACATCTGCAGGTTGGTGGGGGAGGTAGAACGGGTCAGATACATCTGCAGGTTGGTGGGGGAGGAAGAACGGGTCAGATACATCTGCAGGTTGGTGGGGGAGGTAGAACGGGTCAGATACATCTGCAGGTTGGTGGGGGAGGAAGAACGGGTCAGATACATCTGCAGGTTGGTGGGGGAGGTAGAACGGGTCAGATACATCTGCAGGTTGGTGGGGGAGGAAGAACGGGTCAGATGCATCTGCAGGTTGGTGGGGAGGTAGAACGGGTCAGATACATCTGCAGGTTGGTGGGGGAGGTAGAACGGGTCAGATACATCTGCAGGCTGGTGGGGGAGGTAGAACGGGTTTCTGCGTTCTTGCTGTGACTGCAACAGAGGCGCTTTGTTTTCGTGTCTTTTCAGTATTCAATACTATTTCTCCCGTGAGCTTTGTGTGGGAATCGTATCTGTTTCCTCTTTCTCCGTTCTTTTGTGTGCCATTAAAATACCGTACACAATTGCAATGTGACTCGTCAATTCGCCACACAGACGGTCTTATTTGTTAGGGGATTTTGTGTGGACCCTAACCAAATCAAATCCATCACCACTGCTTCCCGCCCGGCCATTGTACCATGTGTCTTTCAGTATCAGTCTCACACTTTGCCACCGCCCATATCTACTACATCTCCTGTCCAGTTCTGCTGCTCCACATGAGCCAGCCATTTTCATTTGACAGAGAGGCTGTCACTCCCTGCTATCAGAGCCTCGCTGTCCGCCCAGCGCTGCGGGCACCCGGCCCTGACCTTTCCATCTAACAGGACATACACTCTGTGCAGTAACCCCTACCGTCGTCGCGTTCCTAAGCTCCAATATCACCCTCCTCCCAGGACGTGCACGGCACATCCAGCTCGAAGCTGCTGCAGCCGCAGTCCTCGGCACGAGACGAGGAGGAGTTTGACGCCAGGAAGAAGAAGAAGTCAAAGTTCAACCCGGAGAGTCTGAACTGGGTGGAGGGTGAGTGAACCAAACTGTAAGTGCAGTGTACGCCGGTGATAAATGTGCAGTGGACGTGCAGCTGCCGAGCTCATTGTTTGTTGTGTCGATGCGTTGTATGGTGTTGGCTTTATGTTCATATCATCATCATCATCATCAACACGTTTATTGGCTTTCACGTTTGAAACACGGCCAAACATATGGCAGATCCAGCGCAAAAGCATAAGTGTGCTTGATTCTTAGCACTGGCTCTGATGGCGCACTTATTCATAAATCACTCTGCCGCCGCCACAATACTGGTCAGTACAGCTAAGGCGAACCAGCTAACCGTCCACTCACCCCGCCGGGGCCGCCAAGGCTATAGAACAACCCGCCACGTCCGCACCCGTGGGTAGAAATTCAGGTATCCAAGAAACGGTGAGAGTTCAGTCAACAAATCGAAATGCAGTGCTATCGCCCGACCGTCACCTTCGTCACCTTCGCCGAGGTCTGTGCCGGTACCTTCGTCACCTTCGCCGAGGTCTGTGCCGGTACCTTCGTCACCTTCGCCGAGGTCTGTGCCGGTACCTTCGTCACCTTCGCCGAGGTCTGTGCCGGTACCTTCGTCACCTTCGCCGAGGTCTGTGCCGGTACCTTCGTCACCTTCGCCGAGGTCTGTGCCGGTACCTTCGTCACCTTCGCCGAGGTCTGTGCCGGTACCTTCGTCACCTTCGCCGAGGTCTGTGCCGTGTAGGAGTATGCTGAGCTGGGTAAACGGGGGGGGGGGGGGGCATTTGTGTGAAAAGGATGGTGCAGTAGTTCTGGTGCTTTGTGGAAGTGTTGTTCTGTGGTGTGGAAACTGCGGGCACTGGGCAGGATGGAATGCAGTGTCGATTGTTTTCGACCGGGTGACCGTGCTTGTGAGTCAGCTTTTTGGATTTGGGATAGACGTGTATTTAGGCGTGACATTTCCATTCTGAGTCTGCTGTGTAATGTGTTGCCTCGGCTTGTGCTTACTGTGTAGTAGTTTGGTGGAGACTGTAATGACAGTTGCTTTGCTATCTGTTTTTGAAATATCTGTGGCGAGGATTCGGGTAGTGATGCGTAGCTCGCTCCACTGGTTGATTGTAGTGTTGGTGCAGAGTGGTGTGGAGTTCGGCCTGGGTGTGTGCGTGTGTGTGCTGGCATTGCTTAGTACTCTGTACTCTGGTGGTGTCGTGTGCAGCTCGTGTGTGAGGCAATATCGCTGTTATGTAGTCGGGTGTAGGGTGTCGGGGGTCGTTTAGTTTGTGGTACAGTGTTAGTCAAAAATAAGATGGAAAAAGTAGACTTTGCTCATGTTAGGGTAATTAAAAAAGATGATGAATAATTAACCATCCTCTTTAGGGTTAATTATTCATCATCTTTTTTAATTACCCTAACATGAGCAAAGGCTACTTTTTCCATCATTTTTATCTGCACAATGCTCATCACAGCCATCCATCATATATGTAAAGTGTTAGTCTGTGAATTCGACGTCTCGTCGTTAGTCGGTCCCATCCTAAACGGCTGTCCGTAGGTTACCGGTGGATCGGTCCTGAATAGTGCTCCTGTTGTCAGTCTCGCTGCTCGATTCTGTAGGGTCTCCTGTTGTCAGTCTCGCTGCTCGATTATGTAGGGTCTCCTGTTGTCAGTCTCGCTGCTCGATTCTGTAGGGTCTCCTGTTGTCAGTCTCGCTGCTCGATTCTGTAGTGCTCCTGTTGTCAGTCTCGATGCTCGATTCTGTAGAGTCTCCTGTTGTCAGTCTCGCTGCTCGATTATGTAGGGTCTCCTGTTGTCAGTCTCGCTGCTCGATTCTGTGGGGTCTCCTGTTGTCAGTCTCGATGCTCGATTCTGTAGGGTCTCCTGTTGTCAGTCTCGCTGCTCGATTCTGTAGGGTCTCCTGTTGTCAGTCTCGCTGCTCGATTCTGTAGTGCTCCTGTTGTCAGTCTCGATGCTCGATTCTGTAGGGTCTCCTGTTGTCAGTCTCGCTGCTCGATTCTGTAGGGTCTCCTGTTGTCAGTCTCGCTGCTCGATTCTGTAGGGTCTCCTGTTGTCAGTCTCGATGCTCGATTCTGTAGGGTCTCCTGTTATTAGTCTCGCTGCTCGATTCTGTAGGGTCTCCTGTTGTCAGTCTCGATGCTCGATTCTGTAGGGTCTCCTGTTGTCAGTCTCGATGCTCGATTCTGTAGGGTCTCCTGTTGTCAGTCTCGCTGCTCGATTCTGTAGGGTCTCCTGTTGTCAGTCTCGCTGCTCGATTCTGTAGTGCTCCTGTTGTCAGTCTCGATGCTCGATTCTGTAGGGTCTCCTGTTGTCAGTCTCGATGTTCGATTCTGTAGGGTCTTCTGTTGTCAGTATCGCTGCTCGATTCTGTAGGGTCTCACGTCGAGACGCGTCGTGTATGGTAATGTATCTGTCGTAAATGGTGTCTCAGTAGTCGAGGTGGGGTCTGACGTAAGTTCTGTAGATTTGGTCGAGAATGGGCCGTGGAAGGTGTTGTGCTATGGGGTACAATGGAGTGTTTTGTTTATTTTGTGGCAGATTTAATTCACGTGTTCATGGAACCGCAGGTCTTTGGATAATGTCATGCCGAGATGCTTATGGTTGTCATGACGCGGTGTATTGGAGGATTGCCTCCGAAAGAGAGTGTCGGCGACTGGTGGTCGCGCTGTAAAGAAAATGTATGTTGTATTGTTTGTGTTGCGTTGAAGGTACAGATAAGGCGAGCCAGCTGATCGTCCACTGAACGTGTAAGAATATGGTGGCAACCTGCTCGTCACTATCAAAGAAGTATTATATAGTATGCAATACGGATCGAATCCAAGTCGAGTCATACTGAACTTGGGACTTCATTTCTTGTCATGCTTTGGCGAACTTGGATTTAGTCGCTCCTGCTGGTTGGTAAACTGCAGACAGGGGACATAGAGTCCCAAGCGATCTTGTTTAGCGGCTGTATCATGCCTGCCTGAGCCACAACTACTGTGAACGGTAGACCGCTTGGACCCTAATTTTGAGCGATAACTTTTGAAGGGACCAATATGGCAACTGGTATGAAAGAATTTCTCGCAATGGATGCTGTTCTTATTATTAAGGTCGGTTAATGTCAAACGAAAATTTAGGGCTCTTGCCATTCACTCGTAAGTCGTAATGTTAAAACTCGCGCAGGGAATTCAATCGGTGGGTAGAGGCTATCGTGAAAGGGCGGAGCTATGCTCTGACGTCAGAGCTTAGCTCCGTCCTGGCTGACCTTGAACCGGCGCTGTCCGACCCGTGACCGGTCGGTTGCGAATGGTGGGCGGCGTCGAGGGCGGGACTACAGAGCGACCAGGCGTTAGCCTCTATCCGAGCTCGCATTATCTTTAACATTACGAGCGAATGGAAAGTGTCCTAAATTTTTCGTTTGACACTAACCAACCTTAGAAATAAGCGCAGGGCCTGAAACTCCATTGCGAGAAATTCGCTCATGCCGGCTGATGCATTCAAAAGTTATCGCTGCAAATTAGGGTCCCAAGCGGTCTGTCGTTCACAGTAGACCGAAAAGGAACTAAGCTGTGCTCGCTACCTTTACCTATGGCAGATAATACCCACATACTGGCTGTCGTCTGCGCTATCACCTGACCAACTCGCCTTATCCTCTCCTCAGACGGTGATCCGGGAACGGTGGACGACGGGCAGACCTACACGGTGTACGTGCCGTTCGAGGTGGAGACCGACTCCGGCCCCTCCGAGGTGCTCGTCAAATGTGACGTCACTGAGGTCAGTATGACGTCATCCAGTCCAGCTTGGTGTAGAGGCTGAAATGCTGTGCTACGCTGGACTGCACGGATGGAGACTAGACCGAAATGCTGTCTAAAGGGTCAGCCTTACATCCGACGTGCAGCGAAGCGGGGCCGGTTTGTCACTCCTGGTTTAACGCAACGGGGGTGAGTCTGGCGTGTCGTGCTGTTTGACGTCATCGGATGTGCAACACCAGTGGCCGGGTAACGTTACACAAGCCGTGTCCCGCCGTGTGGGGGGCTGTCCACGCCCATCTGTTGGTCGCCGTCGATTGTAAGGCGGTTGTTGGTCTTGTGTTGCAGGACGAATGTCGCCGGCTGGGGATCGAGCTGGGACCGGAGGCCGGCAGCGGTGACGCCGAGCAGCCTCCAGCGGCCTACGACCACGTGCTAGCCGACAACAACTCAGCCAAAGACACGGTCAGTGGCTGAGAAGGCAGACGTGGACGGTGGCTGGGGTAACACGGCCTCAGGCTCGGGGTTTGAAGTATGTGCAGTATTAAAATAATATTTGCTGAATAGGGCAGCCACGTGCGCGGTGGGACGTGAAGTCCTTATTGCTATCATTGGAGCCCAGTGGCTCTAAAACAATTGCAACGAATTAAAGTAAAAACACGTGCTATGGTGTAATGTGCAATTTCAAAGGACCAGCATTAAGCCCTAAAAGCCCAATCCTCCTCCTCCTTTGAGGGACCAGCATTAAGAAGCCGCTAGCAGCAGCGCTGAGCAGATTGTCGAATCTGCAGTGGATTAAACATCCTGTCCCTGTCACCGCCCAGTGAACGGGCTCTCCTGATGCCACTGTCATCATCTCTGGTCTGCTGTGATCTCAGGCGCGCGAGCTGAGACGGATGGGTATCGGCGTGCTCCCTGCCGGCCTGCGGCGCACGGCGCACTCAGGCTGCGCGCGCACAGACATCACCAGCTGTCACCTGGCGGTGCGCCGGTCCCGGCCGCGGCCCCGGCGGCCGCCGACCGGCCGGCAGCGCCGCCCTGGTGGCTGGCCGCGGAAACACGCCGACCGCGCAGGTACGGACCGGACCGGACGGTGGCGCTGTCTGGGGTCGGCGGGGTACTGCGGCGACGTGGCGTGCGCGACTGGGGGCATCGGCGCGGAGAATGTGGGCCAAGGGTCAGAAGGCGAGATTTGAGACTTCTTGAGTTTTTTCCCCGTTCATGACAGATTTAGGTAGGGAGCAATTCTGAAAAGAACATTTTCCGGTCAAGTTTATTTTCTTGGGGCGACACCGTGGGCTCGGTTCCGGTTACCGTACTCAGGTTTATATTTGGAAAAATACCGTTTTAAGAAGTTTGGCGATATTCCCCGCGAGTTACTGGGGGCGGGGGGGGGGGCTATTTTTTGCCCCCCCCCCCCCCCCCCCTCCCGTTATTTTGCAATAACTCCTAAACGAACACCAGTATCGTCACCAAACTTGCAGTACCTTCTCTCACATAAATTCTACACATGTTCGCAAAAGGAAACATGAGGTTATGCTAGGTCAACCGGGAATGACGTCAGAGTGACGTAACGTTCTTCGGTTTTGGTTGCAAAATAATTGTTTGCGGAAAACGCTGTCAAAGGTACGATGTTTGAGATAAACTCAATTGTTTTAAATCAAAATACTGACAATAGACCGGGCTATCAAACTGCGATCTCGGATTCTTGAGTTTTTGTAAAAAATATTTTGAGAAATCCAAATACATTTTTTTTTACAATTTTTTTTTTTAATCAGAATTATCCAAAAACCGGAATATAGGTGATCGAGACGTGTTCGGTGAATATGTGTACCAAATTTGAAGTCTATATCTTCAAAAATGACTGACGTATGACCTTTAAATGACCAAAATCGAGCACCTCTCGCAGCATTACTATGCATAAAAAACGCATTTCCGTTTTTGCATTTTGCTTCTATTTATATGGAACAAACAATGTTCTAAAGTCATTTTTCGCGTTCTAGACGAAAAACAAACCCATAAACATGTGTTATAACGCCTAATGACCGTAATCTGCAGTTTGAGCTCGTGACCTCGGATGACCTTGACCTGACCCAAGGTTATAAACAGCTTAGAAGGGTACTTAGAAGTGTCAGACACACGAATCATACCGATTTATTGACGGCTTATGCGTTTAATATCGCAATTTTGCGCGACAATTCCATCCATCGAGACCTTTTGACACGGTCAAACATTTTGTACTTGACCTGACCTGTGACGTCATCGGTGACCCCGAGGTCAACAATATGATGTTTCCCTCGATAAATTTCCCAGTGCTATCGAATGCCGTTTGCATTTTTACATTCGGTTCAGTAGTTCCGGAGATCCGAGGGGGGGGGGGGGGGCAAAAAAGACCCCTCCCCTCCCCCCCCCCCAGATAGTCGCGTTATGAAATATACTACAGTAACTCGCGGGTTAATAAACAAGCTCGAAAGTAAACCAAAAGGCGTTTGTCCTCCCCGTAGCTCTTTGGTAGGATGTCTGTGGCTGTCTCTATCCGCATTCTGGCAGTGTGTTTCGGTTTGAGCCTCGGCACATTATGCCTTTTAGTTCCTGGGTGTGATGGCCTGCAGCAGGTGGTAGTGGCCACTCGATGCAAGCTTAAAATAGCGGACATAGCGGACAAGGGAGGACCGTGTCGAAGCCCTACAGCACGTGAAGCTTTCAGCCATGAATGCTGCTGGCTGACTGGAGTCACGCGATATGGTCGCCATAGAACCGTAGAAGTTGCGCCCCCCCCCCCCCCCCCAAAAAAAAAAAACACACCGAGTCGCGTGATCAGATCAGCACCGGTCACAGCTCACACAACAAACTCTGCTCAGCGAAAGGTGCCGGAAACCCATCGAAATAATGAGTTTGAAACATTACAGAATAATTCGGTACCTAGTTTATGATATTGCGAGTAAAAGTCACTAGCCGGAAGATGGATGAAGTCAGACAGGGCACGGCAGGCGACATGGTGATTGGCACAGGTTGCTACCAGTAGTTCACTCCATTTTTTCGACGTGCATTGCATGTTATTAGATTAACCGGAAAATTAGCAACTCTTGGCCTTCCCCTTCCATCCTCGCCTTCGATCCGGTGTGTTGCTAGGCCTGCCTCTCTCCGGGATGTACTCTCGTTATTTGTCAGAGTGACTGGAGTCAGACAAAGTCACTATCCGCTCTAGCCCCCCCCCCCCCTCCCGTTATTTTGCAATAACTCCTAAACGAACACCAGTATCGTCACCAAACTTGCAGTACCTTCTCTCACATCAATTCTACACATGTTCGCAAAAGGAAACATATGAGGTTATACTAGGTCAACCGGGAATGACGTCAGAGTGACGTCATGTTCTTCGGTTTGGGTTGCAAAATAATTGTTTGCGGAAAACGCTGTCAAAGGTACGATGTTTGAGATAAACTCAATTGTCTTAAATCAAAATACTGACAATAGACCGGGCTATCAAACTTTGATCTCAGATTCTTGAGTTTTTTTAAATAAATATTTTGAGAAATCCAAATACATTTTTTTTCTTCAAAAAAATCAGAATTATCCAAAAACCGGAATATAGGTGATCGAGACGTGTTCGGTGAATATGTGTACCAAATTTGAAGTCGATATCTTCAAAAAATGACTGACGTATGACCTTTAAATGACCAAAATCGACCACCTCTCACAGCATTACTATGCATAAAAAACGCATTTCCGTTTTTGCTTTTTACTTCTATTTATATGGAACAAACAATGTTCTAAAGTCATCTTTCGCGTTCTAGACGAAAAACAAACCCATAAACATGTGTTATAACGCCTAATGACCGTAATCTGCAGTTTGAGCTCGTGACCTCGGATGACCTTGACCTGACCCAAGGTTATAAACAGATTAGAAAGGTACTTAGAAGTGTCAGACACACGAATCATACCGATTTATTGACGGCTTATGCGTTTAATATCGCAATTTTGCGCGACAATTCCATCCATCGAGACCTTTTGACACGGTCAAACATTTTGTACTTGACCTGACCTGTGACGTCATCGGTGACCCCGAGGTCAACAATATGATGTTTCCCTCGATGAATTTCCCAGGGCTATCGAATGCCGTTTGAATTTTTACATTCGGTCCAGTAGTTCCGGAGATCCGAGGGGGGGGGGGCAAAAAATAGCCCCCCCCCCCCCCCCCCCCAGATAGTCGCGTTATGAAATATACTACAGTAACTCGCGGGTTAATAAACAAGCTCGAAAGTAAACCAAAAGGCGTTTGTCCTCCCCGTAGCTCTTTGGTAGGATGTCTGTGGCTGTCTCTATCCGCATTCTGGCAATGTGTTTCGGTTTGAGCCTCGGCACATTATGCCTTTTAGTTCCTGGGTGTGATGGCCTGTAGCAGGTGGTAGTGGCCACTCGATGCCAGCTTAAAATAGCGGACATAGCGGACAAGGGAGGACCGTGTCGAAGCCCTACAGCACGTGAAGCTTTCAGCCATGAATGCTGCTGGCTGACTGGAGTCACGTGATATGGTCGCCATAGAACCGTAGAAGTTGCCCCCCCCCCCCCCCCAAAAAAAAAAACACACACACTGAGTCGCGTGATCAGATCAGCACCGCTCACAGCTCGCACAACAAACTCTCCTCAGCGAAAGGTGCCGGACACCCATCGAAATAATGAGTTTGAAACATTACAAAATAATTCGGTACCTAGTTTATGATATTGCGAGTAAAAGTCACTAGCCGGAAGATGGATGAAGTCAGACAGGGCACGGCAGGCGACATGGTGATTGGCACAGGTTGCTACCAGTAGTTCACTCCATTTTTCGACGTGCATTGCATGTTATTAGATTAACCGGAAAATTAGCAACTCTTGGCCTTCCCCCTTCCATCCTCGCCTTCGATCCGGTTTGTTGCTAGGCCGGTCTCTCCGGATGTACTCTCGTTATTTGTGAATGAAAACTGGCCCCCAATCGATCGGACGGATTAGCTGGTCTTCCAATCTGGATCTGTGAAACCGCAAACGACCGGTACACGTTTTCGCCACCGCTAATGGTGTGGGAAGCGTGACTGCCATAGATCAGCGGATGAGGCGAGGCGGTGTCGCTGGCCACTCTGGCCCCGTCTCTGGACAGGCGGAGAAGGTTTGTAGTTCGGTGTTCGCTGGGCTGCTGAACTGTAGGATGGGGAGAACGTAAATGGTTAGTCACGCGTGCAATGAAAAGCCACAGAAGCAGGGGAGGAGGGGGGGGGGGGGGGGGGGGGGGGGTTACCTGTTACCGAGCACGGTACGAGAATGCATGATGTAATGGGAAGTGAAGGGATTATACCCTTAGCTGTGCAGATCGTGTGTGCTTATGTGTGCCGTCATAGGACGGAGTGTGTCCACCGGACAGACTGAACAGATTGGACATTGTCCAGTCTGTGCACCCACATGTTCCTTGGAATTCCAGTGAGAGTCCTAGACTGACCATTGTTTTGTCCTGTGGTTTGTTTTGGTGAACGGCTGCAAGAGATGTTGAATGCGTTTTGATTGTCATGGATTGAAAGTTGAAACCTTCCGTTTCGGTAGAATTGGTAGTATGAACTGTGTCTGATGTGTGCTGCTGCTCTTCTGTCCGACTACCGTTATCTTGTCTCGTCCGTGTTATAATGTCTTCGCGTTCAGTGGCACTCTTGCTCGTGTTTTGTTTATATTTTATTCCATCCACACCTTTTCGGTGGGTCCCTGGGGTCAGTCGTTTTCCTACGCAAAGCCGGTTACCTGTACCCTCAAAACACTATAATCCGATCACCACTGTCATGCGACCGCTAGGACTTTGGGTTCGAAGAGCCATGTACGAAAGGGATGTCCTGCCCCACTGACCGTATTCGACTAAGAGGCCACTGTGACGTGACATACTGCCTAAGTGCAAACTCCGACGCCAGAAGTGAGGGGAGGCAAATAGGATGCAGTGGACTCGCACACAACACTAATTTACAGTGATTAGTGCAGTTTGTAACCACCAGAAATGGCATTGGGTCGGCGATCCTCCTTACATGTGTATATGTGCGTGGGCCTGCGTGCGTGCGTATGCGTGCCCGTGTGCTTGTGTATGTTTTTACCAAGTCTGTGACTGATAGTTCAGTGAGCGGATATTTACTATTTGTTTTACCAAGTCTGTGGCTGATAGCAGGGGCCCGGGAACGATTTTAAAGTTGGGGGGGCGAAACCAAATATTTGGTTTTGGCATCTCACTCCTAATCTTGGTGCACCTTTTCGTTGTCAAATTTTCCTCATTGGAAAACCGAGAACACGGTTCGAAAGCTCATCAAACATATCTTTGAAACTATTTCTACATTTTTTGGTTCAGGTCAATATTGAGGTCACCAGAGGTCATCAAAGGTCAGATTTTCCAGTTTTAGGGCATCGCTCCAGGAACCCCCAAATATCTCGGGAACTATGATAGCTAGGAACACACGAAAATAAACAATCGAAAACTCCTGAAATATGCAATCATAACAAGTCATCGACTTTTATATCAGGATAATAATTTGAGCTCCAGAGGTCATCAAATGTCAAAAGGGCTATTTTTTGCAAAACGTTCGCAAATAACTGTTTACCTAATAAAGACACGGCAATAATTTTGATGACATCATGTTCGTATCGTCAAAGCGTTTGGAATCACTTTCATTTGGACCAGTTTAGGTCAACTTAGAACTTTGACCTCAGGTCAAGGTCAAGTGGCGACCCAAGTAGGTGATGTTGCATATTGGGAAACGTGTCTCGACGAGACAAACACATTTATGCCGGTTTCACTTCATTGTATTCATTCTATCGAGAGTTATTGACACAAAAAGTGTTGGTGACCTCAGCTGACCTCGGCTGACCCTGTAGGGGTCACTGAACAAAAATTGAACCTGGATCATCAATAATAACATATGATAACATGATCCAGAATTAATTGGAGTGATATGCGTATCCTCGGAATAGGAAAATTGTAATATTTCCCCATTGACTTATAATGGGAGGTCACGAAATTGATCCGACCGGCGAACTTAGGTCACCGATATTCAAAATCTTAGATTTTCGAATTGTAGGTACCTATGACCTTATGAAATCCTGTAAGTTTGAAACCGATCGGCCAAACACTGTGGCTGTGGTACGATCGCAAACTTATTTGGAGGTGTGGTCACGTGACCTGACCTGAGATGACCCGTGGTCAAGAATTGCACACAATGTGGATAATTGATGCCCGAACAGGTGTGCCAAAAACAGCGGCTGAAACGGTGGCGCTGTGCGCCGTGCGCCGTTTTTTCGCTATCCTCGAAAAACTTTAGGGGGTGGGGGGTAAACGCCCTTAGGGGGGGGCGTCTAAATGGCACGACGCGGCACGACGCGGGTTAACATAAAAATAAAAAGATATGAAAAAGTGGTGGGCATGCCACCCCCCGTTTCCTTTGTAAACCCGCCTGTCGTCTGATAAAATACTCATACCTGACGCCTGACGTTTTTTCTTTCTTGAATAATCCCACCAGTGTGGGCTGCACCGACCGCTTCATCGCCGTATCACGGTAACCTACGACATTTACCTACGACATTATAAATATTGCTTGCAATTGCCGCCCCGTCGGCAGACAGCGAGGACAGGTAGAGGGCCGCACGCCAGTTTGATCACATCCGTAACGTTGACGTGTGATAAACTTATAAAAAAAATGCAGCAGATGTTTATCGCCGTCCGTGCAGTAGCGGATCCAGAACGGGAGTTTGGGGGCGGGGGCAAAATTCCAAAAAAAGTCTCACATAATTCTGAAAACTCATCGGATTTCGCTTGCTTATGCATTGATAGCTGATTTAAAGCAAACCTTCCTTGGTAAAAGTTCCTTAGATTTTCTTCTACGTCAGGAAATGTGTCAATTTTGCGCCGATTTCAGGCGGTTGGGGGGGGGGGCAATTGCCCATTTTGCCCAACCGTAGATCCGCCACTGAATCAGTGAGTCATTTTAACGACGACGCGCCAAGCAGACAACTGCCCCCAAATGTACTGCTACTAAAGTTTTCCATTATATCTCATAGAACATTTAATGGAAAAAGGAAAAGGAAGGAAAAGAAAGGTATACGATGCTACTATAAAGGCAAAGCTATATAATAATAATACTTATGACATGCTATAAAATAAAAGTAAAAAATGAAAGTGACATATGGAGGCTTTCATATTTTATATAACTTTTTGTGAAGAAAATTGAAAGCTCATTTTTAGGGAAACTTCTGCTCGCCAAAGTTGGGGGGCCGCCCCCCCCCCCCCCCCCCGGTCTAGATGGTGGGGGGGGGGGGGGGCAAGCGCCCCGCTCCCCCCTGTTCCCGGGCCCCTGAAGCCCTTTAATATTGGTACCAGACCGTGAGATGAGATGGCTTGGGAAGATGATCCTGGCCTGTTTCCACTATTACCTCTTCGGTCCAGCAATTGTGCACTGCTGGAGCAGCTTCCGGGTGCCGATCTCCTTGTCTTTGCGTTCGCGTCGCCTTTTTCGGAACTCGGCAAAGTAACTAAACGTTGAGCCTGTTGAAACTTAAAAGTGAATATTTTATTAAGAGAATGGGCCTTGGGGCCAGCAATAACCGCCTCTACCAGACACTTAATGAAACTATTTTTACCATTTTCCAAATTTGTATAAGCAATTGCGAAACTTGTGTCATGCCGCGAAGCGGCGCGAAATTTTCCAGTTTTTGACACTAGATAGCTGGATTTTGACTGCACTGCAAAGGGAATTTGTACGATAAATTGTTAATTTTTCCTGATGATCAGAGCTTCATCAGAGCTCATTTTTAGGAAAACTTCTGCTCGCCAAAGTTGGGGGGGGGCGCCGCCCCCCCCCCCCGGTCCAGATGTTGGGGGGGGGGGGGCAAGCGCCCCCGCTGCCCCCCCCCCCCCCCCCTGTTCCCGGGCCCCTGGCTGATAGTTCAGTGAGCGGATAGTGGCTATTTGTTTTACCAAGTCTGTGGCTGATAGTTCAGTGAGCGGATAGTGGCTATTTGTTTTACCAAGTCTGTGGCTGATAGTTCAGTGAGCGGATAGTGGCTATTTGTTTTACCAAGTCTGTGGCTGATAGTTCAGTGAGCGGATAGTGACTATTTGTTTTACCAAGTCTGTGGCTGATAGTTCAGTGAGCGGATATTGTGCCAGTCGTACCGAGTCTGGGCCCCTCGCCGCCGGCTGAGTTGGCCAGTGGGGCGATAGCGTCGTGTCGTGCGTCGAAGACCGCCGCATGCGATGCCCGGCCTTCTCCGAACCCCAACTACGTCGCTTCGCTGGAACGAAGCCGGGCACACGTGAGGCGGCGAGATCTGGGCGGCGATATGCCTCCACGGGCCGACTGGGACTGCCGCGATGGTCAGAGATCAGCCAGTGACGGCACGGCAGCACTGCGCGCGGACATGCGGCGCTCAGCGGCAGAATACATTATCGGCTCCGACGCGCCCCGCACGGCTGCCCGCCAGTGCCGCGAACGCCCGTCGTTCGCCAGAAAAGGGATGAAGTCAGACAGGCGGCAGGGCGCGGCCGGGGTGGCGCAGCTGGGTGCGGGTTCGTGGCGTCGGCGGCGGCGGGCGGCGGAGAGATCAGAGGGACCGCCTGGTTGTGCCGCCGCCGCCGCCGCCGCCGCCGGAACACCTGACCTTTGCCGGTCCGCAGAAACGCTGCGATCGGACAGCTATTTCTGTGGTGGCGGCGTGAAAGCGGTGGAGGTGGGCGTGGTGTTGTAGAGCTAAGGCAGGCTGACGCGCAGAGTTCCGGAAGTTTTGCGGGGGGGGGGGCACCCTTTTCAGGCCAGGTTTTGTGTGCTATCTCTCCTCCATTGACAGAATCGTATAGGGAGTCAGGGTGAGTGCTTATGTATGTCAGTGCACATAATTCGAATTGACATCCGCACGAGGTCACTGGTTCGGGTGTTGAGTAATATGCAGCATGCAACTGCGGCGTCCAAAAACACAACTCATCGTCATTACTTGGATTTGTCATGGTATGGCAATATGAGTTGCACCCTGCAGCATTGCAGAACAGCTGTTGTTGCGCCCGGCAGACCTTTTGTCTGCCTACCTTCAGCACACATGACCACTAACACCTCAGGCATGTGCACGGAGAAGTTGGACAGGTGGTGGCATGTTTCCTATGTAGCTTTGTGTGACATTGTTCTGAGATGTGGCTGTGTAGCGTGTGTGTGAGACCGGACTGTGTTGTCTGTGTAACTGTGTGTGAGACCGGACTGTGTTGTCTGTGTAACTGTGTGTGTGAGACCGGTCTGTGTTGTCTGTGTAGCGTGTGTGTGAGACCGGACTGTGTTGTCTGTGTAACTGTGTGTGAGACCGGACTGTGTTGTCTGTGTAGCGTGTGTGTGAGACCGGACTGTGTTGGCTGTGTAGCGTGTGTGTGAGACCGGACTGTGTTGTCTGTGTAGCGTGTGTGTGAGACCGGACTGTGTTGTCTGTGTAGCGTGTGTGTGAGACCGGTCTGTGTTGTCTGTGTAGCTGTGTGTGAGACCGGACTGTGTTGTCTGTGTAACTGTGTGTGAGACCGGACTGTGTTGTCTGTGTAACTGTGTGTGAGACCGGTCTGTGTTGTCTGTGTAGCGTGTGTGTGAGACCGGACTGTGTTGTCTGTGTAACTGTGTGTGAGACCGGACTGTGTTGTCTGTGTAGCGTGTGTGTGAGACCGGTCTGTGTTGTCTGTGTAGCTGTGTGTGAGATCGGACTGTGTTGTCTGTGTAACTGTGTGTGAGACCGGACTGTGTTGTCTGTGTAGCGTGTGTGTGAGACCGGACTGTGTTGTCTGTGTAACTGTGTGTGAGACCGGACTGTGTTGTCTGTGTAGCTGTGTGTGAGATCGGTCTGTGTTGTCTGTGTAACTGTGTGTGAGACCGGACTGTGTTGTCTGTGTAGCGTGTGTGTGAGACCGGACTGTGTTGTCTGTGTAACTGTGTGTGTGTGATACCGGACTGTGTTGTCTGTGTAGCGTGTGTGTGATACCGGACTGTGTTGTCTGTGTAGCGTGTGTGTGAGATCGGACTGTGTTGTCTGTGTAACTGTGTGTGAGACCGGTCTGTGTTGTCTGTGTAGCTGTGTGTGAGACCGGACTGTGTTGTCTGTGTAACTGTGTGTGAGACCGGACTGTGTTGTCTGTGTAGCGTGTGTGTGAGACCGGACTGTGTTGTCTGTGTAACTGTGTGTGTGTGATACCGGACTGTGTTGTCTGTGTAGCGTGTGTGTGAGACCGGACTGTGTTGTCTGTGTAGCGTGTGTGTGAGACCGGTCTGTGTTGTCTGTGTAGCTGTGTGTGAGACCGGACTGTGTTGTCTGTGTAACTGTGTGTGAGACCGGACTGTGTTGTCTGTGTAACTGTGTGTGAGACCGGTCTGTGTTGTCTGTGTAGCGTGTGTGTGAGACCGGACTGTGTTGTCTGTGTAACTGTGTGTGAGACCGGACTGTGTTGTCTGTGTAGCGTGTGTGTGAGACCGGACTGTGTTGTCTGTGTAACTGTGTGTGTGTGATACCGGACTGTGTTGTCTGTGTAGCGTGTGTGTGAGACCGGACTGTGTTGTCTGTGTAGCGTGTGTGTGAGACCGGTCTGTGTTGTCTGTGTAGCTGTGTGTGAGATCGGACTGTGTTGTCTGTGTAACTGTGTGTGAGACCGGACTGTGTTGTCTGTGTAGCGTGTGTGTGAGACCGGACTGTGTTGTCTGTGTAACTGTGTGTGAGACCGGACTGTGTTGTCTGTGTAGCTGTGTGTGAGATCGGTCTGTGTTGTCTGTGTAACTGTGTGTGAGACCGGACTGTGTTGTCTGTGTAGCGTGTGTGTGAGACCGGACTGTGTTGTCTGTGTAACTGTGTGTGAGACCGGTCTGTGTTGTCTGTGTAGCGTGTGTGTGAGATCGGACTGTGTTGTCTGTGTAACTGTGTGTGAGACCGGACTGTGTTGTCTGTGTAGCGTGTGTGTGAGACCGGACTGTGTTGTCTGTGTAACTGTGTGTGTGTGATACCGGACTGTGTTGTCTGTGTAGCGTGTGTGTGAGACCGGACTGTGTTGTCTGTGTAGCGTGTGTGTGAGACCGGTCTGTGTTGTCTGTGTAGCTGTGTGTGAGATCGGACTGTGTTGTCTGTGTAACTGTGTGTGAGACCGGACTGTGTTGTCTGTGTAGCGTGTGTGTGAGACCGGACTGTGTTGTCTGTGTAGCGTGTGTGTGAGACCGGTCTGTGTTGTCTGTGTAACTGTGTGTGAGACCGGACTGTGTTGTCTGTGTAGCGTGTGTGTGAGACCGGTCTGTGTTGTCTGTGTAACTGTGTGTGAGACCGGACTGTGTTGTCTGTGTAGCTGTGTGTGAGATCGGACTGTGTTGTCTGTGTAACTGTGTGTGAGACCGGACTGTGTTGTCTGTGTAACTGTGTGTGAGACCGGTCTGTGTTGTCTGTGTAACTGTGTGTGAGACCGGACTGTGTTGTATGTGTAGCGTGTGTGTGTGAGACCGGACTGTGTTGTCTGTGTAGCGTGTGTGTGAGACCGGTCTGTGTTGTCTGTGTAGCGTGTGTGTGAGACCGGACTGTGTTGTCTGTGTAGCGTGTGTGTGAGACCGGACTGTGTTGTCTGTGTAGCGTGTGTGTGTGAGACCGGACTATGTTGTCTGTGTAGCGTGTGTGTGAGACCGGTCTGTGTTCTCTGTGTAGCGTGTGTGTGAGACCGGTCTGTGTTGTCTGTGTAACTGTGTGTGAGACCGGACTGTGTTGTCTGTGTAACTGTGTGTGAGACCGGACTGTGTTGTCTGTGTAGCGTGTGTGTGAGACCGGACTGTGTTGTCTGTGTAGCGTGTGTGTGAGACCGGTCTGTGTTGTCTGTGTAACTGTGTGTGAGACCGGACTGTGTTGTCTGTGTAACTGTGTGTGAGACCGGTCTGTGTTGTCTGTGTAGCGTGTGTGTGAGACCGGTCTGTGTTGTCTGTGTAGCGTGTGTGTGAGACCGGACTGTGTAACTGTGTGTGAGACCGGTCTGTGTTGTCTGTGTAGCGTGTGTGTGAGACCGGACTGTGTTGTCTGTGTAACTGTGTGTGAGACCGGACTGTGTTGTCTGTGTAGCGTGTGTGTGAGACCGGACTGTGTTGTCTGTGTAGCGTGTGTGTGAGACCGGACTGTGTTGTCTGTGTAACTGTGTGTGAGACCGGACTGTGTTGTCTGTGTAACTGTGTGTGAGACCGGACTGTGTTGTCTGTGTAGCGTGTGTGTGAGACCGGACTGTGTTGTCTGTGTAGCGTGTGTGTGAGACCGGACTGTGTTGTCTGTGTAACTGTGTGTGAGACCGGACTGTGTTGTCTGTGTAACTGTGTGTGAGACCGGACTGTGTTGTCTGTGTAGCGTGTGTGTGAGACCGGTCTGTGTTGTCTGTGTAACTGTGTGTGAGACCGGACTGTGTTGTCTGTGTAGCGTGTGTGTGAGACCGGACTGTGTTGTCTGTGTAGCGTGTGTGTGAGACCGGACTGTGTTGTCTGTGTAACTGTGTGTGAGACCGGACTGTGTTGTCTGTGTAACTGTGTGTGAGACCGGACTGTGTTGTCTGTGTAGCGTGTGTGTGAGACCGGACTGTGTTGTCTGTGTAGCGTGTGTGTGTGAGACCGGACTGTGTTGTCTGTGTAACTGTGTGTGAGACCGGACTGTGTTGTCTGTGTAACTGTGTGTGAGACCGGACTGTGTTGTCTGTGTAGCGTGTGTGTGAGACCGGTCTGTGTTGTCTGTGTAACTGTGTGTGAGACCGGACTGTGTTGTCTGTGTAGCGTGTGTGTGAGACCGGACTGTGTTGTCTGTGTAGCGTGTGTGTGAGACCGGACTGTGTTGTCTGTGTAACTGTGTGTGTGTGCGAGACCGGTCTGTGTTGTCTGTGTAGCGTGTGTGTGAGACTGGTCTGTGTTGTCTGTGTAGCAGTGTGTGAGACCGGACTGTGTTGTCTGTGTAGCGTGTGTGTCAGACCGGTCTGTGTTGTCTGTGTAGCGTGTGTGTGATACCGGACTGTGTTGTCTGTGTAACTGTGTGTGTGTGCGAGACCGGTCTGTGTTGTCTGTGTAGCGTGTGTGTGAGACCGGTCTGTGTTGTCTGTGTAACTGTGTGTGAGACCGGACTGTGTTGTCTGTGTAACTGTGTGTGAGACCGGCCTGTGTTGTCTGTGTAGCGTGTGTGTGAGACCGGTCTGTGTTGTCTGTGTAGCGTGTGTGTGACCGGACTGTGTTGTCTGTGTAGCGTGTGTGTGAGACCGGTCTGTGTTGTCTGTGTAACTGTGTGTGTGTGATACCGGTCTGTGTTGTCTGTGTAACTGTGTGTGAGACCGGTCTGTGTTGTCTGTGTAGCGTGTGTGTGAGACCGGTCTGTGTTGTCTGTGTAACTGTGTGTGAGACCGGTCTGTGTTGTCTGTGTAGCGTGTGTGTGAGACCGGTCTGTGTTGTCTGTGTAGCGTGTGTGTGAGACCGGACTGTGTTGTCTTTGTAACTGTAACTGTGTGTGAGACCGGACTGTGTTGTCTGTGTAACTGTGTGTGAGACCGGTCTGTGTTGTCTGTGTAGCGTGTGTGTGAGACCGGACTGTGTTGTCTGTGTAACTGTAACTGTGTGTGAGACCGGTCTGTGTTGTCTGTGTAACTGTGTGTGAGACCGGTCTGTGTTGTCTGTGTAGCGTGTGTGTGAGACCGGACTGTGTTGTCTGTGTAACTGTGTGTGAGACCGGTCTGTGTTGTCTGTGTAGCGTGTGTGTGAGACCGGTCTGTGTTGTCTGTGTAACTGTGTGTGAGACCGGACTGTGTTGTCTGTGTAACTGTGTGTGAGACCGGACTGTGTTGTCTGTGTAACTGTGTGTGAGACCGGTCTGTGTTGGCTGTGTAGCGTGTGTGTGAGACCGGACTGTGTTGTCTGTGTAACTGTGTGTGAGACCGGTCTGTGTTGTCTGTGTAACTGTGTGTGAGACCGGTCTGTGTTGTCTGTGTAGCGTGTGTGTGAGACCGGACTGTGTTGTCTGTGTAACTGTGTGTGAGACCGGACTGTGTTGTCTGTGTAGCGTGTGTGTGAGACCGGACTGTGTTGTCTGTGTAACTGTGTGTGAGACCGGACTGTGTTGTCTGTGTAGCTGTGTGTGAGATCGGTCTGTGTTGTCTGTGTAACTGTGTGTGAGACCGGACTGTGTTGTCTGTGTAGCGTGTGTGTGAGACCGGACTGTGTTGTCTGTGTAACTGTGTGAGAGACCGGTCTGTGTTGTCTGTGTAGCGTGTGTGTGAGATCGGACTGTGTTGTCTGTGTAACTGTGTGTGAGACCGGACTGTGTTGTCTGTGTAACTGTGTGTGTGTGATACCGGTCTGTGTTGTCTGTGTAACTGTGTGTGAGACCGGTCTGTGTTGTCTGTGTAACTGTGTGTGAGACCGGTCTGTGTTGTCTGTGTAGCGTGTGTGTGAGACCGGACTGTGTTGTCTGTGTAACTGTGTGTGTGTGTGTGATACCGGTCTGTGTTGTCTGTGTAACTGTGTGTGAGACCGGTCTGTGTTGTCTGTGTAACTGTGTGTGAGACCGGTCTGTGTTGTCTGTGTAGCGTGTGTGTGAGACCGGACTGTGTTGTCTGTGTAACTGTGTGTGTGTGATACCGGTCTGCGTTGTCTGTGTAACTGTGTGTGAGACCGGTCTGTGTTGTCTGTGTAACTGTGTGTGAGACCGGTCTGTGTTGTCTGTGTAGCGTGTGTGTGTGAGACTGGACTGTGTTGTCTGTGTAACTGTGTGTGAGACTGGTCTGTGTTGTCTGTGTAACTGTGTGTGAGACCGGACTGTGTTGTCTGTGTAACTGTGTGTGAGACCGGACTGTGTTGTCTGTGTAGCGTGTGTGTGAGACCGGACTGTGTTGTCTGTGTAACTGTGTGTGAGACCGGTCTGTGTTGTCTGTGTAACTGTGTGTGAGACCGGACTGTGTTGTCTGTGTAACTGTGTGTGAGACCGGACTGTGTTGTCTGTGTAACTGTGTGTGAGACCGGACTGTGTTGTCTGTGTAACTGTGTGTGTGTGCGAGACCGGACTGTGTTGTCTGTGTAACTGTGTGTGTGTGTGTGCGAGACCGGACTGTGTTGTCTGTGTAACTGTGTGTGTGTGTGAGACCGGTCTGTGTTGTCTGTGTAACTGTGTGTGAGACCGGTCTGTGTAACTGTGTGTGAGACCGGACTGTGTTGTCTGTGTAACTGTGTGTGTGTGAGACCGGTCTGTGTTGTCTGTGTAACTGTGTGTGTGTGAGAGACCGGTCTGTGTTGTCTGTGTAACTGTGTGTGTGTGAGACTGGACTGTGTTGTCTGTGTAACTGTGTGTGTGTGAGACCGGTCTGTGTTGTCTGTGTAACTGTGTGTGTGTGTGTGAGATCGGTCTGTGTTGTCTGTGTAACTGTGTGTGAGACCGGTCTGTGTTGTCTGTGTAACTGTGTGTGAGACCGGTCTGTGTTGTCTGTGTAACTGTGTGTGAGACCGGTCTGTGTTGTCTGTGTAACTCTGTGTGAGACCGGACTGTGTTGTCTGTGTAACTGTGTGTGAGACCGGTCTGTGTTGTCTGTGTAACTGTGTGTGAGACCGGTCTGTGTAACTGTGTGTGTGTGCGAGACCGGACTGTGTTGTCTGTGTAACTGTGTGTGTGTGATACCGGTATGTGTTGTCTGTGTAACTGTGTGTGAGACCGGACTGTGTTGTCTGTGTAACTGTGTGTGAGACCGGTCTGTGTTGTCTGTGTAACTGTGTGTGTGTGATACCGGTCTGTGTTGTCTGTGTAACTGTGTGTGAGACCGGTCTGTGTTGTCTGTGTAACTGTGTGTGAGACCGGTCTGTGTTGTCTGTGTAACTGTGTGTGTGTGATACCGGTCTGTGTTGTCTGTGTAACTGTGTGTGAGACCGGTCTGTGTTGTCTGTGTAACTGTGTGTGAGACCGGTCTGTGTTGTCTGTGTAACTGTGTGTGAGACCGGACTGTGTTGTCTGTGTAACTGTGTGTGTGTGATACCGGTCTGTGTTGTCTGTGTAACTGTGTGTGAGACCGGACTGTGT
This sequence comes from Chirona hameri, assembly GCA_036785665.1. NCBI lineage: Eukaryota > Metazoa > Arthropoda > Thecostraca > Balanomorpha > Balanidae > Chirona > Chirona hameri. Next base: position 14,156 of record JAXIVJ010000217.1, on the reverse strand, counting down.
TGTCTGTGTAACTGTGTGTGAGACCGGACTGTGTTGTCTGTGTAACTGTGTGTGTGTGTGAGACCGGTCTGTGTTGTCTGTGTAACTGTGTGTGAGACCGGACTGTGTAACTGTGTGTGAGACCGGACTGTGTTGTCTGTGTAACTGTGTGTGAGACCGGTCTGTGTTGTCTGTGTAACTGTGTGTGAGACCGGACTGTGTTGTCTGTGTAACTGTGTGTGAGACCGGACTGTGTTGTCTGTGTAACTGTGTGTGAGACCGGACTGTGTTGTCTGTGTAACTGTGTGCCGTATGTCCCTGAACCCGCACTGTGCTCCGTCCTCAGGTGCGGCGGGTGTACCGTCGCCGTACGACCCCGACCTGGTGATGGAGCCTATCCAGGTCTGCCGAACGGTGCTGGTGAGTAACCCAGCCAGTCCACTGGACGTCCCAGCACTCTGCTCTGCATTCAGAATCGCTGGGCGGAGAGTGTGAAGCTGGCGGCTCCCGTAACCTTTCGTCACTGACTGCAGACATGCTGAGCTAAATGGATCAGAAGCGCAAGAGAGTTGTATCGCTGCTGAAGGGAACCATTGTTATAGCAATACATAGTGCTTGGGAGATTGGCAAAGCACTTCACAGCTTTAAACAGAACTGCAGTGATCAGATGTTAGGTAGAGCTGATATCAGGTCACATTTTTGTTAAATATAGGCCACTTCAGGTCACTGAGATGTGAAATAATCCGCCCGATTCTTGTCGCGATTCAGTTCACTAAATAAATTGCCAAACGAAATTTACCCAACAACAGAATAAACTACCATGCAACAAGCAAACGATCCAACCTCCGTCACAGCTGACTCGATTGCCATCGGGGTCACTGAGCACCAACCACAAACGGCTGCAATAATCGCATATCCCGTCACTCCCATTCGATCCCTGTCAGCCTCTGGTAATTTCGGCTCAGCTAATCACGCCATGTGAACTGGCGCGGAGCCCCGCGTGACGCCTCGTGACGCCCGTGACGTGACGGGTCCGTGACGGGCTGCTGCGCCCGGCCGTGTACGCCGCCCGCGCCCCGTGCGAGTTCCCACGATTATGTCGTTGTCCTTTCGGCAGCGAGTCGGTCGGAAATGACTGGATGCTGTTGTGGCCAAGGCCCCGCCGATCGGTGGAATAAATGTGACACGGAGTGAGCCAGGCCAGACATTAACTTCGGCCGTGCGCTTGTGTCTGTCAATGACTATGATTCACCTGGAGATCGTTTGGGAGAATGAGTGGTTTATGTAAAAACGAGTCTGGCATTTACTTGCTGAAAAATAAACATAAAAGATTACGAGTGGCGTGGATCAAATCACTACCATGGTCCATGTTTAAAGGGACTATCCCACCTTAAAGGAAATAGTTCACCTTCAACATTAGTTTTAAACTGAGATAGCAGTTTTGTAGCCCGTGTTGGGAAACCCCTATCTGCAAGTTTGTTTTGACTGAAAAGACTCCAGCCGAATATATTTGAGTTTTTGGCGAAGGAATGCGGTGCTGGCGAAAGAATGTTGTACTGGTTCTAGCCCGGGCAGAGGCCATACCATCAGCCAATCAGCTTGCAGCTGGTGCTAGCAAACGAATCGCCGGCCGCCGGTTGGCACATCTCCAATGCGAGTCTATCTGTACGCGACTACTTTCGAATCTGATTGGCTGAACCATTTTTTACATTCGCGTGACGTCAGGACTCTGACTCCGAGAGTATGCATATAGTTTTGATAAACAATAAAAATGTACGGCCTTCTGTCCTGAATCGGCGCGATATAAGGCCATTTTTGACAATATAAAAAATAAATTGTATTACAAAATATAATCAAATCGTGGTGGGTAAAAAATTCCAAAGTGAACTATTTCCTTTAACATTAGATTTGGGTTGAGATAGCCATTTGTATGGCTAGGCATTGCAATTAAGTATGGTAGCAGTTAAAACAACCACAATGATCTAATCAAAAAGATATTAGAGTTTGATTTTGACATCTGTAAAAAATAAGGTCCATGTGTATTTGAATAGGGCATCTAAACCGACAGCGTCGTCTCCTTACCCAACTGGTAATGATAGCCGACTTGTTTTAAGGCCAGCCTTGGAATATTTTCGTCTTTCATTTCTCGATCCCCGGGTGGTTCGCAATCTAAGCCAATCTAGACACCGGGTGGTTCGCTTTTTCTACGCAATAGATGTCGACAAAAAAAATGTGCCATATATTTGACAGCACAAAGGATTTCCCTGTTATTAAAAAAAAATCATATGACGTCACCAACCCAACTTTTCGCTTAAAACTAAAAGTTGAATATCTTCCAAAATAATTTGTTTTCGGAGAGAAAAAAAGTTCACGAACATGTTCAGCTGACCTCGCCTGACATGTAGACATACAATTAAGTGTGATTCGACAACTTTCACAAAAGTGGGACAGTCCCTTTAATAAATACTTTAGATGTTTGTGAGTGTGACGTCACTGAATTGATAATGTCGCAAAAACTTCTGTTGAAACCACTTCGTTTCGGCACAGCGGAATTGGAATCAATGTGGGTAAAAGTCCATAAAGTCTTACATGGATAACTTTTGGCTTTTGCACATGCTCGTCAAGTGCGGCTGGCTATGGTGATTTTGCCCCTCGGTCAATGTTTCATGCCGAGGCGGCGGATCCTAAGTCGGCCATAGTCTGCGGGCGTGGCCGTCAGTTATGACTGGTAACATGTGTCTGATGAGCAGCTGTGGCCACGCCTTCACGGCTGTGTATTCATTGTGCTGACCGTTTATGGAGTCTGCTCGTAACATCCGGTTGGGTACGCGAAGCTGAAAAGTCGTGTGGTGGCCTCCCCGGCGTATTGTTTCGGTAATGTTTTTTTGGTTGCTGCGATGGCTTTGATGGAGCCGTTTTCTGGAACCTACGTTGTGCGCAAAAGCACATGCAGTATTTGTTTCGTAGTACCAGTGGTTGGCAACCGGCTGAGTTTTTGATTGTCGCCGTGTGTCCGTGTTTCAGGATGAGCCTCCTTCGCTTTTGTGTGACTCAGACCTGCTGGGCTCTGTCCACGACCAGCTGCAGCATTCCACCATCAACCTGAGCGACCTGACCTAGCATACGCCGGCTGGCTACGGTGCCTCTACGGTGCCTCAGTGCCTCACAATCTCCAGCTGGTTATGACACGTCAGCCGTCAGAGACGGTGGCAGAGGCCATCGGCGGACGCTGACGAGACGGTGGCAGAGGCCATCGGCGGCCGCTGACGAGACGGTGGCAGAGGCCATCGGCGGCCGCTGACGAGACGGTGGCAGAGGCCATCGGCGGCCGCTGACGAGACGGTGGCAGAGACCATCGGCGGCCGCTGACGAGACGGTGGCAGAGGCCATCGGCGGACGCTGACGAGACGGTGGCAGAGGCCATCGGCGGCCGCTGACGAGACGGTGGCAGAGGCCATCGGCGGCCGCTGACGAGACGGTGGCAGAGGCCATCGGCGGCCGCTGACGAGACGGTGGCAGAGGCCATCGGCGGCCGCTGACGAGACGGTGGCAGAGGCCATCGGCGGCCGCTGACGAGACGGTGGCAGAGGCCATCGGCGGCCGCTGACGAGACGGTGGCAGAGGCCATCGGCGGCCGCTGACGAGAGGGTGGCAGAGGCCATCGGCGGCCGCTGACGAGACGGTGGCAGAGGCCATCGGCGGCCGCTGACGAGACGGTGGCAGAGGCCATCGGCGGCCGCTGACGAGGCGGTGGCAGAGGCCATCGGCGGCCGCTGACGAGGCGGTGGCAGAGGCCATCGGCGGCCGCTGACGAGACGGTGGCAGAGGCCATCGGCGGCCGCTGAGTCGGGTTCTTTCTCCCCCTCCCCCCTCAGCTGGCCGTTGGGGTGACCAACAGTCTCTCACCAGTCGGCCACCGGTGCTCCGGGTTCAACTTCATGTGGTGTCCTTAGGATGGATGGGATGTATGATCCTTGTAAGCGGTGGAAGGTGTTGGGTTCAAACATGGCTGTCATCAGCTCTCGGTGAGCCGGGCTTACCTTCTGATAGAGAAGAAATATTTGAGTTTGCATGAGATGCGCGAGTCGATGAGATGAGGGTATTGCCCTTTCCGTGATAATGAGCCGTCAAGCGACTTGGTATTGCGCTGTCGTACTCTCGCTCCTCGGGCGACGGTGGCGCCTCGGGTGGCTGCGAAGTGAACTAATGTCCTAGGATAATCTGGTTTATCAGGAGATTTGCCTCGCGAACACACTGCACATATCGTGTAAGACACGGAAATGTGATGTTTTGTGTCTGATTGTTCAATATATGTGCACCATCTATGTAAACTAAGTGTTTTCAGGAATCTTTTCACGCATACTGGAGAGAGCGGTATCCTATGGCATCACTTCCCGTCTTCTTCACTCTTGACTATACCATCCTGGTCCTCGATAGACAAAACGTCTCAATGTTGTTCGAACTCATTCGAACTGTTCTAACTATTCGTAACCATCAATGAAAACAGTGCGTCGAACGTACCGCTTAGTGCTTACCAACACGGAAAGACGGCCGGAAGAAATACGTCATTCTTGTTTAGCATAACACCCGCCAGTGCGACAGATAACCTCGCCGTTCCCCGCTCAGGCGGCAGACTCAGGCTCGCCCGTCTGAGAAGCCACTGCTGCAGCTGTGTTCCAGGGCTGTCTGTCACCTGTGTCGGCTCAGACCGACTCACCGCCGCGGTGCACTGTGATTTAACATGTGATCTGTGGTTATCCCGATCCCCGACCGCCAGCCGCTCCCAGCGCACACCACTGACCACGCCATACCATACCACGACATGACATACCACGTCATACCATACCATACCGCGTCATACCATACCACACTATACCATACCATACAACGCCATACCATACCACGACATACCATACCACGTCATACCATACCACGTCATACCATACCATACCACGACATACCATACCACTTCATACCATACCATAGCGCGTCATACCATACCATACCACGCCATACCATACCGCGTCATACCATACCATACCACGCCATACCATACCACACCATATCATACCATACCATACCATACCACGCCATACCATTCCATACCACGCCATACCATACCGCCCCGTACCATACCACGTCATACCATACCGCGCCGTACCATACCGCGTCATACCATACCACGTCATACCATACCGGCCCGTACCATACCGCGTCATACCATACCGGCCCGTACCATACCGCGTCATACTATACCGCCCCGTACCATACCACGTCATACCATACCATACCACGCCATACCATACCATACCGCCCCGTACCATACCACGCCTTACCATACCGCGTCACGCCATACCATACCGCCCCGTACCATACTGCGTCATACCATACCGCCCCGAACCATACCACGTCATGCCATACCATTCTGCGTCATACCATACCATTCCGTGTCATACCATACCGCCCCGTACCATACCGCGCCATACCATACCGCCCCGTACCATACCGCCTCATACAATACCGTGTCATACCATACCACGTCATACCATACCATTCCGTGTCATACCATACCGCCCCGTACCATACTGCGTCATACCATACCGCGCCATACCATACCGCCCCGTACCATACCGCCCCATACAATACCGTGTCATACCATACCACGTCATATCATACCGCCCCGTACCATACTGCGTCATACCATACCGCGCCATACCATACCGCCCCGTACCATACCGCGTCATACCATACCGCGTCATACCATACCGCCCCGTACCATACCGCTCCGGACCATACCGCGTCATACCATACCGCCCCGTACCATACCGCGTCATACCATACCGCCCCGTACCATACCGCGTCATACCATACCACGTCATACCATACCGGCCCGTACCATACCGCGTCATACCGTACCATACCGCGTCATACCATACCGGCCCGTACCATGCCGCGTTATACCATTCCGCGTCATACCATACCGCCCCGTACCATACCGCTCCGGACCATACCGCGTCATACCATACCGCCCCGTACCATACCGCTCCGTACCATACCGCGTCATACCATACCGCCCCGTACCATACCGCCCCGTACCATACCACGTCATACTATACCGCCCCGTACCATACCGCGTCATACCATACCACGTCATACCATACCGCCCCCGTACCATACCGCCCCATACAATACCGTGTCATACCATACCACGTCATACCATACCGCCCCGTACCATACCGCCCCGTACCATACCACGTCATACTATACCGCCCCGTACCATACCGCCCCATACAATACCGTGTCATACCATACCACGTCATACCATACCGCCCCGTACCATACCGCCCCGTACCATACCACGTCATACTATACCGCCCCGTACCATACCGCCCCATACAATACCGTGTCATACCATACCACGTCATACCATACCGCGTTATACCATTCCGCGTCATACCATACCGCCCCGTACCATACCGGCCCGTACCATTCCGCGTCATACCATACCGCCCCGTACCATACCGCGTCATACCATACCACGTCATACCATACCGCGTCATATCATACCATACCATACCGCCCCGTACCATACCGCGCCATACCATACCGCCCCGTACCATACCACCCCATACAATACCGTGTCATACCATACCGCCCCGTACCATACCGCGTCATACCATTCCGCGTCATACCATACCGCCCCGTACCATACCGCGTCATACCATACCACGTCATACCATACCACGTCATACCATACCGCCCCGGACCATACCGCCCCGTACCATACCGTGTCATACCATACCATACCGTGGCCAATCGCACACGGTTGATTGGATACGGTCGCTGATCAGCCGCGATGCACGCAGGTCTCCCGGGACACAAGAATGTCGACTGTCGTTTCCTTAGGACACAGGAATGTTAGGGGCCGTTTCCTCAGAACACGGGAATGTTAGGGGCCGTTTCCTCAGAACACAGGGAATGTTAGGGGCCGTTTCCTCAGGACATAGAGGACACCTAATTCGTCAGTTTTCAGTCGTCCCGACTTGACCCGCAGATCATCGATAGGTATGTTCCCAGCAGAGGCGGAACTATAGGCGTAGGAGGGGGGGGGGGGGGGGGGGGGGGTGGGGGGGGGGGGGTGGGGTGGAGGCATGGCTCCCTCACTTTTCGGCCACATTTTCCCTAAAATCCTCTTTTGATGGCTTGATGAGGCAAATTTTGATAGCAAAATGTTCGCCAGGACGAGAAGAGCCCACATCTACAAATAAATATTCAATAGAGAGTTGGGTTTCTCAAGACTATCAAAGTTTTGATGCCCCCCCCCCCCCCCCGCTTTTAGTGACGTTTCTATCCCACATAACACCAAGCATAACACAGACAAAAAAAGACTGGTGCCGCCATGAAATCACATGCATTGGTCGCTGGAGATAAAAAAATCGCGAAATGATGCTAAATTAAAGTTGCTAAATGATGCCAAAAAATGTCCCTTCATGCCTCCCGTCCCTTGGGCACCAACCATAAAGGGGCACCAACGTGCCTTTATACCAGAGGCAACGTATCGGACTCAAGGGGCCTGAGGGCCCCCTTGGGCTGATACATATAGATTATAGAACCTTTCGATTTGTTAGGGCCTAGATATCCAGACAAAAACAAAATAAAGCACAAAATTCCGCGCCGTTGCGCAGCACAAATCAATCAGTTTTCTTTTCCAGTGCAAAAGGGTCTAATATAAACTGTACACACTGGTGGCCGCAGGAGGGGGATATGGGGGCCATGGCCTTAAATGGGGGGGGGGGGGCAACATGTTTTTTTGACACCATCTTTTGCTCCAGACATATTTACTCGTTTTGACCCTGCATGCTGGTTCCAATAGCAAAGATTAGTTCTCCAGCCCGCTCAAAACGTCAAATTTTGGAGCCGCTTCGCGGCGCAATAATAGTGTATCGCATGCATAAGATTTACTGCTCGTAAAAACAGCTTCCAACCCCCCAACCCCCCTCCCCTGGTCACGAGCCTCGACTTCCCTCTTGGTCAATTCTTCATCAGGTGTCTGGGGCAGCCCTTGACTGTACAAATAATATATTTTAGCACCATCCGCGGCACTTTAAATGATAGAAACGGTACGACTAATATTGCAAACACCTATAGCCAACGTTGTCAATAAAACAAAATGAAATAGGGGCACCCTCAAAATATAGTGGACCAAATCCGTTGAGTTTTCAGATTTGGGTATAGGTACGGACACCACTGCAATTGATGACCCCCCTTGAAGATTTTCTGGATCCGCCTCTGCACCTGATGCAATTCAAGCAGCCCCGGTGACACGCGCCCCGCTGGGGGAAGTAGAATCTGCCCCCTCACGGATTTTCTCAATAACTTCAAAACTGTGATAGATATCAACGTGACACTTTCAGAACCTTATACGGCATCAATTCCACGTCTTCTCACCAAATTTCAATGAAATTAATGAAGCATTTTGGGAGATAATAACGTTTGAATGTCATGTCATGCCATTTTTGGTGAAAAAACAATAAATGTTTTTTTTAAATCGTAAACAAATCGAGTTTCAAAGCAAATTGGAAATACAAAACGTGAAAAGAAAGGAAATGACATTCTCTTCGAAATGGCTATCTCGGATTTGTGATTTTGTGGGTTTTTGACCCCCATTTTTTTTTCTCGGAAAAATGTCCACATTTTTTTTTGTGAATTCGAGAAGTGAATTTCTTAAGCTCGAATACCAAAATAAGAACACCGGCCCAAATTCGCGGAGGGAAAATGGGGGTACCTTTTTGCCACAAAAGATGCCCCAAAAAATGGGGTACCTTTTTGCCCCCCCCCCCCCCCGTGGTTTTCCCTTAAAATAGACCAAGGCCAGAGGGGTACCGTCACTGGCTAGAGGGGCACCGTCACTGGCCAGAGGGGCACCGTCACTGGCCAGAGGGGCGCCGGCATTAGCCGGAGGGGCGCTGTCAATGGTTGGATGGGCGCCGCCATTGGCTGGAGGGACGCAGTCACTGGCCGGAGGGGCACCGTCAGTTGCTTGTGGGGCGCCGTCATTAGCCGGAGGGGCGCCGTCACTGGTCGGAGAGGGGCCGTCACTGACCGCAATAGAGGTGCAAAAACCTTCCAACTCACCAACGAGCGTTTGTGACAACAACCGGGTGATATCATCTGACAAAAGTGACAAATTCTGGCTAAAAAGACCGATTTCACAATTCAAGTTACTTCGATGATTCTGTGTCCAATTTGACACGCGTGAAATTCTGCCACAAAAGCAGTCGCTGATTGGTCCAAAGGACGCTGTGAGCATGTTCTGAACACAATTATTTCGACACAGCCCAATATGTTCGCCATAGTCGCCGCAATATTTTTTGTTTTCGGAGGTAGAAAATCCTTCCAACTTTGTGCCACCCGTGTGACAGTCCTATGTTAAAGACCATTGGGCGATTGAGTTCGTTGGAAGCGTTGGTGAGAGTTGGTGTGACAGGCTGTGAGCGTGACAGGCGCCGTGTTGGGGGCGGTTGATGGTGGAAATGAGGCCAGATAGATCTGAACGTGATGATCAGGCAGCGCCAGGACCTTTCGCGTGCCACCGTCTCGTCAAAAGATGCGTTGCGGGTATTCTGGGTGCAGTTATAATGCATAGAAACGTTCATTCAAGAGACATATTGGAGTGAAACATGGAGGCTTGCTGATCAAGTATAATAATGATTTGTTTGGTCATGGTTGACGTTGGTGACAAGGTGGCATGGCGACAAGGCTTGCCAAGCCGACAAGGCTGGACAAGCTGACAAGGCTCGAGGCTGACAAGGCTCGAGAAGCCGACAAGGCTTCACAAGCCGACAAGGCTTGACAATTGGCGACTGTGTTAGCTCTACTCTACTCTAAAGTTCAGTGCCAACATAGACTGATTGGAATGGTGAGTATAGCGCCATCATGGTCCAGTGTGTATCTAGCTGGTAAATATATTAATTTCAGGAAAAAATACATAAATAACTCGGATTCTTACTTCTAATGTTTTTCTTGTAAAATATTTTCCTTATTTCCATTATATTTCTATAGAACCAATTAAGCAAGCATTTCCATTGAACAAATATATGAAACACCTGCGTCTGTGTAAACAAATCAGTTTCATGATCAATGATTTAACAGGTCAGCAAGAGCACTGGCGGATCCAGGGGGGGGGGGGGGGGCAGCAGGGACTAATGCCGCCTCCCCCATCCCAAGCTCGACAAGGGCGGCAAAGAAATTAGCCCCCCCCCCAAAAAAAAAACGCTGAAACTGGCGATGAAAATGGGTACTGCCTGCGAAAAAAATAACTTCTTGCGAAATAAATAAATATGTTTTTGCCTCGTTCGTGTTTCCTCTATTTGGTAGCATTTTGGTAGCAGTACGGATAGGGAAAGTGGCGCGTCTGACGCTATTTTGGAGTGATTCACAACCAACGTAAGTTATTATTTTTCCACGCAGCGTCACAGCCTTTGGTCTCCTGCTGCCTGTTGGGTGGCAGAGGAGCGCGTGAGTGAATTTCCTTGCATAGGTTACTCCTTGTTTATTTGTTTATTTATTGACAATGAGCAACAGGCATTCACCCAATTACAGCTCAAGTCAAGTAATTAAAACACGCGACGACACGACAGCAGCAGACACACGCACACAGTTGAAAACAGACGAGGCAAATATGATAACGAAAATGTGATACTAAAATAGAACAAAAGTTCATAAAACAGTAAATATGAATACGTTAAAAATAAACATAGGTGAACAATAGTTCACAAGCATGCTTTGAGGCTACGCAGACCTAAGAAAACGCTTGTAAAAGAACACATAAGATCGGTAAATGAGAAAACTCCAGCAGTAAAATAAGAGTAATAAAACTCGCATGCTCACATCACACACGCCCACACACAATCCCAACTCATCGCCACCAGTGTTGTGCAGCCTATACCGCCATACTCTTGACATATGATTTCACCTGCATTCTAAAAGCTCCTAAGGTATCATTGAAAAGGTCGGATGCAGGACAGGCAGACAGGAATAGGTTGGTGTTGCGAGGCGCCCGCGCAAAGACGGAACGTTTAACAGTTTCCACTCTAAGCGAATGGGACGTGCAGGATTGTGTGCGATGCTGCGCGGGCATGCCGTGTTGATATTTGCAAGGAAAAGCTTTGAAGAAGCAAAGAAGACTCGATCCGTCCTGAGAAGGTTCTATGTACAAATAGTATGTCATACTGCACTCTTCTCTGAGCAAGCGAGGCGATATTACAAGACTGTAAAAGATCTGAATATGAATATGAGGGTGAGTGTGAATGGTGAAGGGTATGGACATGTGACTCGAGCCAGATAAGAAACTTGTGTTGGACGCGGTCCAACCGATCGAGCTGTGTTGCTGCTGCACCTCCCCATATTACACATCCGTACTCGAGTATGGAGCGCACGTTACCGAAATATGCTGCCAATATTGGCTCCGGTTTCAAGGCGCCGCGAGCACAACCAGTCTGAAGGGATCTCATCATCACACCCAGTGCTCTGTTTGCCTTGGTAACCGTGAAGTTGATGTGGTCTCTAAATGTGAGCTTAGCGTCTAGCCATACTCCAAGGTCACGGATTGAAGATACGTGTTACAAGGGTATTTCATTGATTTTGTAAGTCACTGAAATGGGAGATCGTTTCAAAGTCATAGTGAATGACTTACATTTTGTCGGATTGAGATTAAGTTTCCAGTCAGCAGACCACTGGCAAAGACTGTCCAGATCCCTTTGCAGCAAAAGTGAGTCGTTCGGGGTTGAAATTTTGTGATACAATTTGACATCATCGGCAAATAGCAAACAATTGGTCGTAATTTTGTCAGGCAAGTCGTTAACGTACAAAGCGAAAAGTAATGGCGATAGAATGCTTCCTTCAGGTGTTCCGGAGACCACGTTTGTCCAGTCGGAGCACCTTCCATTTACAACGACTCGTTGTTTGCGGTTTTTTAGATAGGTCGAGAGCCATTTTAGCACGGTGCCCGATATGTGATATGAGTGGTGCAGCTTGTGAAGTAGCAATGTATGGTTTACGCTTTGAAAGGCCGCTGAGTAGTCCGTGTATATTACATCTGTTTGGCCGCTGTGTGATATGGACTCCCAAGCTGTTTTTAGAAGACAAGCTAAATTTGTTTCACATGAGCGGTGCGGAAGGAAGCCGTGTTGTGAATGTGTCAAGACAGGTTTAACGTGATTTAGAAGATTGCTGTATACTACTCTTTCCAGGATTTTCCCTAGTAGTGGCAGGAGGGACACTGCTCGATAGTTCGAAGGTGATTTTTTTGACCTTTTCTTAAAAATGGGCACTATGTTGGCTTCGGTCCATCTACTCGGGAAAATGCCCTGCTGCACTGACAACTTGAAAAGGATTGACAAGGGGGTCACCAGCTGATCAGAGCACTCCTTGATTATTCGTGCACTGATGTTATCGGGACCACACGCCTCATGGACTTTTAGGTCTTCCAGGGCTGATCTAATCTTCCTTCAGGTGTTCCAGAGACCACGTTTGTCCAGTCGGAGCACCTTGCTATGTTGTGTGGAATGCGTTTACTAGTATTAAAGGAAATAGTTCACCTTCAACATTAGTTTTAAACTGAGATAGCAGTTTTGTAGCCCGTGTTGGGAAACCCCTATCTGCAAGTTTTCTTGACTGAAAAGACTCTCCAGCCGAATATATTTGAGTTTTTGGCGAAGGAATGCGGTGCTGGCGAAAGAATGTTGTACTGGTTTTAGCCCGGGAAGAGGCTATATCATCAGCCAATCAGCTTGCAGCTGGTGCTAGCAAGCGAATCGCCGGCCGCCGGTTGGCACATCTCCAATGCGAGTCTATCTTTACGCGAATACTTTCGAATCTGATTGGCTGAACCATTTTTTACATTCGCGTGACGTCAGGACTCTGACTCAGAGAGTATGCATATAGTTTTGATAAACAATACAAATTTACGGCCTTCTGTCCTGAATCGGCGCGATATAAGGCCACTTTTTGACAATATAAAAAGAAATTGTATTAAAAATATAATCAAATCGTGTTGGGTTAAACAAATTCCAAGGTGAACTATTTCCTTTAACCCGCGCCGTGCCGGGGGTATTTAGACCCCCCTCAGGTTTTTCGAAGATAGCGAAAAAACGGCGGCGCTTTTGGCACAGCTGTTCGGGCATCAATTGCACGCATTATGTAAAAAAAAACACCTCGGGTCATCTCAGGTCAGGCCACTAGACCAGATCACGTGACCCCAACCTCCAAAAAAACTTGTGGTCGTACCACAGTCACAGTTTTGAGATGATCGGTTTTACACTTACATGATTTCATAAGGTCATATGTATCTACAATTCGTATTTCTTGGATTTTTATATAAGCGACCTAAAGTCGGGTCAATTTCGTGACCTCCCCATTATAAGTCAATGGGGGAATATTCAAATGCTTCCTATTCCAAGGATACGCAAGTCATCAGTCTAATTCCTTCTGGATCATGTTATTATATGCCATTCTTGATGACCTAGGTGCCGTTTTTGTTCACTGACCCCTACAGGGTCAGCCGAGGTCATCGGAGGTCACCAACATTTTTATGTCAATAACTCTCGACATAATGATGAAAACCGACACCAATGTGTGTTTGTCTCGTCCAGGTACGTCTTCCCATATGCAACATGACCTACTTGGGTCACCACTTGACCTTGACCTGAGGTTAAATTTTGAAGTTGACTTAACCTGGTCAAAACTAATGAGTCAAAGCGCCTTGACGAGACAAACACGATGGCATCAAAATTATTGTCTTGTTGTTATGTAAAAAGCTATTCGTGAAAAACTGTTTTTATTATAAAAAAAGTTTGTTTGACATTTGATGAGCTCTGGCGCCTAAACTATTGACCTGAGATAAAATCTGAGGACACCTCGTCGATTGCATTTTTCAATAGCTTTCCATTGCTGTTTTCTGTTTGTTCTTAGGTATCATAGTTCTTGTGATATCTGGGGGTTTCTGGAGCAGAGTCCTAAAACTGGAAAATTTGAACTTTGATGACCTCTGGTGACCTCAATATTGGCTTTAGGGAAAACATGTCGAGTATTTTCGAATGTGCTTTTCGAGAGCTTTCGAACGCGCTTTTCTGCCTCTTTCTAGCCCTTTTAGTTTTCGAGTTGGAGGGGGGGGGTGT